>OZ025254.1:41416396-41458792 GCA_964019135.1 Arenicola marina | reverse complement strand
CGCACAAAGAGGTTTTGTTACGTGTGTGGTATCTGTTTATTGATTGCTATAGCGGCCAGACAACATATACCGATGGCACGGGTATGTGTTGGCTCATGTCAGCACGCTCATCGCATGTTCTATATGGGGACCTCGATCCCCAGGTCACTTTCTATGAGGTGCGAGAATGGGGGGTGTGGAAAATGAAGTAGGAAGTATATAGCTTGCTCTGAGAAAAAATGCAATCAGGAGGTATAATTAGACATATTTTGGCGTCAATCCCAGCTCCAGATATATATAAATAGCATGGGGCGTTCACAGGTGGATGGCAGGGGCTAACTAGCGGCTTCTGCTGGAAGAGTGGTTTTGGCCACGATCCGAAGGCGAGATCGGACTTTGAAACTTTCACACAGAACAGTAGTTCCTGTGACCAGTTTATAACAAGTATAGACTTGTTTCAGGAGGTGACTACGGTTCGGTCACCAACGGTGAGGCGGGGTCGGCCCGGTAGCTCAGTGGGTTAGAGCCCTCGCTTTAAGTGCTCTGGCCACCTGAGAGCCTAACGGCACGTGGATCGGTGGTTCGAGCCCTGCTGTGGCCATGTGTGTGTGGTCTCAGGATGTCCTACTTCGCAGCGTAGACTTCGCGGGTTACCCCCGGGGACCTGGCTCCACTCTCCTTTCCTTCTCCTATTGACGCGATATGATCAAAAGTGATTAAAGCGTCCTGAATACACAACCGACGTGTGACCAGACTATAGCGATCATAGTCCCGGTATTAGACTTGTTTGAGGTGACTACGTGTCACCGAGAGCCATGTGTCCTACCTCGTGCAAAGGGACTGTTATAACAAGAGTTTTGTTTCCCTTGGCCTTGCTATACGCAAAGGTGGCGCCAATCTAGCTATCCTGTGTAGCTCAGGCCTGCTTTGTGTTGCCAATGTGGGCACAAACGTGGCCTAAAACACTCTCACGTGGGCCTGTCGTCTCGTCTAGCCTGTGTGTGCACAAAGGTGGCACGAAACGCGCATTCTGCACAATGAATGAATGAATAAATTGTTTATTATAGCGACACCGTATGCAGTAGATAACCACAACAATAAACAACAGTACAATAGGCATAAATGCCTAAATAAATGTTGGAACAGAAAATAATTTACAGAACATCAAATCGTCATATTAAACTATGATGAGATTTACCTGCAATTCCATAGCAGTGAAACGAGACAACGTTAGCCTGAGGTACAGCTATGACAGCTATATATATATACAGCAAAAGCTCAGCTAGATATGCATGAACTGAATAGGAATTATTAGTTTATACACATTTTACAGGTATTTGCCATTCTCTTTTTCCATGCAACGTCAATCAATTTAGAGACGTTTCTCCGACTAGATTGTAATAAGTGACTCAACTGACTAGCTTTATCCACCTATATAATCGGTGATGAGTTCGTGTCGCCGGCCTGCCGCACCCGCCAGCGAGAATAATTAAAGCTGTACGTCGCAGCTTATCTGACTGGCATAGTGATTTATTATATGCGTTTCCAACTGTGGCATTATTGAGCTGATAAGCCGCATACTTCAAGGAGCTTTATAGAATTATCGCGTCAGCTAATATATGATAATGAGTAAGTTCTAATCTGGGTCGCGGTGATTAAGATTTGTTTGAATACCTGGAATGGTAGAGAGAGCGGTGGGGGGGGGGGTGGTTGTGGAGGGAGCGGGGGGGGGGATACCCGAACCCTTGATCAGTCTTGAGAGGCTAAGTGGAAGGCTGCCGGGGGGGTCAGTGATTGCTCAGTCCGTGGGTCTGTGGGTACAAGGGTGGAGGAGTGGGTACGGGGTGGGTCAGGGGGTTGGGGAGTGGGCACGGGGTAGGGGAGTGGGTACCTGGGTGGGTGAGTGGGTACGGGGATGGGATACATGTGGAGCGACTGGTAGAGCTGTCCGGGCGGAGCTGGGGGAGGGAGGGGGGGGGTGGGGTGGGGGGGGCAGCTGGGCGTTACTCCTCTTCCATCTTGGCGGAAGTGGACTACCACGTTCGGAGTCCTGCCACACCTGCTTGGTGTGGGCGTCGGTGTCGGGAGGGGATGGGGTGGGGGGGGGGGGGGTGGCGGTGGCCGGGGAGGGGGTTTATGGCAGGGAGCCGCGACGCAATTACCTCTCTGTGACATGCATGGGCACCACCAGGGTAGAGCCAGGGTAGCCAGGGGTAGGAGCAGGAGGCGGGCGGCACGGGCGGGGGAGCGGGGGGGGGGGGTGTTGGCGCGTATCCCGAACACCGTTTAGCTGGGGTCGAGTCGGTTTGGGTTGGCGGCAGCCTAGGTTCGCCCCTCCCACCTCCCTCTCCACTCTCCCTTCCCCCGCCCCCCGCCCCCACCCCTCCTGCCGTGACGCTGCCGGGCTCAGGGTGGTTCTGTGAAACGCGTCTAAACGGTCGACAGTGGTTAAGTTAAGCAGCAGTGGTTTAACACGTGACGGACCCACAGTCCGCGACACATTCATGGCTGGTTGTGTGTAGAGGAAGTCAGGCAACAGTTAAACTCAGTGTTATCGACCGACATAGACGACAGCGCGGGAAGGTAGTTAGTAGTCTAGATGTATTCATGTTTGTGTATATAATATACGTGCATATATGTCTATGTACGCGACGGTTTAAGAAGGCCCTACACATTATCCACGGAGACCAGTTTATATAGTCCTTAGCACACAATCCTGCTCTCGGATACAATACGCTGGACGCGGCCTCAGGGTTGGGCACCCGGAGAGAGGCGGCACCCCGCCCCGCCGACATAGGCGTGAAGCTACACGCCGGGTGTTTGCCTTTCTACCGGCTCAGTGAGTTGTTTGATACCTGGCGGCGTCACTCTTTATAACCCAACAGACAATCAGCAACTGTGATCGATAATTTACAGCACACACTTTAAACCGGCCGGTTACGATCGCTGCTGAGATCTCTGTTCAAACAGTTCTGACCTGTGCCAGCGGGTCAATCTGTCCCCACAAACATTGAGGAGATACGTACAAGTAAAGAGAGAGGGACGCCGCCTCTATCTATGTCGTTTCGTCCCCGGGACTCCAACTCTCGAAGGCTATAAAGGAATTGGTACCAATAAACATGATCGAAGAGAACCATTGAGGAGATAGGTTAAAGACTCCGGTTATACTGCCTGTGGGGGTGACATGCCCGGGAGCTGTCAAGGTGACACAAGCAGTCGTCTGCTGTTTGCTCTTGGCGCGAGATCGGCGCGCAACTTGGTGACGGTGGAGCTATATGCACGACGTTGCACGCTGTACGATACAGCGACAACTGACAAGCTATTAAGCTGTTTACGACGGGGATAAAAAAATTACAAATCAGGAAACTAGGACGCTCCTTGGTGGGTCCTTTTCTTGGGATAGTTTAGACATCACGTGCGGGTCTGTGAGTGACTTCGTCATCGATTCGTTCGTACACACAACTAGATAGCCTCGCTGGATATCACCCGCGCCCAGATCCATCCATATTTTGATTCAGCCGCAGACATGGTAAGTAAAAAAATATTAAACTCACCAAAAGCCATCCAATGTTGAAATACGTACAAAAGCGGCGATGGCAAATACAAAATATGGTAATGACAAAGTAAAGAAGATATCTTTGGGTCCACAGAACTGGTTATGGTAAGCACTCCATTGTGCGAGTAGCAGGCCTACGTGCGCCACGGGGCAAAGTGGTTTGCGCTAACGTGAAAGAACGACTTTTAGTTGAGAATAAATTGTACGAATTGATGCTGCAGTGAGATAAAAAATAACTTTATATAATTATATGATTTCGATTTCAACTTAATCCGCTACCGTCTTGACGATAAATTGCCCTTCTAAAGTTTTATTGATCATTGCTATTTGAAGAATACACAAATAGCCGCCGCACTTGACATTAAGTTAATGGACTTAAACCAGCTTGCCCCTTATAATATTGACACTGACATATGAAGACAAAGTGATATTATATCAATGTGACAGTGTCATTAATAGACTGATATCGACTACGCTGCGGCCTCGATCCGTAGCTCACTTTGTATGCGGACGGAGCTAAATACCAACAGGTTGTGGGTTCGAACCATCGCGCCTCCACCTGGGGCATGTATCATCGATCCCCATTTCATCGTCCGTGAGGTTTGTCGGACTCAATTTTTCCTTCTTGTGCACACAAGTGGCCTAATTGACTCACAGTCCAGTTGTTCCTCTCCACGTACACCCCGGGGGCGGGGGGGGGGGGGGGTAGCTCACGGCAATTGACTGCCGGGGACGTGCCGCTGGAAAGGGTGTCATTTTCGTGTATTTTGGTACGCCAATGGGTCCTAATTTATGCACTTTGGGTACCTGCATGGGTCCACTGTGGTTGCCAATTGGTCTGCTCAATTTTCAAGCTGGAGAGAGGCCGCGATTTGCTGTTTTTCTCTTTACAATGGATGAAGCAGTTTGTTGCCAAAGTCGTGCAACTTCCTCGGCTGGTACGTAAATCGGCCCTAATTTGACACAGTTTTTGGTACTTGGATGAGTACGATTTTGGGACTCCCGGAGGCAACTTCTTACATTTTTGTATCTCGTTGTACCTCCGGGGATCACAGTCGAGGCTGACGGGCGGACACGCACATCGGCCTTGTGGTCGCGGCCCCACGTAGCGAGCTACCCGCGAATTATCTACCGAAGCAAATGACATGTTGCACAGAGGTCGACGAAACGAAAGGAATCGACGAAACAAAACTAACGGTTGTTTTTTGGTTTTTTATTGGTCTTAGTCGTGACTGAGAGTAAGTAGTTGGAGGAGGCTGCTGGCAGTGTTCGGTGTCGATTTTTCAAAATACCATCCTCAGTTTCGAATGTCGATTTTTCAAATACCATCCTCAGTTTCGAATGTCGATTTTTTTTAATTCTGCTATCTGTGCCGATGTCGCTTTTTCAGAACCTCAGTATCGGAATTTAGGGGTCGATGTCGACTGTCGATCTTTCGAATATGCGTGTGGCCTGTCGCCATTTTTTCGCCTGAGTACGCGCCAAGCTGAACCTCCTCCCGGGCGTAGAATAAAAGACGAACGTACACTGTCGCCATCTTGAGTGCTGTGCTGCAGATCAATTGTATAAGCAGGTTGTGGTTCGCGCCCCTGGCATATTGTTGCACCGATCTTCTTTTCTGAATCTAGTTTATGTTGAGTTGGGGAACTCGCTGGCAATGGCCGGTGAACTTGAGGCACCAAACGCGGGTCTCAAATGTGGATTTTACTACTATAACAGTAGAGGGATCGAGGTTTCTGGCCCACATTAGCTGACCTTGATGTGGCCTAAAAGCATCGATTAACATTTCATTTATTTTAATCTTGTAATATATTATGTGGTTGCGGCGTGTGGGGCGCATTACGGACCTTGGTGCCGGGCCTACGGGCCTTTGTACGTGGTGGAGGCACTGACCTACTTTCACGTCACAGTCAGCGGCGACACGCAGTCATTATTACCCGGGACTTTTTACTGCGGAACGATTCGATTCGTGCGCACTACAACTAGTTATGTTACACTAAGAGATATATACACATATATAATCAGATAATTCCCCAGTAATTGTAGTGTTATAGTATGAAGCTGACGTCGGTGGTTCCTTCACATTCCTCCACCCAACCCAGGGAGAGGGTGAGCGGGGTGAGAGGGGTGGGGGGGGGGGGCGTGCGTGGGACGTATCCCCTCGGTCGCCACCCATCTAGCACGGACTCCTGGCAGGGTGACCGGAATCGAGGCAGGGGGTGGGGAGTGAGCGAGTGGGTGCACGACTTCCCCATTTATATGACTCAGGCTCAAGTGACTAGGTGGGGTGGGGTGGCGTGCCGTGAGGTTGGGTGCTTTGGGGTGAGGTGTGGTGATGCGTACTGTGGGGGGGGGGGGGGGGTGGTACGTGAGGTGACGCGGCGGTAGTGAATTCGGATTCCGCGTACAATAACAGCAAACATTCCTTTCGGCACATTTTATTAACAGGGTCAGCGTTCAAGCAAACCGAGGAACCAGAGTATTTCTCCCGTTTGGCACCAGATGTCGTCTCTTTTGAAGTCTTTCCCAGGCTGTACACATACCACCAGTACTTCCCGTGTGACTGAGGGTGGTCACTGAGTCAGCCTCAGCCGTCATGACCCTGTCCACCCCAGTCTCTATTCCCCCGCCTCCCCCCCCCCCCCCCCCCCCCCCACCCTCCCCCGCGTGTTGTCACGGGGAATATACAAGCACACTACAGGGAACACAGCTGGAGATTTTTGCTCCGCGCCAGTTGATTGGACCTAATAAATAGCCAGCGAGTTTTATTAATCCTTGCTTGGGTAAATATTGATTTAAAAGAAGCGGGAACGACTACCGCAAAATAACGGACCAACACGCCGCGGGAAAAAAGTGGGGGAATAACTCACAGCACGAAGCTTGCATCGGCCTGACTTACTCCTAATATCGTCGAATATATCTTAAAATGAAAATGAGAAAAAAAGAACGACGAAACTGGCCTTCACGGGGAATGGAACGAACAAAACCCTCCGATTAAAATTCCGATGTTCTACCGACTGAGCTAGCTAGCCTGCAAAGTGACTGGGGCTTCCGAAATACGTTTACTAACTCACTAAACCCTTTACTCCAAACTTGTGCAGCCCCGCCGGTCCGATGTCGTGGGAAATAGTACCTTGAAGTAATGAAATGTAAAGTTAGTAATACAGATATGTGTCCTTCCTGCTCCAGAAAGTCTACATATGACACCAGTTTTGCTTGACAATTGCCAGGAAGTTGGGAGGGTCTGTGTGCACTATTACGTAATAGATTTGTGTCACGTACCAGGCTATGCGTTCCAGTGATATTTTTTTCATAAAATACTGCAAAATTAGATACCGAAACAATTTTGTCAGAAAAAAAAGCATAGCTTGAATAGCTTTAAGTGCTTACTCCTGTAATATTGCTGTACCCTTGAGTGGAACCAAATGGTGCATTTTTTGTGGGCATTACAATAGATATTTTGGTTCTACATTGCTAGCAATTGCAAGTTTTTTTTGTTACAATGTCTGCATTGGCGAAAGCTGGCCAACCGTCGTGTAAAAAGGGTCTTCGTGGGTTAATAGACGTATAAAGGCAACTTCCTCGCTCCATAGTGGGTTGGGTGGAGCGGGTAACTGCGGCTGGTGTCCGACACATCCTGTGGGTCATAAAAGAGAAAACGCGAAAAGGAAAGTCTAACTATGAGAGGGGGGTGTGGCAGGGAGGGCGGTGGAGGGGGGGAGGGGGCGGAGAGAGGGCGATGGATGGGGAGGGCGGGGGGGGGCGCTGGAGGAGGTGGGTGGGAGATGGAGGGGGTGAGGAAGGAGGTGGGGTGGGAGTTGGAGGGGGTGAGGAAGGAGGTGGGTGGGAGATGGAGGGGGTGAGGAAGGAGTTGGGTGGGAGTTGGAGCGGGTGAGGAAGGAGGTGGGTGGGAGTTGGAGGGGGTGAGGAAGGAGGTGGGTGGGAGTTGGAGGGGGTGAGGAAGGCAGTGGGGAGGACAGGGAAGAGAGGGCGGTGGAGGGGGAGGAGGACGGATGTAGAAGGGGACGCTAGAAGAGGTGGGAGGGCGGTGGATGTGTGGGTGAGGAGGGCAGTGGATGGAGGGTAGGGGTAGGGCGGAGAGAGAGCGGTAGAGGAATGCGAGGGGAGGAAGTGGAACGCCGATGGAGGGGGGGGGGGGGGTGACGGGGATAGGAGGGGGACGCTGGAGGAGGGAGGGTGGCGGGGCGGGGGGGCGGGTATTGGAAGACGGCGGATGCTGGAGGAAAGAACTTTCTTATAATGACCTCTTCATTTGGTCTAAAGTGGTCTGGTCTAAAGTAGTCACATAGACCGTCGATAATATTTGTATGAGGACGTTGAAAACGGAAACTGAGGTAGACATATTCAGTTATATATCACCAGGTTGTAGGAATAGAAAATAAGGTATTGAATACCATTGCCCCGTGTGTTGTACCTGTGGTGGCGGGGTGAAAATGTCATTGTTCACAAGGAAGGGTTCGGGACAGGCGTAGTTTTGACAGCCCTGTCTGGCGACGTAGCGTGGGCCGAAACATCTACACACGGTCCGCCCCCCCCCCCACCCTATCTCCAAGCAACAGCAACAATTGTTTAATGCGACTTTCCACCACAAGCAGCGGACATTGGGGTCTGCGCCTCCACTCCCCCCCCCCCCCCCTCCCGGCCCCGGGTGTCTGCGCCCGGGTGTCTGCGCCCGGGAGTCTACACCTGGGGGTCTACGCCTGGGGGTCTGCGCTGTGTCCTGGGGTTCTGCGCCCGGGGGTATGCGCCCCGGGGGCCTGCACCAGATGTTACATACACGCTAAGTGCGTACTTAGCGATAAGCATGTCGTAAGCGCCAAACGCGAAGTGGGCCTGTCGAGCAAAGCACCCACTTAATACAGACACCTATAGCCCCGACGTGAAAGCCATGAATGGCCTCTTACCCGCTTCCCCTCGTATCATTTTGACACTGGTATATGGAGACTATTAGCGGGTTTAGTGCAAAGCATGTGCTCAGCGATAACCACGAGGTTAGCGTCCAGTGCGCATTTAACGCTCAACCCATATAATTTATTAAGCTCGGCGCCTGGTCACAGCGCTGATCATGTTTTCCACCCTGACCCTGCCCTTTATAGCGCTAATCATGCATTTAACGGTTTACAACCATACATAACTATATGTAATATTGACACTCGCTACCACGCCTGCTACCATACGTGTATAGCGAGTCGACACATGTGCTAAGCTGGCTACACGGGTCGCGACCCTTGGGCTGTGTCCGCCGCGGACTGATGTTGATAAAATAAACACTCGACAATAATACCCAAGCTGCATATTTCTCGCTTTGAGACAGTGTCTAAGTCACGGCCGCGGTCATACCCAGTCATGGCTGTCCTCGACCCGACCTCTTTGGAGGTGGGGTCTGTAAGGGGCGAGTGGGGGGCGGGAGGTTGCCGGGGGGGGGGGGCGGGCAATCAAAGAAATTGCATTGAATGAATGCGCTATGGCTTAATCGAGTCATTGATAAGGTGATCGAGGCGTGCTGTTGACATTTCCGAAGAGACCGGGTCCTGTTGAGCTCTGCACGGGCGAAGCATTCTGAATGAAATCGACCTCTATATATACTTAAAGCTGCTCATACAGCGGCTGTGACATCTGTAATTTCTTTAACACAATTAACACGCTAGATATTTTAAACCGGTCCCGGATTAGAATACTGGACACCTAATCTGGGGCATGTTTCATCAATTTTGGTTCATCGTCGTGTGCACAAAGGGCGGCCAATGCAGCAATGCATTCCATTTCCTATTTGCCGTGGCTTTAATTATTCACCTTGGTGACGGAGAAGAACCTGTATTTTTTCTACTCATTTAACCACTCTCTGCCTTCGACTCACTCCGCTAGGGCTCCATTTTATCTCTGTTGTCGCCTACTTCCTCGATGTATTTTCACACTCGCTCGCCAGGGCGGCGCTGCGCAAATTGATAGGAAAAATGCGCCGCGCATTTCTACAAATTAGTGCCGGGGACCCAGCCTAAGCCTAATAACACACGGTATCAGGCGATGAGAATTAAGTCACAATTATAAATTTTTCGAAAGGTTACAAGATGAGTTACGCTGTATTAAGTACGCTGATGTAACAAGCCAAATTCGCGCCCCGCCTCGGGTGGAACAACGTAGACTCACAAAATTGTTGATTCATAGATACTACTTAAAACTGTAGTGAGTGTTACAAAAGAATGACGTCATAAAAATGTTTTAATATGACGTAGTTCACAAAACAACCTCACACAGCCGGCACTTCTCTGGCTAGAAGATTTTGTTTAGTCTCTATTATTCCGCAATATATTTTTTTTTTCACAGGCTTATGGCAATGCTTCAGTCACTGACATCCTCCCCCCCCCCCCCCGCCCCCCATCCTCACCCCAGCAGCTCCTGGGTGCCCGCTCAGCCCCGGACCAACACAACCATAAAGTGATCAGGCCCTCATGCCTCACATAAACGCACGACGTCACACAGTTATGACATCGGTCACCAGGGGGAGACACAACTCACCGCCGAAAAATGTCGGTGTCATTAATAATGGGGGCAGGGAGAGGGTGGATGGGGGGCGGGTGGCGGTGGGGGGGGGGGGGGGTGGAGGGGCAGGGGGGGGGGTGGATGGGCAGGGGGGGGTGGATGGGCAGGGGGGGGGGGGGTGGATGGGCAGGGGGGATGGAGGGGCAGGGGGAGGGGTGTATGGTCGCCACCGCCGCTCTGCCAGGGTTGTAATAACCTACGCCTGCCCCGACCCCTTCGTTATGAACAATTATATTTTCATTCCGCTATTATATCTTAGCGGCTCACTTACCATGCTTATTATCACATCCGCATCCGCCAACTGGAAATAATTGAAATAACTATCCCCATTATAGTTTGCCGCAGTTTAGTTCATACTATGCGGTGCGGTAAAAGTGTGAATTGTTTTGGCAACAATTTCTATGTCTGACGTGGCCATATTTTTTTGGTTTTGTAGATGTATTGCGCAAGTATTTATCATAATATTGTGAATGATGGGTGGCCAAGGACATTAATCGTGTGTACCTCACGGGTATCATCTGGGTCTCGGCATGTCCACGGCCACGTTAGAACAGTAAGCTCTGTCTGTGCACCAGCGCGTTGTCCCAGTCTACATTCGCGCTGTCATGGTATGTCCCTACACACAGACTTGTTTGCACAACAGGTTTCACGACAGATACGTGTGTAGGCCTACAATGGGGGTCTGGAAGGGGTTAATGGCGACACGCGACACAGGCAAAAATCGACATTCGACATTGACCGCCAAATTCCGACACGGAGGATCTGAAAAAGCGACATCGCAGAGGTTTAGAAAAAAACCCCACACGGAACTTAGCCAAAAAGCGACATGGAACGTCGTGAAAAATTGACAATCGACACTGAGAATTTTCAAAAATCAACACTGGACCCCCCCCCCCCACCCCCTTCCAGACCCCTAACACTTTCGCGCAACATAAACGCTTTATTTACAGAAGCGTTCTCACAATATGTTTTTTGCACAGATGCGTCCAAACGTCGTTTGCAGCAAATCGATGTGCTCACACAATGTGTTTCATATGTAAATACGTTTTTTTCTTTCAGAAATGTCCACTCCCCCTTCGTCATGTCGGCATTGTTGTCATCGCCATCGTTGCCATGGCAACCGGTAAGTCGCTTCAGCTCCTACGCGTGACGGCAGAAATTTTACACCGTTACAGTCATGTGCCCTGACATAGATCTTCGTTTACAAAAGTTTAACATCTTTAGTTTCGTTTTTAATGATATATTTCGCATTTTAAAATTAAGGAGGAGGATTCTCGTTATTTATTTCAGTGCGTTATAAGCGAGCAAAGACGCTCCCCACTTTGGAAAATCAAGCAGGGTGTGTGTGTGTGTGGGGGGGGGGGGGGGTGAAGGGGCACAATAGGTGCGAAATTATTTTGAAAATTAAGGGTGCGCCGTTGTAGTGTGGGAATAAATCCAAATGATGACTCGATTGGAAAACTATCTCTTTATTAAGAAATAAGTGTACAAAATATTGCACCTGTACAGAGACGTTGTCGTTGGTAAGAAAACGAGAAGTACCTAAGACAACATCGATGGGGTAGACCCAAAAGTCTTTGGTAGTACACCATAAACTACAGATTGGCTGTGGTGCAAATGGCGTCTCTTCGTATCTGAGAACCTGAAAGATTATCTTTGTGTTTCCTGCCCATACACGGACACCGTTCTATCGAAAGTGACCTGCGACCATGGCCGCATCCCTACAGATCTGTTTACTATAGACTGTCGAACAAAGCAAAAACTACCCGGTTTGACAAAATCTTGAAACCGTAACCCCACTGTCCTTGCCCTTTTCCGTAAGGCTTTTTATGATCCCATTTAATGGACCTGAGCAGGTCGGCCGTCAAGGACTGTGCTCATTTGTAAGTCAGACCACGGACTCCATGGCAGTTTGTTGAGTGTTTGCTGGACCATAAAAACCAACCATAAGACATAATTTTAATGCCAATAAAAAGACTTGTCGTCACCAACGGAACCGGTTGTCAAACAAGTCATAAAGTTAAAGGATCTGTTGTGAGAACAGAGGCATGATAACATTGGGTAATTTTGGATAGATATATTTGCTTTGAAAAACGATAAAGACGGAATTTCGGGTGTGGTTTGGACGGCCTGCGTGCGTCAAAAGTAGTCATTTCGTCGCACACTTGTGGCATTGTTATGGTAACCAAATCACCCACTGAATGTGGGGGGGCAGCCCCGATAGCTGGGTGGGTTATATCGCTAGCTCTGGCCACTTGAGAGCCTAACTGTTCGTGGATCGGTGGTTCGAGCCCTGCTGTGGCCATGTCTGTGTGGTCGCAGGTTAAAGATCCCATGTTCTTCTTCGCAAAGAGTAGGGGGTTACCCCCGGGGACATGGCTCTGCTCTTCCCGTCCTTCCATTGACGCGATATAACCAGAAGTGGTCAAAGCGTCCTGCATAAGCAACAACCCACTGGAGGCGTCATGATACAACTACGGGGCGGCTCGCCAGGGGGAGGCACTGGCCAGAAGCTAAAGTGGATAGAAATCGGGTAACAAACAGATTTATTGAACTGGCGAAGCATTGACTGTATACTTGGTCTTACAGGCGTGATTCTAACGTTGTGTTACAGACGTGGTTCTGACGTGTTACAGGCGTGGTTCTGACGTTGTGTTACAGGCGTGGTTCTGACATTGTGTTACAGGCGTGGTTCTGCCGTTAGTGTTACAGGCGTGGTTCTGACGTTTGTGTTACAGGCGTGGTTCTGATGTGTTACAGGCGTGGTTCTGACGTTGTGTTACAGGCGTGGTTCTGACATTGTGTTACAGGCGTGGTTCAGACGTTTGTGTTACAGGCGTGGTTCTGACGTTGTGTTACAGGCGTGGTTCTGACGTTGTGTTACAGGCGTGGTTTTGACATTGTGTTACAGGCGTGGTTCTGACGTTTGTGTTACAGGCGTGGTTCTCACGTTGTGCTACAGGCGTGGTTCTCATGTTGTGTAACAGGCGTGGTTCAGACGTTGTGTTACAGGCGTGGTTCAGACGTTGTGTTACAGGCGTGGGTCTGACGTATGTGTTACAGGCGTGGTTCTGACGTTTGTGTTACAGGCGTGGTTCTGACGTTTGTGTTACAGGCGTGGTTCTGACGTTTGTGTTACAGGCGTGGTTCTGACGTTGTGTATCAGGCGTGGTTTTGATGTTGTGTTACAGGCGTGGTTCGGACGTTGTGTAACAGGCGTGGTTCAGACGTTGTGTTACAGGCGTGGTTCAGATGTGTTACAGGCGTGGTTCGGACGTTGTGTTACAGGCGTGGTTCGGACGTTGTGTTACAGGCGTGGTTCTGACGTGTTTCAAGCGTGGTTCGGACGTTGTGTTACATGCGTGTTACATGTGGTGCTACGTTGTTACAGGTGTGGTTCATTGTGTTACAAGCGTTATTCGTATGCTGGGTTACAGGCGTGGTTCCTACGACGTGTTACATGTGTCATAGGCGTGTTACATATGTGTTACAGGCGTGTCACACGTGTTACAGGCGTGTTACATGTGTGTTACAGGCGTGTTACATGTGTTACCATTTGTTGCAGGCGTGTCGTCCCAGGCTGCCGAGCGACTGTTGTGTCGCGATGACTGGGAGTGCGACACGAGGGCCGGCGAGGTGTGCTCCTGGCAGTACGAGGGCTGTGAGCTGGGTCGCTGCATGTGCAACCCGTACACCCACCTCACCAAGGCTGACGGCACCTGCGTCCTCAGTGAGTAGCCAAGCCACCAACAATAAACTCACCTCTTTCAGGTTAATCTTCCATGTGAGAACCCACGAAATGTATTATGGTAGTGAACGTTAGGCGTGAGCAATACGTGAGCTATGCTGAAACAATGGTTCGCCCTTACATGGACCCTATTTCACGTACATAGTTTAGCCGGCCACGGGACTTAGACGGCTAAAATCGCCCATCATTTTTATATTTACATGGTAACTTTAGTCGACTTAGTCCCGTGGTCGGCTAAACTGCGTTCGTGTCATAGGTGTCATACATTGTTTATATTAATACCACGAACCCTCGAACCGGGCGATAAATGGTCGAACTTACGGGACAAAACCATATAGTCTCTTCGCTATACACAGGCAATTCCTCAGGGGGCAGCTTGTGTAAATGATAGAGGAAGATTTTGTGTCTTAATATCAGCAGCAAATTTTTGGGAATTAGTTTAAAAGTAAGTTAATGGTGTGTTTAAAAGTAAGTTGAAGATGTGTTTAAAAGTAATTTGAAGATGTGTTTAAAAATAAGTAAGTTGAAGATGTGTTTAAAAGTAAGTTGAAGATGTGTTTAAAAGTAAGTTGCAGATGTGTTTAAATGCGTTATTTGAAGATAAAGTTTAAAGATTTAATTTAAAAAGGTTATTCGACAGAACAGCCGGTATATTTTATCTGGACCCAGGCACCTGCAGAGCAAACGTCGTTTCAGCGATTGTTGTAAGCAACTCACCGACTATGAATCACATTACTAACCACGCGAGCGGCGTGACATATTGTAGATCAATAGACTATTCGGTTCTTCGTCAAGTAACATCGACGCTGAATGACCTTTATTTGACCTTGGCGTTAGCAGGACTCCGTGGCGGTGACGTGTGCCACGGGAATGACGTCTGTCCCGCCGGGATGACGTGTCAGGGTGAACGCTGCATCTGTGCCCAAGGTTACCTCACCGGTGATCGACTATACTGTCGTCAAGTCCACCAGAGGTTGCTAGGCGACCAGTGCCGCGCGGGCGAGCATGCGTGTCTAGAGAGAGCAGGTGAGCAGAACCACGGTTAGATAGGTATAAAACCCCCTCGTCCACCCTCCCTCATAGGACACATACCTGATTTCTTTGTTCATAAGATGTAAGTGATCTATTTTTCATGTGAAATGCTCTTACATACAGATGACATAATTGCTGAGTTGCGATGTTTCAAAAATAAAATTCTTGGATGCTTCCCCCCCGTTTCCATGTCCACGTATCGTTTGATTATGCTTGGACACGATTCCGTTGGGACATCTTTGTAAAATTAATGTGGCGACGTAGTGCATGTGGTGTGATTTAGATTCGATGTGTCTCATTCTGCACTCATGCTATGACACCCCTCTTTGTTTACCCCCCACCCCCCACCACCACCCTACAGCCCCCGGACTGTCCCAGTACGCCTACACGGGGACAAACGTGGTTTGTGGTGACGGCGGAGTGTGTCGGTGCATGAAGGGCTTCAAGCAACAGTACCTGTCCTGCGTCAGGTGTAAGTTAATAATAATAATAATAATAATAATAATAAGAATAATAATAAGAATAATAATAATAATAATAATAATTAATAATAATAATAACAATAAATAATCATTACTTTGTTGTCGCAAATACATATGTTGCATTCAGTCAATTACACCTCTTTTTAAATATTTACTTGCGACTATAACCCAAAGAAAACAGTGGAATATTTTATAAAAAGTCGATAAAGATAAAGAATACAACGGTTGCTATCTTGATATAAAGCAGAGGTATGACGTCTTTAGTTGTTATATCGCTTTTTAATATCTTGCCGACGAAAGCACTGGTACTTGCAACTGCAGCATGTTACACCCGACCATTACATTGTCTCGGGATGTGGCTTGGCCACCCATTATGTACACAGTGGGAGCCCCATAGCTCAGTTGGTAAGAAGGCTGAGCTGCAGATGAACAGGTTGTGGGTTCGAACCCTGGTATTCAATCATAATAAAGTTACGCATGGAAATAGACGATCCGCCGTAGCTACCCCAGCTCGTTTACTGCGCACAAACGAGCCGTAAAGACACCGCGGTGGTCTTTGTCTTGCAGACGAGTTGGGTGACCGGGGGTGTACCCAGGCCTACCACTGCCAGGCCGGCGCGATGTGCATCGACGGGGCCTGCGTGTGTCCGCGGGGGTACCACCCCGTGGCCGGCGGCACCAAGTGCGGCAAGGACGGGGGTAAGGCGACACGGACTCACTGTGGCTGACCCAGCGAGGGGAGGGCAGGGGCCTGCGAAATCATCTCTTGATCGCCTCAAATATTTGCAATATATCCTTATGTTGGTTATTTGCAATATATCCTTATGTTGGTGAAGCTGACCTATCTATATATATTTTAAACACATTTTATCCGATGTCAATGGGGGCGGGGGTGCCGTCCTATCAGGGACGTCAATAATTATATCTTTTTACTAATGTAATTCGGTAACTAAAGCATGTCGCTAGGTAAGGCAAGGTGAACGTATATTCCTTACTGCTGATATTATTATAATTAACTTCATTATGACAACAGCTTGGTTTGGCTAGAAATACGTTTTTGTAATTGTGTGCATGCTTCTACATATTATCTCTCGCTGTCTGGTCTACATTGAATAAGAAACACTAACATGTCATGTCCTTGTAGCGGTGGAGAACGTGGACAAACGCCAACGGTGCGACGAGATCCTTGGGACGAGATACTGCCGGAAAGGGCTGGTGTGCCACCAGTGCGGGGGCGACACCTACCAGACCTGTGTCAAGTGTGAGCACCCCCCCCCCCCATTTTGCTCGCCCCACCCCCCCTCCTGTCTCCATCCGCGCACCCCGCTGGTTGTCGGGGAAATGATTGTGTTAGCAAAGATATGTGATAATATAAAAAAATTAATATAATAACGAAGATATACTATGATACACAAAAATTGTCTACAAAATAGTAGTGCAAAGAACAATAAATGTATAAATAATTATGACAATAAAGGACAAAATAATAGCGCCAATAGTAACAATATAATGAGGAGACATTTCATTCACTGGGTTCATTTCAGATCAACAAATAGTGAGCGATTACAGTCAGCCTCTTTCCGGAGCCAGTAGAGGGCGACACCGGCCGTCTCTTGCTGTGATAACAACCATCGCCCTGCTGCTATCCCGACTGTCTTTGTGACGTCATCACTGATAATGACGTCAGAATTGTGACGTCACTACCGTCGTCCACCAGCCATTTCAGCCAAGGGACCATCCAGTCTCAATTGGGATCGCGGAAGTTTGTTCCCTTCCACCGAGTAATTTGTACATACGGATTCTTCAAGTACTTGCGCTATTTAAACATAGCATCGACTCGACAGTAACTAAATTTCGTCACCAGCAGATGGCGCCACCGTGAAATGTATATTGCCACCTTTAGCCCCTGACTAAATAATCTATGTGGCTTCAGTTTCCGCTTTCGTGTGATGGATGCTTTGGGTCTCACGTGACGGTAAGCTGCATTGGAGCTGTGGTAACGCTTGACAGTCGGAAACTGTACGACCCGTTGTCAAGGCAGGAGGACGCCTTCGGGATACGATTCGTTAACATTCCAGAGCGTCTGAAGCGACTGAAGTCAGTGGCTAAAAATAGCTCCGGATGTGGCTACACAGGAAGCACGTGTTTCTGATGGAGGGAGGGGCGTGGCTTGTGCGCGAGGTGGTCGGAAGCTGGACCGGAAACTGACTGCGGATGATCATGTCCGGGGTGCCAGCCAACATTTTGGATAGACTATGCACGACATTGCTTATACAGATCAAACCGGAAAGTCTTCCAGTCTTTTTCACTACTGTAATGGTATGGTGAATGGCCCAATCATTGTCTGCCCATTCGTACCCCAGTCATTGTCTTCCTCTGCCAATTCGTACCACAATCATTGTCTTCCTCTGCCCATTCGTGCCTCGAATAATGTTTTCCTCTGCCACTTCGTACTTCAGGCCTTTGCATTGCGATCTCCCGAGTGTCATATATTATATGTTCATATTTTTTATACTTGCCCTACATGGACACTTGTACATATTACTGGATTTCTCCTATCTCTGCACTTTGTGATTTGCTAACTTGGTGCTATAGCTTGAATAGATATTTGCGTATTCATACATTTTCCACTTCGTCTTTATGTTGCTGTCAGCTATGCCCTTTGCTTGACTGGAGTTAATACTCTGTACGTGGCATTTGAAAGCCTGGAATTCATTTGCTCAACGACGCTTGCATTATAAAAGACATTGCTAAGGCAGTGCTTGAACACGCGGGAAAGTATTCGAAGACGAGGCACCGTCATCGTCAGCTATACATTCGTCGTAGCCTATATTGATATGATATTTATTGACAAATTTATTGACAGATTATATTTATCTAAGAGACATCTTGAAGCAATGACTAATGACAATTATAACAGGCGTTCACTGGGAGTTATTTATTTTCTCGACATTTCCGGTACATTTTATGAGATTGTTCTCTAGAGTTATAATACACGTCATTCCGTTTTCTGTACGCCGGTTTAGTATTTCCTTGAAGTATTGGCTCTAAGATTGTGCCACAATTAAGGACGTCCTGCATCACTTCGTTTCCATTTTTGAAAAAACAAGTTTAAAAGTTCGTCAAGAGTCATAAGGCATATAAAGTAGTAAAAAATTGGAGACACGTCACGTTATTGTAAGATAATATTAGTTGAATGGCTCATGTAGCATAGGACTAGACTTATGAAAAGTGAGAAATGTGCGATATTGTGTGCCATGCGGTATTCGAGTGATATAATTATATTGTAACTATTTTTCTATGACCCATGTACATAATAGAGTGAGACGACACTGGCGTCACAGTTCCTGTGGTGACGTCATTGAATGATAATGGTAGACAATTATGGATATCTGGTCTTAATTAATAAGTAAAAGCACGATGAATATTTAGCAAATCTTCTTTAATAGAAACATATTTATATTTTGGTTTCGAGTGTTGAATAACTTGCAAAATGATCGTAAATCTTTAAATGTAGTTAAAATTGAGCACTTTATTTTGTTCAAGATGACGCCAGTTTGAGTATGATATGATGATCGGTGCACTGGAAATATTCTGGTCATTTATACACTTGTTATACACAGACGTACAATGACATGAATTGATTAAAAGGTGTTGATATTACTACACTTTGTTGTATTCCATGATATTAATTAACATAAACTGCCGACTAATCTTGCAAACAACGTTGCCACTAACTGAATGCTGTATTGCTGGGTGATACGTTCAAATTATGTTGTGGTGATTAAAAAAATGCAGTGATTGTATTATCAGCCTTGATTCGGATTCGTTACCATGTGTTCCTTAGCTTCATCAGCGATCTCGTTGTGAGTGAAATAAAAATTGAAGAAAAAAACACCCGAGTGTTGATCCCATATTCATTTCATGGGCCGTTCTTCGATGTAAGGGCAAACCAGCATACTTGTTTCAGCATAGCTCACGTATTACTCACGCCTAACGTTTAATACAATAATACATTTCGTGGGTTCTTACATGGAGGATGGACCATTTCATGTCACACCGCTAGTATTATGTATTAGATAAGGAATGAGTTGTAGGTCATTATTGTTCCGTCACAATAATGACCCGCTTTGGTACAATAATGACCTCCTGCTCACATACGCCATGCCATCGCCGCCTCCTCGGAGGAAACAATAGAAGTAGGCATTAAGCCAGATAAGGAATGAATTGTAGGTCATTCCTTATCTAATACAGAATGAGTGTCAGATACATGAACAGCTGCTCTGAAATGAAATGGTGGTCAGTGTTTTGTGCACACACGGGCTAAACTGGGCCAAGGAACTTCCCGGTGCGATGAATCATGAATGGATGTCAAGGGCAAGTAGCCCCGCAGTAAGGTGCCCGGGGCGGGATTCAAACCCTAGACCTACTGGTCTGCGGCCTAGTGGGCTAACCACTACACCAAAGAGGCCCCCATGACCTATTGATCTGTGGTCTAGTGCGCTAACCAATACACCAGGGAGGCCCCCATGACCTATTGATCTGTGGTCTAGTGCGCTAACCAATACACCAGTGAGGCCCCCATGACCTATTGATCTGTGGTCTAGTGCGCTAACCAATACACCAGGGAGGCCCCCATGACCTATTGATCTATGGTCTAGTGCGCTAACCAATACACCAGGGAGGCCCCCATGACCTATTGATCTGTGGCCTAGTGCGCTAACCAATACACCAGGGAGGCCCCCATGACCTATTGATCTGTGGTCTAGTGCGCTAACCAATACACCAGGGAGGCCCCCATGACCTATTGATCTGTGGTCTAGTGCGCTAACCAATACACCAGGGAGGCCCCCATGACCTATTGATCTGCGGTCTAGTGCGCTAACCAATACACCAGGAAGGCCCCCATGACCTATTGATCTGCGGTCTGGTGCGCTAACCACTACACCAGGGAGACCCACAGGACCTGTTGATCTGCGGTCTGGTGCGCTAAGCACTACACCAGGGAGGCCTCCAGGACCTGTTGATCTGCGGTCTAGTGCGCTAACCACTACACCAGGGAGGCCCCCATGACCTATTGATCTGCGGTCTAGTGCGCTAACCACTACACCAGGGAGGCCCCCATGACCTATTGATCTGCGGTCTAGTGCGCTAACCACTACACCAAGGAGGCCCCCAGGACCTATTGATCTGCGGTCTAGTGCGCTAACCACTACACCAGGCAGGCCCCCGGGACCTATTGACCTGCAGTCTAGTGCGCCAACCACTACACCAGGGAGGCCCCCATGACCTATTGATCTGCGGTCTAGTGCGCTAACCACTACACCAGGGAGACCCACAGGACCTGTTGATCTGCGGTCTGGTACCCTAACCACTACACCAGGGAGGCCCCAGGACCTATTGATCTGTGGTCTAGTGCGCTAACCACTGCACCAGGGAGGCCCCCAGGACCTATTGATCTGCGGTCTAGTGCGCTAACCACTACACCAAGGAGGCCCCCAGGACCTATTGATCTGCGGTCTAGTGCCCTAACCACTACACCAGGCAGGCCCCCGGGACCTATTGACCTGCAGTCTAGTGCGCTAACCACTACACCAGGGAGGCCCCCATGACCTATTGATCTGCGGTCTAGTGCGCTAACCACTACACCAGGGAGGCCCCCATGACCTATTGATCTGCGGTCTAGTGCGCTAACCACTACACCAAGGAGGCCCCCAGGACCTATTGATCTGCGGTCTAGTGCGCTAACCACTGCAGCAGGGAGGTCCCCAGAACCTATTGATCTGCGGTCTACTGTGTTAACCACTACACCAGGGAGGCCCGCATGACCTTGTGATCTGCGGTCTAGTGCGCTAACCACTGCACCAGGGAGGCCCGCATGACCTTGTGATCTGCGGTCTAGTGCGCTAACCACTGCACTAGGGAGGCCCGCATGACCTTGTGATCTGCGGTCTAGTGCGCTAACCACTGCACTAGGGAGGCCACCGGACTGCTCGGAAGAACCCTAATGCAGGGACACCTCTATTGATATACGCCGCACATACTAGGGACATATTACAAAAATGGTCGGTTGATGTAGCTTCAAGGCCTACTAATCGAGATCTGAAAAAGTTAGAGGCCTACTGACAGGATTTCGGTTTACTTGAATGGTCGGTACCACGCCAAAACAACTGTATTTTATAATAAAATTATATTTGTATTTTATCGATATATGATATTTTCGAGACACGCTGAGGAAGTATCCGTTCCGCTCACATGCTGCGGTTTGGGAATTAGCTTGGTTGGTTGTATATATGCAGAAGGCTTTAACCATTTCTGGTGATATCACGTCAGTGGGAAAAGGAAGGGAGAGTGGAGCCACGCCCCCGGTGGTAACCCCCTACTCTTTGCGCAGAGCAACATGGGGTCTTTATCCTGCGACCCCAGACACAGATTCTCAGGCAGCTAGTGCGCTCAATGCCAGCGCTCCGACCCACGGAGCTATCGGGGAAGGTGGGGGGGGCGGCTTTCCAGGACAATGCAATGCGGTTGAATGAAACACGCCCCAGAGGCAGGTACCAGGGCGCGAACTCACGACCTATTGATCTGCAGCTCGGTCTCTTTACCAACCGAGATAGCCGTGAGGCTCCCTCGGACCTTCGACAGATACAAATTGACGAGGAAAACAAAAACAGTTGTTTTTGAAATTGCATTTATTAAACATGCATTCAGCATAAAACAAAGAAATTAATTCATCCAGTAGATAACATACTTTACCCACACAGACTCGACAATCCCCTGGTCACCGTTCACACAACATGCCTGCATGTCGTGTGCCTGGAGGATAGCTAGGTCACGATTTCCTCTTCTGTTTCGTATTGGAACATATCACACCAAAAAAACATCAGTTTGGGGAGTTTACTAGCTTCCGCAATGCGCTAATCCAAACAGGACCAAAACTTAACGTCTTTGCTGAGCACAATAGGAGCAAATTTAAGGGACTGATAATTTAGGCTAGACTAGTCCTGGTGGTGGGAGGGGAGGATGGACACACAGGTACCGTCTTCTCACTTACTGTTCAGAGCATCCCTTTTTATAAAATGCTTTAAACCATTGTTACATTTTTTCACAACAATCCGATTTATTTCCTGGTCTAAACTAGAAACCAAATCAATCCCCGTCGATGAGGAAATGAGTGGAGGGGGCGGGGGGGGGCAGAGTTTGGTGAAAATGGGACACGGTTCAGTATAAGCCTCCCCCCCCCCCCCACTATTCCTACTATAATATGATAAAAGTACATTCCATGAGGTAGACGGGGAAGGGGGGGCGGGCATTGAACGAGAGTTACACGGGATTTCACAGGCGGACTTAGATGTCCGGTGGTCGCCAAGGATAACGTAATCTGGAGGAATAATTGAGGCAGAACATGTGTCGGTTTCAGAGGGATCCTTCCACAATGAACGTGTCAATCGTCATTACCCGCCATGCGGTTGACAAATCTTACTGTAATGTACTAACCCCAGATATACGGCACATCTATCATCATTGTAACCGGCAACCTCCTGTCTCCACACACATCAGCCCACGATAAAGGCACACACTTTAAATAACCATTCTCACACGGTGCAATATACAAAATCAATATACACCATCACAGATTAGCAGAAACAAATCATTTAAATGCAAGACCTCGCAGCAAACTGGTAATAAACAAAACCCACGCATAATAACGAATATTTTCTAAACAAAATCCCTAAATCTCGGAAACACGAGAATGTCTTTTGTCAGTGCCTAAGATTTCGCCATTTGTCACGCGAATCGACGAGATTCCGTTCCAGTAAGAGGTCGGCAGGGGGATGTCTGTCAGAAGTCTACGAATTGGATCACACAACGGAAGAACAAATTGATGACAATCCTAGACGTATTCGTTTGCAATTTTGTGGATAATGACAGTACATATATAGCAAGAAACGAAATTAAAAAAGAAAATTACGCAAACCTGTCCACCTGTGGTCTGCTGCCAAAAGTGGCACCTTAGATACGAGGATCATTGAAGCAAATATTAAAAGCTGCTAATGCAATATTGTCCCATCTGCATTAGCTTCAAAAATCGTCCCAGTTCATCTGTAGTTTGAGCTTGTTGATCTTGTCAAAATTCCGTTTTTACATTGCAAAATGAGAATCCGACAGAAACATACTAAACTGATGACGTAGTACACAAGGTCGCCACCCGTGTATGTACACTCCTTTAGCAGGCTTGTCACAAACATCCATAATCACTATGGCTTTATAGATAATTAATGCGACGATGAATGACCTCAACATACACTTTTTTTTTTATAGAAACCAATCTAAACCATTTTGAGATGTCTCAATGCACTATGGCTGGAATTTGGAACGAGCTAGTTTTCCTAACCCAATATACACAACTGTATAATACGTCATACAAACAGATGTCAGAGAAGAATTCTCGCTCAGATTCATGCCCATACAACGACTGTTCAACACTGCATCATCCAGGCAGATTAAGCCATCATGTGTCAGTTTTCTAAGGGCGACTCGGTCATATAATACAAATTCACAAGGGATTTGAATAAGGCAAGAAATAAATACGCAAATAATAACCTTCATAATATAAGTCACATGTTTGCTTCACCTAAATGGGAAGCGTTCAACATCGGGATTTCTATATACCTATATAGGCGGCGGAGGTGGTGGTGGGGTGGGGGGCACTGGTCCCCCCAATAATTGTATTATACATTTTGTTTACATCACGTTATTACTTCAGCATCAGTTTCTGCTCCTGGACAAGAAAAGGAACACATACAGAAAAGGGTTATTTTGGCAGCACATATGGCAGAAGTACATGTATGCGCCCCCCCCCCCCCACCCCAGGTGACACCACTAGGGGTGCCTTTTAAGTGAGTTTTACTCCATTGCTCCCCCAATAAATTATTTGTTCCGCCGCCTATGACCTAAGCGTTAGAATGAGCGGTTTACACAGGTATAATATAAGTCTCATCCTCCCCACTTAAGACTTCAATCATCATATTGCACTCCTATACTTTGCAGGGGATGAACAGTGTCCATCTATACTTTAATTACGAAGTCTTAAACTTTGCTATACCAGCCAGTCGTACAATATAGTGTTTACAAGCATAGCCACATAGCTTGGTTACATAGCCACACAACGTTTACATGACATAGCCATAAAACCTGTAGATTACATGCATCACAAGGCCATGAGATTAACCATGACAATTACCTCGTGTCCCAGATCCTCCTCAACAGGGGTAAACTACAACCCAGCGTTAGACGTAATTAATGCGTGCGCCACAATACACAGTATATTCCACCTGCATGTACGGCTAAACCATCCAAATGCCGAACTTTGTATCGACAACACACATTCCAAGGATGTCAAGAGCTGAAGTCGGTATCTCCCGCGTTTTATCGGTTCTGTCAAGTTCCCTTCGAATTGCCGAACAATATGTTTGCCATATTCCACCTATCGAAGACTGGAATTGCCGAACTTGCTCACTGAATTGTTCATCGCATGTCGAATATATTCCACAACTCGTGGATTTTACAAACAAGTTGATATAGTCTATAGTTTATGGTTTATACACAAGAAACGTATGATCCACAGAACTGCAATAAAAATTGTCTTTATATATATAGTTGGGTTCTCCAAGACGTTATGACAGAAACGTCCTTGTTTCCGAACTATGTCACAGCAGCTCAAAGTCCTCGTCGGAGTCATCGAATTGCCGATCTTGCTCTACGAGAGTGAAATCTGAAACATGGATAATGAGATGCATATCAATATTAAGTAAAATAATTGTAGTCTGAAGTGGCGAATAGCTAACTATTGACGAAATGCAAGGTTGGTTTAGGCTACTTTCATGCATTTGAAGGCTAAAGTGAGCCAAAGAAACCTCCCCGGACAGCGCATTAGGGTTGAATGAAACACGTCCCAGATGCTGGTGCCAGGGCGCGAACCCACGACCTGTAGATCAGCAGCCCAGCCTGCCTACCAGCTTGCCCAGGGAGACTCTCCATGCATTGATGAAGGGCCAATCGAAGACCTAACGCATTGCAAACTGGCGCTATTATTATCAATAGTACCGGAAATCAACTATCTGCTTAACTGCGATGACGTTTCCCAATTGGTCATCCATCGTCCACGAGAGACCATACCAAATGGATATATTACAGTTCGCGTGAGTCATACGTGAGCTATACTGAAACAACGGTTCGCGCGAAGATGGAAGAATGACCCAATATGTCCACGCGGGGCAGAGAGTCGCGGGGATCCATTCACGTCAATCAACGCTAATACCCCTAGTTACTACGCCAATCAACGCTATTACCCCTAGTTACTACGCCAATCAACGCTAATACCCCTAGTTACTACGCCAATCAACGCTAATACCCCTAGTTACTACGCCAATCAACGCTAATACTCATAGTTACCACGCCAAATCACATAATGGGCGCATGTCTTTGGCAACCCAGATATATCCCGAAGGTGGACCGAATACGCACATTACGCATCTGTATCCCGCCCGACACTTCTTTCACCCTGCTCGGGTGCGCGCGCATCCATTCGGTATGCCGATGTGCCCCGTTTAAAATAGCACGGGACATTCGGGAGAAGATGGCGGCTGATTGAAAAGTGACTGCCTAGGCTGGTTCCACTGCCCTTAAATGAACCGGACATGACCGGTGTAAACATTTCATTGCCAATCAGCGTAGCCCTACCGGCAGGCCGGTAGAGGTTGAGTAAACCCGGCGCCTACCGGTCCTGGCCCAAAGACACGCGCTCAATAATGTAGCAGTAAGTCATACCTTATTCTACTGGCCTCGGCTCGCGGGATCACCGCTTTAGCCGAAGAGGAAAAGTGGCTAACTCGAGATCGGGAAATCGTGAGTTAGATTCCCACCGGGGACCAAACCGAGACCCGGCGTTACACAAAAGAGAGAGGAAAAAGTGTCGCTAGATGGCGCTGCGGCCATGGTTACCTGCCGAGCTGGGCCCCGCATCGGGGGAGTAGGGCTCGAAGGGGGGCCAGTGGGCGGGCCGGTGGTGGTGCAGCTCAAACATAGGGGTCCGCTCCCCCTGGATGATGAAGTCCTCGATACTGACACACAACTCCTGGAAGTCACTCTTAGTGCCGCAGAAGAAGCCCTGGAAAACATCACAATTACGTGGTGATATACATGGTTTGTTTTGCAATATGAATTGATAAAAGGATGTCTGAACATTATGAAATACGTGTTAATAGTTTACATATTGATAAATTGAAATGTCAAAGTGCTACATGATGTCTGGATATCACGAAATATGAATTTCTAAATCATATCTGGATATTATGCAATATGAATTAGTGGAGGATAATCTGGAATATATGCAATATGAAGTAGTAGAGGGTAATATGAAGTTCAATTTCAATTTAGACACTGCCTACAAACCCGTGGCTTAAAACCATGTTTCATTAAACTGTTGGGACAATATTACGCTCAGCTGCAAAGTAATCATGTACATGTACAATGATATGTATAATAGCCATTAAAGTCCCCCTCACATGTACAATGATATGCATAATAGCCATTAAAGTCCCCTCACATGTACAATGATATGTATAATGGCCATTAAAGTCCCCCTCACATGTACAATGATATGTATAATTGCCATTAAAGTCCCCTCACATGTACAATGATATGTATAATAGCCATTAAATTCCCCTCACATGTACAATGATATGTATAATTGCCATTAAAGTCCCCTCATATGTACAATGATATGTATAATAGCCATTAAATTCCCCTTCACATGTACAATGATATGCATAATAGCCATTAAAGTCCCCCTCACATGTACAATTATATGTATAATAGCCCTTAAAGTCCCCCTCACATGTACAATGATATGTATAATGGCCATTAAAGTCCCCTCACATGTACAATATGTCTAATTTCCATTAAAGTTCCCCTCACATGTACAATGATATGTATAATAGCCATTAAATTCCCCTCACATGTACAATGATATGTATAATTGCCATTAAAGTCCCCCTCACCAGGGCTATGGAGGGGTCGAGTTGGTCTATTTTCATTCGACACACGTAGTTGCAGTGATATGATTGGTCAGTCTCGTCCGGCTGAGTGACGTCAGCAACATACTGCGTCGTATGTGGGTCTAAGTACAGCAGCTCGTCCTCTGTGCCAACAGGAACGCAATGTCATGATTTCTCGACAGACAATATTATAATATCTTACATATCATTATTCTGACTTACAAAGCAATAAGATCATAGTACAAATAATCAAACAAAATGGTCATCCCAAAAAGATAAGCATAATCAAATGTACTTAATACAAGTAACTTTATAAGTTATGTTGTAAAGCTATGGGTTTGTTTAGGCGCATACGCTACATACACCAGGACAAATGTATGCTCGCTCCAAATGTACAGTAACCATGGTGATACTGACCGACGTATCCGATGAAGTAGTGGGCGTGGTTGGGTTTGCCTCCGATGATGCCCACCGAGTGCTTCAGTTGTAGACAGGTCTGTGACGTCATAATGAAGGTTATTACATATGACGAAAACACGAAACGCGTTCAAAGAATCATACAGCAGAAGATGTTAGGCCTATATTACATTTATAAGTGCAAGTGCAGCAAATATATATATACTCCGCAACTGTTATATATTACCAATTACACATATTTCTCCTCCTCCCTTTCAAAGCGGTCCAAACTTATCCTTTATCATGTGACATATAGATATCTATCTTTACAACTTGCAAGTAATTTAATTAATTAATTTTTTTTTTCATTTATTAACCTTCTAAAGTTACATATTATGAAAGATATATCCAAAGTTATCCATAGTGTCTATCACATCCTACGACGTAAATGGGCCAAAAGCATAAGCCACGTGGTTTTTATGCTACATACGACACTCACCTTCAACGCGTTGATGTAGACCGGATTAATTTCACTCAGACCCAGCCGCAGAGGAATGATTAACAACAGGGGGCGCCACTGAGAATCACTTCCGGTTGACTCAGACTGCGCATCGTAGTCCGATCCCCATGGCAACTTAAACTGCGACATTATCTGCTTGGTCAGGCCACGCACTGCCGCCAAGCCGGTTTCCGGTTTCGCGTCCGGCGTGACGTCATATCCGTTTTCTCGCGCCCGATCTTCTGGGCCAGCAGTTTTCGACGCACTCTTTTCTTTCTTACGGCGTTGCGTTCTCGCGGATGAACATTGACATACTGGACACTCCAGGCCATTAGGCAATGAATTACGTTCGCCAGATGTATTACTCCGAGGGCAGTGATCAGTGGCCGTATTGGACTGGGAGTTGGAAGTTTGTGCAGGTTTTAGGTTCAGTTTGTTTTGAGGCTTTCCACATGTGGAACAGACTTTGGGAGGCGATTCTCCTCTGTCAGCGAGACACAGCGTCCCTGCAACACGGCGGTGGACACAAGACATAAACAATAGCATCAGCGATACAGAGAATACTTTATCGGCACTTTCACCGCATTGCTTTCAGTCGGCTGTAACGTCGAACAAAAGCGAACCTACAGCAATCAGATGC
This sequence comes from Arenicola marina, assembly GCA_964019135.1. Lineage (NCBI taxonomy): Eukaryota > Metazoa > Annelida > Polychaeta > Arenicolidae > Arenicola > Arenicola marina. Next base: position 41,429,840 of record OZ025254.1, on the reverse strand, counting down.
TTTTAAGACACGTTAATTGGAATTGCTGGTCTTTTTTCATAAGAAACGGCATTTGTCAATTAGGTACGTGAAGAAACAGTAATACGTCATAAAGGTCACAGAGGTCAAAGACAATTGAATGTATCTCACGGATGTCGTCTATGATGACTGTGTTGTCAAGGGCAACGTGCACGACCAGGTTACTCCACTCGTCATACACAGCCAGCTTCCTAAGTACAGGAGACAAAGGTAACCATAACAACCATGTCGTCATAAAAAAAATGGCTGTACCCAAACAACAAGAGGTGACAGACGTAAATGTAACCGTGTTTATTATATTTAACAGATCCATAAAATGACCTCCAAAACAATATTTAAAAGTCGAAGACAGAGCTATGTTACCAGATACAGTAGCCACCTGATGCCCTAAGGACATCCCGCACTGACGTCACCACAGGAACACCGTACAATATTTGATACTATTTTCGCCTCAAGAGTTATGGCAATAGTTTGCTTTAGGTTACACACCAATAGGTCGTGCATAGAAAAGTATATACCGTCAAGTAGTGTCTAAAATATGATTGTATATCAGGGTTATATGGTTAGTGGTTATTTCTTTCTTTGTATATATTGTTTCTTTTACTAATGTTTGGCCAGATTACTGCCTGTTGCATTAATCTGTGGCGTATTTAATCATGTTTGCGGACGTTACGGGTGCGTGGTTCGGTCGACCTCATGACATGCTGATTCGCTGGGTGTTTAATTCTCGGCGGGTTGCGCTAGGGGGGGGGGGGTGTCATATTATGGGCTGTAGCTAAAAATATCGCACGTGAACCTATGTTCTGTTTGTTTTTAAAATAAAGTTGGATACTTGCTCCATACTTTCCTATCGTCCATATTGTCAAACATGGTTACCGATTTTTTTCTAGCATGGGGTTGAAAATTTGGGTGTTTGCATTACTTAACATGGTGATGGTTTTTATTGGTGTGCAACCTTTACCCAATATAAATCACCACAAAGATGTTCTACGCAAGACTAACCTATTGCCTTGTTATATATATAATACATTATTATCGCATTATTATTACAACCCAGAGCTCTCTCATTGTCGACATGAGCGCAGCACCGCGATTGTAGAGGCAATGACTAGGCATATGTTCTGCTGTGGCCTGACTTGCCACTGAACCTTTTAGACTTTTTTACCAAAGTCAACAGCTCAATGATATTTTATCGCTGTGCTTACTCAGATTCCCCGCCATAATGACCATAAACCTAATACTTGGTTAGTTGTATATTCAGGACGCTTTAACAACTTTCGTTCATATCGCGTCAATGGGAGAAGGAAGGGAGAGTGGAGCCATGTCTCCAGGGGTAACCCCCTACTCTTTACGAAGAAAGACATGGGATCTATACACTGCGACCACACAGACATGGCCACAGCAGGGCTCGATCCACCGATCCACGTGACGTTAGGCTCTCAGGTGACCAGCGCTCTAACCCACTGAGCTACCGGGCGGGTCCCTACCTGAGTACTTGGGCCACAGTGTTGGGTCCAAACCACTCCCCGACTGCCTTGCCCTCCGACATCCCCATACTGGCTGTAAGCAGATAGATATTTTATTGGTAAGCACCAGGCCCATCGTACAAATATAGAACACAAAAAAAACATGCAAACGATTGGAACAAACCTCGTTAATTAAAAAGAACTAGTCATGATACATAAAAAGAACTAGTCATGATACATAAAAAGAACTAGTCATGATACGTAAAAAAACTTTTGATATCATTTACACTTGCTGTAAGTAAACATGAAGTATACAGCAAATATAATTCAACACATTTATGATCTCTCACTGAACGTTTATAAAATGACAAAATACTTAAAGAATATATCTGTATCTGAAAAACTCCTCCTCAGATACCGTATTGCCAAGACAATGTAAAACAAAGAGATCAGAAGATTGAGTACAGAGCAAAGATTTCTGTACATTGTTCATTATTGTTTCTAGCCATAATGACATATTTTAATGCCATATTTTATAACACAAGACCTTCAATGTTAGCCCTGTAAGCCCGAAATTTCAAAGCCTGAGCCTCACATACCTATTTGGTGAATGGAGTAATTGCCGACTTTCTTATCCAGAAACATCCGCAGTATCTCGTAATATTTCGGGTCGTACCTCTCGGGATTCCAAGTCCAACCTGCAAGATTGATTTACGCCAATTCAATACAGATAGTAGCGAGCGCAAGCGACTTCTTAGAGAAACACGCATGCATATATTCAGCAAAATTCAAGTCAATTTCAAGCATAGCTTAGGATTTTCCTGTTGCGTTTCAGAGCAGTTCGGAGCAAATTTCGGCGTAACCAAAAAAATAAACATTTCTGAACAATGATATGTCTGAAAAAAATAGTCCCCAAACACGTGTCGAAATGACTTATGTCAAGTCTTTAATAATTAAATGATCTACCCTAAAAAACTAACGAATACATTACTCAAACGCTAACACTTCATTTACATTGTTTATTACAATACATTTATGAGTTTAGTTAGTCTGAAACTATGAGCGTCTCCGCTTAACTAAATGGCTGATCGTCTGCTTACCTCACCTGCTGATTTAAACTGCTTGAAATCCCCGTATTATGTTATGGCAACAATTTAACCGTGAAAAGGAGATGCACACAAAAAATGGCAGAAAAAATGTATGTGTAGGCTGGAGTGGTGGAGGGTTCACTGGAAATGTTATGCTCTGGTGGTAATTTAACATGTTTAACCGTCAAAAAGAGATGCATGCACACATTGGGGGGTTCATATCTAAGATGGCATCTAATTTGCATTGAGTAACGACATCCTCTCTCTTAAAAATGATACAGGCCTAAATTTCCATTTGTTTTCACATGCAGTTTATGTATCCATCATAACTACAGAATTAAACTCTCATAGTTCCCACTGCCTTTTCGAGTACCGATCTTGTAGAGTTACGCATTATGAATGAAAAAATATATCTGCGATTATTACAGAAGATCTGCACTAGAAATCTGCAACATTTGGCACATTCTTTCCCGATACACCCAGGTAATTTGGTACTTAATTTAGTCTAGAATAGTTTTCTATTTTTCAATCCGAAAATAGCTGCGCTCGCTCTTTTAGGTTTTACCTATATGACATATTATATATTAATACAAGTAGGGAAATATAAAATAGTTAAGGTGAGTTCTGTTTGTGAAAGCTTATTCTTGTTATGATGGGGTTGGGCATTTTTACATGCGACACTCATACAAACGTTCCCCCCTCAAAGCCAGTCAGGATTTTCTACTCATGACCATTATTGCCTAGGGGGCTTCCTGGTGTAGTGGTTAGCGCACTAGACCGGGCACCTATAACCTGAGGTATGTTTCCCCCATTCATCCCTCATCGCTCCGCGAGGTCCCATGGCAGCGTGCACACCCAGAAAAGCGGCCTACAACACAAACTCATCTCATTTCCTGAGAATAATGTCTGGATGCCCATGGATACCTGTAGGTAGATGTCTTCTGATCAGTGATTGGGCGAGCATCATCTGTCCACAGCGCAGCATGCAGCCCCAACCGGTGTCATAACTGGGACCAGTGCCGCCTGAGCAAACAAAAGTAATGTGTCATTTGTACATACCGGGGAGGGGGGGGTTCCCGAGAGATAAACTTCGACTTGGTCCATATATAAGTCGCACCCCTCGGCTGCGACGAAAAAAGGTGCGACTTATACACCGGAAATTACGGTATGCACCTTTCATTTACTTATTACAGCAACTGGAATGTAATCGGATTATCTATATTAAAATTGAAATAATAATTTTTAAAAGTCATTACTGTAGTTATCATATCTTAGCCAAGTTTCATCAATTAATAACAACTGATATCAGTCCATTTTCAACAGCTACATGAATAGTGTCCATCATTTTGTACCAGATAAATTACTTTAGTGGGAACAGATTATGAAACAAGTAGTTTAGCACAGCAATTAATTGAAGTTGACTTAGTTACGGTATATGACATATGCCTATGTTTAGCTCTGCACAGCCATGAAGTATGAGATGTTAAAAAAGCTCACCATTTTATGACGCTTGGAAGGTGACATATAAGCCTCACCTATTGGTGCAAATCCCTTTCTGTATGTGAACCATAGCTTTGACAAGATGTCCAGTTTAATATCATCGTAGTCTGCAAGTGAAGCATCTTGAGATATATAAAACAGGTAGGCATGCATGTTCCATTCAAATAAAACACACTAAATGCACACAGCAGAGGTTCTACAGATAAAGTATTAAATACCAAATACTTCAGATTTAGTTTTCTACAGCCTTCAGCTAAGGTCTTTGAGGTCATAATATCATCACATATTTGTCCATTGTGGTGATCTTTGACCGATCTCAGCCACTTCAGAGGTTTAGAATTGTACTTAATGTTTATATACGTACCCCATAAAGATAGCAATTAGCAGTGGGATATATAATTTATGTGTGGACATTCATCCCAAACTCTCCTTGTAGAGTCTGACCCTGGGGATGTAACTGACCATAGATAGTACTGTATTGTCTGCCCAGTATCCACACAGGTTCGCATGTCCTGGGAATGTCTACATATTCCAAGACTCCCACTTCATACGTCATCGACGTGAGGAAGGAGGCTGCAGTGAAACAGAAAGACGATCCTTGTTACAAACACTCGACCAATGCAATAACAAATACAGTATTGACCAGTAGTTACCTATGAAACATCTGAAGAACAAATGGGAGTCTCAATATTGTATTAAATATCTGGTGGGGGGGGGGTTCCATAACAAAATGCAGACTCAGTTTAATTTAGTTTTGTTAAACATTAAAGAATTTCAGAATGTCTCATTTCTTTGCAAATTTAAGGTGGAAACTTTGCAATCTATCGATACTTTGTCTTTTTGACATGTATCCAGTGGATAAGCAACAAATTATAATTTTTTTGGTAAAATCATATTTTGCACATATGTCTGAAATTCATGTCTAATTGAATTTAGCTGTAATGTGAAGGTCAGAATTAACCCCTGCCTAAAAAAAAATTCGCTTAGCTTGAAGCATAAAATGTATAGAACCATTATTTTGATAACTATACATGGGTTCTTGGGGTCAAAGAATTCAAAAAATCAATATTGAATGTCCAGGTCCTACACATTCACTATTTACCAAAACAGCCAGCCATTCCAGAAACAGGTCTAGGCTTGCTTCAAGCCAATTTATTGACTAGACATCATGGCGCACCAGGCTGGAAGCTAAAACTGTGCAATATCTTAGTTGAATGAGTGCTGATATAATTGCCTTCTCAAGTTTCCATTTATATATAGATTTCTTGAACAGTGACCAAGTATGATGCGTTCAAACTTGATATGTCATGCCTGTCTTGTTTTCAGGCTAACAGTTGAGTTGGCAGTAAAGCTGACTTGTCTTTGGCCTGAGTTTTGACCCAGCAAATTGACCATTTGGTGAGACATATTCCATTCTGCATATACATTGGTCCATGCATTATATGGTACCTCTATTATACAACTTCCTTCCTTATCTGTTTTTTTATTCTGTGCACAGAACACTTTTACATGTTAAAGCCCCTTTATGATGCAACTCCCTAGCTAATGCGACTTATGACCAACCTTTCCGCTTGTTATGTGACAGACACACAATTTAATCCCTTTGTTACATGGTGGCCTGGCGTGGCAGTCAACATGATTGGCTCTGAACAAGTAACACATTGTGCTAATCTGACTGGTTGTTAATGAGCAGATGTCTAAGAGCGCATCATTGTTATTCACACCTTTTGTGTACATGCAGACAATGGCTGGAAGATGCAATCAAAATGCTGATCTGAATCAGATTGTCAATGCAAGTTAATGGCACAGAGCTGGAGAAACCATAATCAGCATATCAGCTTAGCAACTTTACCAGACTGAATGCTGATTCTATCATGGATAAGAGGGGAAAAGGAGCCAGATCTGCATCAAAGACTCTGAATCTTAGGAAAATATTGTACGATGCGGTTAAGACTGAGGTTTGACTGCTTTAGCACAGTACGGTACAAAAAAATTCTTCTGATGAGAAAGCTATTATATTGCTCTTCTCATTGGACCTGGGCTTAGCTGATTTCTCCACTTTCAATGGGTGGCTCTATAGTTTCCAGCGATGCAGCAATATAAAAGCATCAGTGCTGAGTGGATAGTCAACTGATTGGTTGGTTGATTATTCAGGACGCTTTAACCACTTTTGGTCATATCGCGTCAATGGGAGAAGGAAGGAAGAGTGGAGCCACCGACCCACATGCCGTTATGGTTTCAGGTGACCAGAGCACTCAATGCGAGTGCTCTAGCTCAATGAGCTGTCCCGCTGGCCCCGGATAGTCAACTGAAGTTAACCCGGAGATGGTTGCTGATTGGTGTATGCGATACTTGGGGCAAAAAAAAATGCCCATCTCTGGGCCCTCTATTATATGACTCCCTCCATTATGCGTTCTTTTCGGGCTGGCAGAACAGTGCAGGGACCACTGTACTACCAAAGATAATGGAAGGATGAGTGGGGAGGTTATATGGGGGCACCCTATTGTAAGGGTATATATATAGCGTGAACATGGTGAAGCTAGGTCCAGCTGGGTCCATTGGCTGACCATATGCACACTGGGCAGCCAGGGGTGGAGGCAGGGGAGGCTCACACTGAGGTTGATGTGAAAATGGAATTATTGGTAAGTTCTTTTATAACAACTCAAACCAAAAAAGATGAGAGGATTTTTCTATGCAATATTTTATAGACATTTCCAAGTCATGCCTTTCTGGGGTCTGATGATTCCAATTCAAAGTTCTCTTCCCCAACCACCTCCTCCCCGCACCCATATTAAGGGGTTGGGAGGATATGCATATAGTATTACGTCGAGTGCTAGATGGGTTTATTTCAGCACAAGTCTTCAAAATCCTTCAAATCAAAAAAGGATTTCAGAGATGCAGGCAGGGGTACGACTAATGACTGATGGGCGCCGCATGTGCCGATGAGTGCCGATAGGTGCTGGTGGGTGATAAATATTAGCCGATGCACAGTGAATATTTGCAGATGGGCAGTGAATATTGAGTCTAATCTTTATTTCTTGTTTCATGAGAGTAAAATAAGTTTTTTTTCGCTTTTTTTTATTTCACCATAACAAAGTCACACATCTTTAAGAGGTCAGGATAAGAGCCTAAGAGTCATATATACGATATATTTATGTATACATAAATGAAAACATCTCCACAACCTAATGTTTTATTCAATCTCCATTGCTGCGTAGGGAGATTTGGAATACATGGCTTTCCTGTAAGTACGCTGCACCATAGGGCTGGCATGCAACGCAAAATATAGTGGGGTCGATATGTGCGAAAGATGTTTGTTTCCCGCGAAAAGCATGAAAATTGGCATATAGGGGTTTTAAGGGTCGTTGTGTGTTGCTGCATGTAACATCTAAGTGTGACGCACATCTAAGTATTAGTGCATGTTGACCAAGTTTAAGCTTATGCGGTGGGAAAAAATATGATATAACCATGTAGGTAAAGTTTAATTATTGTATGTGGCCGCATTTAATGTATATGATAAGCATAGTCACAAAGTTAGTCTTGTATTTGGTGGTGGGGGGGGGGCTCCATTGAAGGTTGCGACCGAGGGGGGCGGGGGGCTCAGAACAAAATTGTGACCAGTGGTCAAAAAAATTGTGACCAGTGGTCAAAAAAATTGTGACCAGTGGTCAACAAAATTGTGACAAGTGGTCAACCAAATTGTCGACCGGATTGGGTGGGGGTCAGTCCATGGCCTAAATGGGCTGGACCCCCCCCGTTGGATCTGCACAGGATATGTGTTTGTAGGCTGCGATTATAGTAGATATTGGGGTGAGAGGTGGGGTGCCAACAAAAGGGTATCGATCGGACCTGGACCAACAACAATAGTGAGTCAGCCAAACCACATCTTGAAAGTAGCAGTCAACTAGAAATCCCAATCACTGCCATCTCTGATTGAGAAACAGGAACTTTACACTGTCAGCACCCATGAGTCATCACCATATCTCCACCCAGGCACGGCAGATTTAACATCAGAGCAACGTGACAAGCGGGTGTGGAGACTCATCAAGAGAAACAGCAGAGGCATGAATGACAAGAAAATTGTATCAACAGATGGAAGGCTAAAAGTGCTCTCCACACCCTCCAAGGGAAAGAAGCTCAGACAAAGAAAGAGAAAGGCTACAGAGAGGAGCGTGACCATACTTAAAACTGATTATGATTGATATAACACATTGCGCCATTTGTGCTATGTAGCTAAAAGTCAAATAAAATCATTGATTAATATAACATTGATTTGATTCAGTTTATGGTTTTAGCGGTGTTGAAGTATTTAACTGGACCAAATAGGTTATGCAATCTAGTTATCAATCTAATGAACAATTCACGCTTTTTAGTGCTTATCGGTAAAAATACTGAGCATCTGCACCTCTCGACACAAACCCCGCCCACCTGCTCCCATCGGTCTTTAGACATACAGGCTGGCAGCACATTTTTCAGGAGATATGACATCGTCAAAGTAGTTACTGCTGAGGTAGATCTAGGCTTAACAAATATATTGTTTTAAGCGAAAGAGCATTTTTTTTTAACATGAACCTTTTGTTTTTTTCATAAATTATAGCTATAGTATAGTTAGAGTTCATATAATTCAGGGCTAAAAGACTATAGCTATTCAGTTCAATTGGTTTGTTGAAACTTATATAACAAGCTTATGTAAAATATTTCGCGCATTGCCATTGAGCTGTTGAGTTGACACCCCAGTAATCACCGAGTGACAAGATGACACATATACCGGGATTGGTTTTTCCCGGAACTGGTGTCATCATTGGCCACTGACAATCGAGTGCGAGAAATCATACGACCGTTGTGTAGTAATATACGTCCGTCCTGTCTTTACGTCTTTAGACGTTTAGATTTTAGTGGACCGCGGTCCGTGCAAACTTTGTCAACAACAGTTAGGCCTTTCCTCATTGATATTTTTGACAACTTACAAGTTACGGCTGGCTAACTAGACTTAACACTGTATAACACCTAAAAGGTGAATACGCAAGGAACAGTCAGCGTTCAAATCAACCGGATAAATACGATATAAGATATGTACTTTTGCAAACAATTTTGTAAACAAACCTGACTGCGCCACATCCATTTTGCCCTCATCAGCTGACAGCTTCCGGGAGCGCATGCGTCAAACGTCACGGAATCCAAGCTCCAATTCGCTAGGTGGCGCCCCGTTCCTCCGTTAAGTTTTAACGGAGCCAAGCTGGGGGGCATTAGATTTTTTTCCCTTTGCCATCACTTAATATATCTCAGGCACAGTAAATCGACTGAGTTTATTAGTAGGCGGTGCGGACCCCCCCCCCCCCCCTCTGTGTCAGTCGATTTACTGTGCCTGTGTACTATATTGACATAGTGATAGGCGGAGGAACCCGGGGGGGCATCCGAGGCACGTGCCCCCCCCTAACAAAATATTGGGGGGCACGGGTATCTTTGTGCCGCCCCCCCCAATAATTCGCATGCTGCTAACCAACCTAACGCGTAATCATTTTCTTGGTAAAACTGCACCACCCCCCCCCTCTGGGGTACCTGAACATACACTGTTGAAGTTTCTCCGAGCTTCTCCGAGCACCGCCCCCCGGTCGCAAGTTTTTCAGAGAGCCCCGATCCCCCCCCCCCCCCGGGTCGCAAGTTTTCAGAGAGTAAAACAGCCGATGAAGCCAGTCACCTCGAATCTCGTCTCGGCAATTTGATTTTGTTTATTGTTTCATATCCGCTAATTTATTCTAGACAACATTTACTCTGTGCACCACGGTCACCTAGGTCTAAGGCTTTTACACCCATTCTTACTGTTTGTGTCCCACCCCCCTTTAACAATTCATGCTGATGCCCCTGGCACGTATTGGTTGTGCCCCCCCCCCCCCCCCCCAATCGCAACAATCTTCCTCCGCCTGTAGGACTGTACAGTCACTTCGTGATCTTTTCGAGACCCCACGAGACAGGGATACCTATGCTCTGCGTCAATGCCTAGCATCAACGGCCTATACGTGTTGCCTACCTTCCGGTTGTTTGCCTTCACTCGCCTCACACACAAGATCGGCTAAAGCTGTCCTTGGAAGCACAACTAACCACTGAAGTTCTGTGCATATCCGAATTATAACCATCCGAGTAAATTTATGTAATGTATGAGCGGTTGATAAACCAGAATGCGGTTGTCTCATGAGTGACTGTCAGCGTCAGGCGATTGGCCTCGTTCGCAAGCGACCGTTAGTCGACTAATGGTTGACGATTTGGCTGCCGAACGGTGATTTGTCCAACCATCTAGTCGACCAGAACGAACCATGCCGCCACCCACGGTTCCTCTGGTCGATTGTCGTCCAATATGGCGGAGGGAAATGAGCAGTAAGCGGTGTTCGCGTCATCTTTGTGGCGTATACTTAATCTGTAACTTCGTTTGCAAGTTGATATCCATTCAAACGAATTAAAATATAGCATGGTTCATACGTAATTGCTTATTTTGCCAATTTATCATGTTTTCGTGCTAAATGTTCACATGATCGAACTAACTGTACGCTCGTTTACGGTACCCTTATCTCCACTGTTTAGATTTTTGTTTGGGGGGGGGGGGGCGTTTGTACTCCTCCGGTCACCAAGCCGATACAGTGAGGCTCTAGCCAAAGGACACAGGGTGAAATGTTCTTTGTAATACAATTCAGTGACGATCCAGAATTTTGCACAAGAGGGTCAGGACACACGGCGGTTAAAGGTGCTTGTTATTGGTGTTATTTCCGCCATGAGACCGGTTGTCAACCCTTTTCGACTATCTTGCGTTCGGCATTAGGCTGTAATGCGCAGGCGCAATGGCGAAATCTAGGTCAAGAAATAGTCGACTAGCTGTCGCTTGCGAACGAGGCCGCTGCGCGGGGTTTTTCATGTCTTAGGACGTAATAATCATCATGACGCGCGTGTCTGCGCGCGGTATCTATGGTTACGTAAAAACGCTCCTTATATGGACTGAGCGGGTGAGGACAATGGTGCTCTGTTTGTCGTAGAACTGTAAACATCGATGATTTGGCTCAAAATACAACGCTTTCAACTGTCTCATCGAACGGACCACATGCATTATGGAGAGCTAAATGTCTTGTCTTTAACTATATTATGGTTTTATAGTTAACAATGCCTGGACCAAAGCAAACAAAAAATAGTTTCACACCCACTCGATTCTTTAGGCACAAACTGCGCAGCTGGCCGGTTCCCAACACCAAAACGTTGACTACAATGAGTGCGCGTCACGCAGTTGCAGCAAGGCACCAGCGTGATGCGCACTCGTTCTAAGAGCACGTGTTTTTTTGTTGGTCCCCAAAAGACCTAAACCGGAAGCAGAACCCGCGAGAACTGTACAGCCATATGCATTGTTCTCTCGAGATAGTATCTTCTACTTTTGAAATGGTATCTCGGTCTCTTGAGATGGTATATGTTTTTCGCGAGATAGTAGGCCCTACAGCTATCTTGTTCTCTCGAGATGTAAGTTAAGTATCTCGTTACCTCGAGGGCCGTCACAGTTTCTTTTCCTGACTTCGTGGATTTATAAGAAAATATACTAGGCTTATATATGATCTGACCGCGGTGGCCACGCGCATATATATATATATTCTCCTAGATTTGACGCAAATGACGCCATTTGACAGTTATATATATAATGCACTGTAAAGTTGGGCTTTCCGGCGAAATTACATCGCAAAGTGACATTTTGCACACCCCTCAAGCATGCAAGGAGATGCTAAGGACAGTTGAAGCCAACATTTTGCCATTTAACCCTTGTTAAGGAAGAATTTGGGAGGGCGGGGGGGGGGGGGGCGTTGGGGGTGTCGGGGGCCGGAAGCTTTTCATTTCACCGTCAACGGGGAAGCAGAAAATTAACTGGGAATGGGGTATTTGCCGACCGTCATGATCAAGGATTTTCATTAATCGGTAACTGAAAATTTTAATATTAAATAACCGTGAATCGGGAAATCACCAATTTATATCATGCATCCGCCCTTCCTTGGTATGCGAGAAATTTTCGTTTTAATTCATCGTGAGCTGGCAATAAAGACATTTATACCTATTCCTCATGATGTGGCTACAGGAACCCCCTTGCCCCTCTCCTCCTCCTCCTCCTCCTCCTTCAACCTCAGTTCAACTGAACTGATATAGCCTATTTACTTCTTGGTAACATTTGTCGTCGCTCCCTAGCTGGGCCATCGCATTTTTTCCCTTACTTGATGGCTTGAAATACTCCCACACCCACACCCACACCCACACCCACACACATTTCAAAAATTCTTACACCTCGATAGACGTCGGGTCAATGTAGAAATCACTGCAGGGCTTCGCAAACTTACGTCAGTGGTCCCGTAGGTACCTTGGTATTTATGTTTATACAAGAAAAGACACATTCTTCTTCAGTTATTAGAGATATGTTGCAAAAACATATTAAGTAAATTATCAGCAAAATCAGGCAAATAATGCAGGCAAGACATATATATCCAAAATAGATCCATGTTTATTAACATTGTTTCTGCTCGTGATATATTGTATTGAAATAAACATGTATTTATATCCTTTATTATGTTGTGCACAACATTTCCAGAAAATATGACATAACCATTTTGTACCACACAGGCAACATATGTAGCGAATCGAAGCACCACTTGCCTCGATTTTCAGAGACTTCAATTAAATCTAGGAACCCGTATGTGTTGTTCTTTTCAAGTAAGTACTTTGCCGTGACGCCATACATCAAGTGATTTAGACGATCGATTTTCTTCCATGCCAACATATTATTTTCAAAACGTGGGATTTTCTTTCTAAATCCTTCAAATTCTCGAAACGCCGTGATCCAGAATATCTTCGTCTTCTTGGGTACATAAAAAGCGACCAATGAAGCAAAATACTGAATGTCAGCTGAAAGTCGTAAAAGATTTTCTTGATCCTTTGCGTGATTGAAAGGCAGGAAGATCAACATGACATCAGGCGCTCTCCCCGATAAATAATACTTAAAAATGTATTCTTGAAATGTGTTAACTGCGGCCAATATTAACTTTTGAGATGGCAATCGCGGTCTCATGATAATAGAAGTATCCAAAATATGAGACATGGCGATATGCTCAACGGTTACATTGAAATATTGCTTTCCTCTCGTGGACATTTCTAAGCCGTCCGGTGCCGTACCAGTGTTTCTGTGGGCGCTAGATGGAGCCTCTAGTCGACACCTAACTTCCCGACTGATGCAGGTGTGACAAGAACGCACGTGGTTTTCCATATTAGTCCTAACCGTAGCGTTGCCACGTGCAAAATACTTCCGGTCGGGCATATACCCTCCCATCTCCATGGTTTCGCGTCGGGTTTCTATACAACCTG
>OZ025254.1:41383070-41416196 GCA_964019135.1 Arenicola marina | reverse complement strand
TGTTTGCAGAAGGACGATGAGGTGTTTTTCCCCGGGGACAGGGATCACCGGCAGGACTTCGCCTACCTGCTGATAGACCCGCTCAAACGACACGTCACCGTCCTCTACCACAAGTTTGGAGCCTCGCTTTGGGAGTCGTAGTCTTGTCACGCGGTGGAGGGGTTGGGTGGGTGTTGAGTTCAATCGTCCAATGAGCGATGGGGCGGAGGTGTAGTCGTCCAATGAGCGATGGGGCGGGTATGTAGTGGTCCAATGAGCGATGGGGCGGGTATGTAGTGGTCCAATGAGCGATGGGGGGTGAGTGTAGTGGTCCAATGAGCGATGGGGCGGGAGTGTAGTCGTCCAATGAGCGATGGGGCGGGAGTGTAGTGGTCCAATGAGCGATGGGGTGTGAGTGTAGTGGTCCAATGAGCGATGGAGTGTGAGTGTAGTCATCCAATGAGCGATGGGGCGTGAGTTCAGTCGTCCAATGAGCGATGGGGCGGGAGTGTGGTCATCCAATGAGCGATGGGGCGGGTATGTAGTGGTCCAATGAGCGATGGGGCGGGTATGTAGTGGTCCAATGAGCGATGGGGGTGAGTGTAGTGGTCCAATGAGCGATGGGGCGGGTATGTAGTGGTCCAATGAGCGATGGGGCGGGTATGTAATGGTCCAATGAGCGATGGGGGGTGAGTGTAGTGGTCCAATGAGCGATGGGGCGGGAGTGTAGTCGTCCAATGAGCGATGGGGCGGGAGTGTAGTGGTCCAATGAGCGATGGGGTGTGAGTGTAGTGGTCCAATGAGCGATGGAGTGTGAGTGTAGTCATCCAATGAGCGATGGGGCGTGAGTTCAGTCGTCCAATGAGCGATGGGGCGGGAGTGTGGTCATCCAATGAGCGATGGGGGTGAGTTCAGTCATGCAATGAGCGATGGGGCGTGAGTGTAGTGGTCCAATGAGCGATGGGGCGGGAGTGTGGTCTTCTAAGGAGCGATGGAGTGTGAGTGTAGTCGTCCATTGAGCGATTGGGCGTGAGTGTAGTCGTCCAATGAGCGATGGAACGGGAGTGTAGTCGTCCAATGAGCGATGGGGCGGGAGTGTGGTCATCCAATGAGCGATGGGGGTGAGTTCAGTCATGCAATGAGCGATGGGGCGTGAGTGTAGTCGTCCAATGAGCGATTGGGCGTGAGTGTAGTCGTCCAATGAGCGATGGAACGGGAGTGTAGTCATCCAATGAGCGATGGGGCGGGAGTGTAGTCGTCCAATGAGCGATGGGGCGTGAGTGTAGTCGTCCAATGAGCGATGGAACGGGAGTGTAGTCGTCCAATGAGCGATGGGGCGGGAGTGTGGTCTTCTAATGAGTGATGGAGCGGGAGTGTAGTGGTCCAATGAGCGATAGGGCGTCAGTGTAGTCGTCCAATGAGCGATTGGGCGTGAGTGTAGTCGTCCAATGAGCGATAGAACGGGAGTGTAGTCGTCCAATGAGCGATGGGGCGGGAGTGTAGTCTTCTAATGAGTGATGGAGCGGGAGTGTAGTGGTCCAATGAGCGATGGAGCGCGAGTTCAGTCATCCAATGAGCGATGGGGCGTGAGTGTGGTCATCCAATGAGCGATGGGGGTGAGTGTAGTCGTCCAATGAGCGATGGAACGGGAGTGTAGTCGTCCAATGAGCGATTGGGCGTGAGTGTAGTCGTCCAATGAGCGATGGAACGGGAGTGTAGTCGTCCAATGAGCGATGGGGCGGGAGTGTGGTCTTCTAATGAGTGATGGAGCGGGAGTGTAGTGGTCCAATGAGCGATACCCTCCTGTTGCTCGTGTAAGGTGCTGGACAAGTGCGGTGTGGTATTTCGCTGCGTTGGAGTCTCCTAAAGTTATTATATGGCCACTATTCATGTCAGTCAAACAGTTCGACAGCTGTGCCACCGGAATTTCGCTGTGCCTAAATCTACAAATTGTGGGTATATATTTCGGTAAGCCATCCCTTGTACCAGTTTCTACCCAGTGGCCGTCTCCGGGAAAGTATCCATATTTCTTGTAGTATTCGCGAAATAGTGCATGGCTACACGGTCGATTGGAGTCCCATTTTTCAGAAAGAAATTTCTGAGGTGGCTGTTTTGAAGTACCTGATCCATGCAACAAGTCGACGACTGGCACCACGACTTGGTTTGTGTTGTTGGGCTTTAGTCGGTAGCCCAAGGATACCAACACAACAAGAGAAACGGACATCCCCACACAGACTGGGGTCGACAGTCGTCTCTTGCCGTATCTACATATTGTACTTCTGTCATCAGCCATTGTGTTCCAGTTTGCGTGGATGGTTCTCTTATAGGCCAATATATGGTATCCCCGTTTATATGAAAATGTCTTCTCATGAATCTATAGCGAAGACAACGCCTTGTATTATGTATGATATTTCAGGACGCCAAGCCACCAAACAACGACTACGCACTGCATACTACTACGAGTATTACCGTACGTGGACGAACTCGTTACGCTATATGTCCGTCTGAGCTTGCCATACCTATATCTATTTGATTGGCGACTGGTGTCGCGACCCAGCTAAGCGAGTTTTGTGACGTGCCATAGTACGACTGGACGAAGTAAACTAGAGAAACTAAAGTAACTTGCATCTTATGAATATAAAACCAGCACTCCAAGGTACCTGCA
This sequence comes from Arenicola marina, assembly GCA_964019135.1. Taxonomy (NCBI): domain Eukaryota; kingdom Metazoa; phylum Annelida; class Polychaeta; family Arenicolidae; genus Arenicola; species Arenicola marina. The sequence goes on along the minus strand of OZ025254.1, from coordinate 41,413,552 downwards.
GTTACCATGAATGGCCGCCAGCCAAGAACACTCCAAGGTATCTGCAGTTACCATAAATGGCCGCCAGCCAAGAACCACCCGCCGCCCCCACCCCCTCCCACATCCACCCTTACCGCCTGTACAACAATTAAAAAATCGTCACCAGGCAGGTCTAGCCACGCCCTCCCCCTCCTCTCCAACACAAATAACGATCTATTATGTACATTAAAGTTGCTCACACAGATATATGTTTCTTGAGAAAGTTACAATTGTTTTTACTAGAAATTATGTATTTATACATTTTTTACATTTTAATTACACAAACACTGTATTCAATAAAAACATGGACTTGTTGTTAAACCCCTTTTTTTGGCTAAATTGATGCATCTCAGGTGGTAAAGCGTGGGTTTCTAATTGCGTACTATGTCATCAACATTTGCACGTTACGGCAGTTTTGTACCTTTTGACATGTGATGACATATCATTTTTCAATGAGGTAACATTTACACAGTCTGACGTTTTATGCAGTACGTTTGTCCAAATTATTTCGAATATAGATGAAAATAAAGTATGAAAAAGTATGTTCTTAATAGATATTATTGATAATTGAGAAATAACATTTGTGATCGTATTTATAGCTTGCGTACCTTTTGTGGCCTAACAATATCTGAGTGATTAAACAGTTGTTTTGTGTACGGCATTATTATATAAAATCGTTTTAATTTTTTTTTTTTTTTTTGTCTTGCACGAGCATGAGTAGTGGGGGAACTGGACCATTTTGTATTTGTTTTACGTTTAGATTTGATCGAATGTATTTAACTGTCCGGACTGGCAGTCAACCGAGAAGATCCAAACAAAGGAAATGAAATGAAAAATGTTGGCGTTTGAGTCCGTTTGTGTACAAAGGAAGGCGAAAGTGTACCCAAAAAATGCGGCTGGATCACACCTGCCCCAGATGTTGGTGTCAGGGTTCACACTGACGACATGTTAATCTGCAGCTCAGCCTGCTCACCAACGGAGCCAGGGAGCTAGGCTACCAATGCACAGAGGATAATTGTTTACTGCGGTCACACATAGTATTAAATGTCACCACTCGATCTTGTCGGAACCCATGACGTCATGGTGACGTCACAGTAAACTTAAAGTCGCGATAGTCGATCATGCCATTAATTGCGCCATATTTATTGCCTGTACGCAAGTCGGTGTTTTACAAAAAATAATAGTAAATAATAGCAATAATAACAACTCTTTGCCTGTAACAATAATAGACGTGTCTCGCCGCATAACATAACATATGGGTTCGAACCCTGATATTTCAAACAAACACCTATTCTTCAAGCTGTAAGTACTTTTTTATTGTGGTTACACCATGATGTACAAGACATTTTCCACGTATGTTCCATTGAATATACAACCAATTATACCACTCAAATCGGTTTGTGTTATTTCCGTTCAGAATGACATTATGACGTCATATTAGGGTTTCCGGGCGCGTGGCGATGCGCTGAGCAATGCCCGGAGACGACTCCACGCGTTCTACGAGAGCCAAGAGCCGGGGGAACTTCCCCCAGTCCACGGTGATGTCGACGTAGGACATGAGGCGAATGACGACGGCGAAAGCGATGTCAGCCAGGGAGAGCTGCAACCAGGAAAGGCAAAGTATATAGTTATTTTCTATGAATTTTAACGGTAATGCAGGAGTCTAGCAATAGACCCGAAAACGTTCAAAATAATCGAAATAGCTTGAATGTTAATTGTAAGTGTAAATTGCCAATTTAACGCACCAGTAAAACAGTTTGTCCGCCAGTAAAGCGATTTTACCCGTCATCATGGCGACTTTCGCGCTTACGAGACTACGTCGCGCGCAATTAACGAATGTATCCATTTTGAGGGCAAATCCTGCTTTATCTGCTGAAACTGACGGGCGACAAACCAAAGCCTAAATCATACCAAGACGCCAATCAAGCAATCACCAAGTGGTGATTCTAAGTCTGGAAAATGGTTTGGAAAGTTCGGGTCATGACACTCACCTCATTTCCCACAAAGTAATTATCCTTTTCCGGTAGGAACTTTTGGATATTCTCAAGATATCTTGGTAAATCTTCCTCCTCAACTTTCTTTCTCAAGACCTCCTGGACATAAAAGACAGAACACCATAAAATTTCACACCATGAATGTCAACACATGAATCGCCACATATATTAGCCATGTCTTGCATAGTGGTCTCATTACTGTTTTTCCGTCGGTCGTGATAACAATTTCAACATAAAGCTACGCGGACTAGTTTTTCGCGCGGTCGCCATCATACGAACAGCGAACAAGCCGACCACCAACTTCTGCTCCGGTAAACAGATTTTGCTTCTCTCCGGATAGTCCACAGGCTTTCATGATTTAAATTCCAGACAGACATACTCATTTGACATGGAGATTGGCAATATAAAAATTACAGAACATATTGCTTTAAAAGGGGGTTATGAGCATGAGACCCCTTCGTATTGGATCCGACCCATGCGGCTTGCTGCTGTAGGTTCAATAAAACAATGCAATGCATTACCTTTTTGGTGGCATCCTCTTGCATGCGAACGTCTCGAACAAGCCGCATAAAGATATCTTCACAGCACCCTCGCACCATATCCACTTGAGTCTGGTCCATCTCCCCCTTACCGGCAAGTCCTGCACAAACAGACCAACGGGGACTTGAAACAATACGGGCCAAGTTCAATGCAAGGTCAAATGCAAATACAAATATGTAACAATATTGAGATGTTTGCCTCTGGTAATTATTTCATAGCATTGTGTTACGCTCTTCTGTTCGATAACTAAGGCAGAACTCCATTAGCTACATAATGGAACGCAATCGACCTATTCGGACATAGAAAGCAAGCAAGTTGAGCATACTAGACAACAAGATTCAAGCGATGATCCGACACGTGGCAGTCGAGTCTGGTTTATTGCCGCACCGGCCTCAAGTCATTTTATCATTTAAGTCCCCTTAATTTCACAAATCCTTTTTTTTTTAAATTATCGAAAAACAATTTCACAGCCTGAAAACGGTTTCGATGAATAAACCACAATGTGACTATTAACATTCAAATCAATATTACCCGATAACAACTTTGCTGCATTCTTAAAAATCTCACCAGTTTGTATCAGTCTAACGCCAATACTAATGCTTCACAGCCAAATACGACCAATCGGACAAGATTTAGGCCTAATATTCCTAATACTGCGATTATAATATCACCCGGGCTAGTGATTTACCGAATGCTCTCGCCAGATGTCGCTCGATGGCATGACTCTGGCAGAACGACCTCCCGTCAACTTCCAGAATCGGGAGCTGGTTGAATGGCATTGCTGTGTGAGAGATGGTATTGACGGTATTACATGGACAGCTGCACTGCTAACAGGTAGGACTCTCTGTTAAAAGTCGCGAGTCTTCCACCGAAAGCCAGTAAGAAGCCTATTCGAAAGGTAGAGGTCTGCAAGGGGTAAATGGGGACACACGACACAGGCATATTTGAAAAATCGACATTCGACACTCACCCTCAAATTCCGACACTGAGGATCTGAAAAAGCGGCATCGACACAGATTTTTTGAAAAAACGAACTGAACTGAGCCAAAAAGCGACACGAAACGTCGTGAAAATTCGACATTTCGCACGGAAAATCATGATAAATCGACACTGGATACGGGACCGCCCCCCCCCCCGCCCCTCCGCCCCCTTCCAGACCCATAACGGTAACAAAAAGAACAAGAGTCACAACAGCTGATAGTTTTCTGAATCATAATGGTATATAATTCTTACAGCTCATTGATGCTATAAAGGGGACTTAATTTTTACCGTAGAGTTCGATGGTTTGCGCCCCACCCAACAAATCTACCTTCGATAACCAACGTTAACGTTCCTGGATTTGACGGAGTAGATAAACACACATTCTTGGCCAAAAAATGCAGGTTGCTCATGCATGTATTACATAATATAAACACGATACGGGAACAGCAGAATTCCGAAAGACATCGCCATAGAAAAGCCGAAGGCGACTCACTTTTTTTGATGTTATTCTTTTGTTTCTTTATTTCCAATTATAATATTACAATACACGGCACATAAAAAAACCAGATTTCAGATCCATAATGAAATCATGATATTACAGTACATTATATTCGGTAGAATAGACTCACTGAGTTTAATCTTGGGCCAATCTTCTCGCGGAATGATGTGGTCCTCGAAGGGAACCCCGGCCACTGCGAACAGAAAGCGAGGGATCTCCGCCCGGGCCTTCACGTTGAAGTAGCTCAACTTGTACTGAGGCATGCTGCTTGTGTATTGGTGAACAAATCGCTGGATAACGTGGTACGCCCTGTGGAAGATATGATCGTCATCATCATCATCATCATCATCATCATCATCATCATCATCACTGTCATCATCATCACCGTCATCATCATCATCATCACTGTCATCATCATCACCGTCATCATCATCATCATCATCATCATCATCATCACTGTCATCATCATCATCGTCATCATCATAATCATCATCATCATTATATAACCACTACTATTAGCATCCTCACCAACAACATCATATTTAGGCCTATATGCATAATCGTCATCACTATTTTTGGTATCTTCCTCCTCATGCAGTAGAAACTATGGATAAGATAAGATGGACAGATGAACGAATAACATGGCCGAAATGAGAATAAAGAAATGAGTGATTAAATTGTTTATATCACTTTAAGCCTAGATATATCACTTCAAGCCTAGATATATCACTTTAAGCCTAGATATATCACTTCAAGCCTAGATATATCACTCCAAGCCTAGATATATCACTTCAAGCCTAGATATATCACTCCAAGCCTAGATATATCACTCCAAGCCTAGATATATCACTCCAAGCCTAGATATATCACTCCAAGCCTAGATATATCACTTTAAGCCTAGATATATCACTTTAAGCCTAGATATATCACTTCAAGCCTAGATATATCACTCCAAGCCTAGATATATCACGCCAAGCCTAGACACCTCACGTCAGGCCTAGACACCTCACGCCAAGCCTAGACACCTCACGCCAATCCTAGACACCTCACGCCAAGCCTAGACACCTCACGCCAAGCCTAGATACCTCACGTCAGGCCTAGACACCTCACGCCAAGCCTAGACACCTCACTACAAGCCTAGATACGTCACGCCAAGCCTAGACACCTTACGTCAGGCCTAGACACCTCACGCCAATCCTAGACACCTCACGCCAAGCCTAGACACCTCACGCCAAGCCTAGAAACCTCACGTCAGGCCTAGACACCTCACGCCAAGCCTAGAAACCTCACGCCAAGCCTAGACACCTCACGCCAAGCCTAGACACCTTACGTCAGGCCTAGACACCTCACGCCAATCCTAGGCACCTCACGCCAAGCCTAGACACCTCACGCCAAGCCTAGGCACCTCACGCCAAGCCTAGACACCTCACGCCAAGCCTAGGCACCTCACGCCAAGCCTAGACACATGACGTCATACCTTGACCTCTCCTGGGGAAGGCAATGTAGAGAGGGGGAAGTGGCAGAAGGACAATTAGGTCGTCAATGCGTATAATTATGATCTAAGACATGGACCCAAAACGGGCAGCTAGAGGCAAAAGTCTCGCGAATACATATCGTCTCTTGATTACGACTGGACACTTCTGCTGGCTGAACAATACGTGGACCGCGTACAGCCTTGAATCAGGCAGACCTAAACTACCGTAGAACCGCCGTTGCGTGTTCATGCGGTAGGCATTGCAGGCCCCGGGAGGCTGGCTACCGGAGTGCCGTAGAACCGCCGTTGCGTGTTCATGCGGTAGGCATTGCAGGCCTCGGGAGGCTGGCTACCGGAGTGCCGTAGAACCGCCGTTGCGTGTTCATGCGGTAGGCATTGCAGGCCCCGGGAGGCCGGCCGCCGGGGTGTCGTAGAACCGCCGTTGCGTGTTCATGCGGTAGGCATTGCAGGCCCCGGGAGGCCGGCCGCCGGACAACCACGGTGTTTTGCTTTTTCGTAGAGACGCTTCATCACGCACGGGCGGTTCCCGGGTACTCAGCTATAAACACGCAACGGCGGTTCTAGGGCACGCAACCCACTACGCAATGCAATGCAACGCAACGCAACGCAACGGCGCCTCAAAAGATATGCGGCCTGTACGGGTATCACCAGCACCTCCCTACATACCGTTTACTCCGAACACCAGCGAGGCTATCCTGTCACGAAGAGAGAGGCTACCAAGACAGACCCGTCGGCAGCAGTGCATCTACCACAGGAGGTCAATGGTCCCTCAGCTAGCGATGTGTTGAGAGTGTTAAATCTGCAAGTCACTGCTGTACTTTGATCGGATCGGCCGGCTATCAAAGCCTGGGACACCCTCATATCTTCTTGACCCCAGGACATGCTGGGGCATATCAGTGGGCCATTAAAACAGTTACTTAATCGGGTCGAGTTTTGTGGACTACTTCTAAAAGTAGTCGGAGTAAAGAGGCCTGGGGATTGGGGGTCGGGGGGGGGGGGGGGTGGAGAGTACATTGGGGTCAAAGGCAAACCAAGGTGAACCCACTAGAGATGTCAATCTCGATCTTTAGTTGTAAACATAATTGCACCCAAGACCTATTGGACACCGAGTACTGAGAGCTATATACTTGAAAGCCCTTCACATCTTCTATTTTTGTTTTCTTCTTTTTTGGCGACACACACACACAGGTATATTAAAAAAAGTCGACATTTGAAATTTGACTCCCAAATTCCGACACCGAGGATCTGACAAAGCGACACAGACACAGACAGTGGCATTTTAGAAGAAAAAAATCGACACTGGACAATGCACCCCCCCCCCCCCCCTCCTCCCTCCGCCCCCCGGTCGCCAATTTGGACCACACAATCTCGCTCTCGCACTCCATAGGCCCTCTATGGCCTGGGCGGCACACCCCCACCACGGTTCTAATGTATCAGCCATCCCCCAAAACTAAGGAAATGAAATGAAAAGGGTTCGCACTCACGACCTGTTAATCTGCAGCTCAGCCTGCTGACGAACGGAGCCAAGGAGGCTACCAATGTACAGAGGATAATCGTTTACTGCGGTCACACATAGTATTAAATGTAACCACTCGATCTTGTCGGAACTCATGACGTCATGGTGATGTCACAGTAAGCTTTAAAGCCACCATAGTCATGCCATTCACCATTAAAATTGCGCAATATTTATTGCATGTCCGCAAGTCGGTGTTTTATAAAAAAAAAAATAGTAAATAATAACAACCATAACAACTCTCGCCGTATAACATAACATATGGGTTCGAACCCTGATATTTTCAAACAGAACACGAGTGCTTTAAGCTATAAGTAGTTTTTTATTGTGGCTACACCATGATGTCCGATTTTGTACAAGACATTTTCCTCGTATTTTCCATTGAATATACAACCAATTATACCACTCAATCGGTTTGTGTTTCTTCCTTTCATAATGACATTATGACGTCATATTAGGGTTTCCGGGCGCGTGGCGATGCGCTGAGCAATGCCCGGATTTGACTCCACGCGTTCTACGAGAGCCAAGAGCCGGGGGAACTTCCCCCAGTCCACGGTGACGCCGACGTAGGACATGAGGCGAATGACGACGGCGAAAGCGATGTCAGCCAGGGAGAGCTGCAACCAGGAAAGGCAAAGTATATAGTTATTTTCTACGAAATTTAACAATGATGCAGGAGTCTAGCAATGAACCCGAAAACGTTCAAAACAATCGAAATAGTTTGAATGTTAATTGTAAGTGCAAATTTCCAATTCAACGCGCTAGTAAAACAGTTTGTCCGCCAGTAAAGCGATTTTACCCGTCAATATTATGGCGACTTTCGCGCGTACGAGACTACGTCGCGCGCAATTAACGAATGTATCCATTTCGAGGGCAAATCCTGCTTTACCTGCTGACACTGACGGGCGACCAAAGCCTAAATCATACCAAGACGCCAACCAAACAATCTCGAAACAAGTGGGCCACCAAGTGGTGATTCAAAGTCTAATACTAGCAGGCAATGATTTGGAAAGCTCGGGTCATGACACTTACCTCATTTCCCACAAAGTAATTATCCTTTTCCGGTAGGAAATTTTGGATATTCTGAAGATCTCTTGGTAAATCTTCCTCCTCAACTTTCTTTCTCAAGGCCTCCTGGACACAAAAGATAGAACACCATAAAATTTCACACCAGGAATATTAACACATGAATCGCCACATCTCATGTCTCATTACTGTGTCTTTCCGTCGGTCGTGAGATCGAGGTGCGAACTTAATGCAGCCTACTTACATGCGCCATCCTAGATTTTTCACATTTTAGAATTCAAGACTGAACGTATCTAAAAATTATGATGCATATATGGGTTTGTAAAACAACAATTTCAACATAAAACTACGCGGACTAGTTTTTCGCGCGCGGACTAGTTTTTTGCGCGGACTAGTTTTTCGCGAGCGGACTAGTTTTTCGCGCACGGACGTCCTAGCGAGCCGCGGTCGCCATCACACAGAATACCGAACAGCGAACAAGCCGGCCACCAACTTCTGCTCCGGTAAACACATTTGCTTCTCTCCGGATAGCCCACAGGCTTTCAGGATTTAAATTCAGACAGACATACTCATTTGACATGGAGAGTGGTAATATAAAAATTACAGAACATATTGCTTCAAACGGAGGTTACGAACATGAGACCCCTTCGTATTGAATCCGACCCCATGCGGCTTGCTGCTGTAGGGTTCAATAAAACAATGCAATGAGTAGTGAGAGCTGAGGGATTAGCTACCCCCATGACCCACTCACCCCCCCCCCTCCCCCCCCCCCCTCCCCCCCCCCCCCCCGTGGTCGTGCTATAGCGCGACCGAAAATTTTGAAATATCGGTTTGAAAATGCCGCTCACGAGTTAATGAGGTCATTAATTTTTTGTCAAAAGTCTTTGTTTCCGTGCTATAGTACGGGTATAATTAGCATAAATTAGTATATAAATAGGTATATTCAACAAGGTTATTAATCATTGTGTGTCTTATGTTCTCGAGCTATAGTACGAGTGAATGAAGAAGACATGGGTGGCGGAAGAGGCAATAAGGTGTTACCTATGTCATTAATCATTGTTTGAAGTCTGCGATCAAGTACTATTATGATTTTATTAATAGATGAACAAGTCATTTTGCTTTGATGAAACAGTAAATCATTTAATTGCTATAGATATCGCCATGTAAACTGTATATTCTCGCGTTACAATACGATTAATCGTCAACGACACGTGTATATAATCAATGTTTGCGTTGAACAGGCCATGTGAGATCCTATAAGCTGTGTAATATGTTTGTTTGTTTGTAAAAACCTAAGGATATGTATCGAGTAAACCATATTAACGCAAATACAATCATCCATTTTGAAAAGTTTTTATTCCTATATCACTACATGAAAACCATTACCCGCTACAACATCTATCGTGGTCAAAAACTTAGTAACACAAAAGCATACACCTTGATATCATATTATTATACATGACAATTTAGACCATGGGTAAAAGGGTCTTGCACGCGGTTTGCATAAAACGCGGGGACTGCCGGCGAGTGATACGTCATCCATAAATACATCAAATGTAACTTAGTCGATACATAAACATTTAGGATAGATGTATCTTATCCAAACCTTTCGGGCAACATTCAACACAGTCGAAGTACCCCTCCTGATTTTGGTGAGATGACATACAATCAACCAACTCGGTGAGTTCCGGAACACACTTATCATGGATCGTGTTGAGATGGAACTTAAGTAAATTCCACTGCTTTAAATCGAGAGTAATTCCTTTTCGGGTCGGCACGGGCGTATCTTGTGTATCCGGCAACCAGTATTTTCGAATATCTAGAAACTGGCCACGGGGCAGGACCTCGGCCATCACCAAACCTCCGAGATGATATTTCCGTGGATTGGTGGTCTCTTGCAATTCTCGATCTATGGTGTTTGTCAATGTCTGCAACATCTTCCAGCGGGTTGCGATGAGATTGACACCCACTTTTGTAGGGTAATCACGGCCGTTGTCTTGACATACCCACTTTCTAATATCAAAGCGTAAAACGTCGTTGAAATACTGAACAGTTAAATAGACATCCTCTCCGATGCACTCTTGACAGCGTATATCGTGAGTTTGCTCGGAAGTACACTGCGTATTCTCCCATTTTCTTTTCTTGGCAAGCGGGATGAGTGGTAGCCGATTGGAGGGAGCGAAGCCCGCTGTTGTCTTGTGGGAAGTCATGTCGTTGTGGTGAAAAGATGGAGACCGCCCGCAAATTATATTCACAACGCGCCCCCCCCCCCCTCCGCCTCCTCGTCATCCACCCACTTGGGACGTGTCTGAACATGCTTTGGCGAGGTGTAAAAATAGCATCACGACTGACGTCATACATCGGCGTGGCTTTGTCATCTGTTTAAAGATAGACAGAGAGGGGCGTGGCCAACGGGCTTTGTACGCACGGGTAATCGCTGTAAATGAGCGATCAATCACTTTTTTAATCCCAACAACTCAAGCCCGCGTTATAATAAGACTGAGTCACTTCACTACGTTTTATAATAATTGGTTCATGCACTACTGTGTGTGAATTGTGTGATTGATGTTAAAGGTCACAGAAAAGGGCCGTGGATGTTTTAAACATCATCAAAATGCTACCTTTGTGAAAGAGCGGTGACTTTAATGACTTGTCTGCGAGCGACAGATGTTTCGTGGTCTTTGTCTTGATGTGTAGAGATGCAGCGACAATTATTTATTTTCGGTCGGTTATTTTTTTAAATGCGCGTTTGAATTCACCGGTGGGAGGGCAGTGAGTCGAGCCCGCGGGCGCGCGAGCGCGCTGGACGGTGGGGGCGGGGCTTCGACCGTGACAAATATCGATTTTTTTTTCCAAGCCCCTCAACACAGCACCCGCTGACCGTCACGACCTAGTGATTTTCAAAAGTTCGGGCGAGCCAGCGAGCCAGAGTCAGCGGAGCGTCATGTGGTTTTTGGCGGGGTATTGGCCGACGGTCTGTGTACGCACAAGTTTGGGAGTGTCGCTGTGATATGAACTTTGTGAAATATCGGAAGGAATAATCACATTAACTTTAGTTTCGGTTGTAACATTATTCAACTGTCGCCGATGTAATAAGGATGCATCTATAAACGTTCGAACAAACAAGTCGTGGAGACAAGCGCCCGGTTGGCGTCCTTTTGTCGCGAGGGAGAAGAGTTATGACAGTTGTTTGATGAGTCAGTCTATTATTTCGATAGTAATAAGCGGGCTTTATGCTCTTCACCTCAGGTAGTTTTTCATCTGCAAGTCATTAATACGTCGGCCAGAAAGGTCAATCGTTTAACCTCTTCAACAACCGCCGACATTTGATTATTCCCTTCCGCTCTTAGATGACTAGACAAAGAAAAAGCCGTTACATGAACGGCACGCTGCAACAATAATCGCATGCCAGTGGTGATGACTCATTTATATTTTGCTGCCGTCTGCAAAACCAAAGTGAGCGCGTCCCCTGCGTTGCGTATTATAAATAGTGGGGATACCCACCGGCTTAACATCATTCGAAATCAGTCATCATGGAGAACGACGCTACCTGCTCGCTGTGTCAAAGATTCTGCGGCAACCGCCATAATCTGGATCAACATATGAGAGCCAAACATACTGTTTGTGAAAGAGAGAGTTTTAAATGTAAAGACTGTGGAAAAGAAATGGATAATGGCCATAACTTGCGTGTGCACGAAAATACTCACGCTCAACGCAGACCCAAACATACTGTTTGTGAAAGAGAGAGTTTTAAATGCAAAGACTGTGGAAAAGAAATGTATAATGGTCATAACTTGCGTGTGCACGAAAATACTCACGCTCAATACAGACCCGCGGTGACATTTCCGTGCTCACAGTGTGGGAAAATAATGTCAAACGAATACAACTTGCGGGTTCACGAAAATACTCATCGTCATCCCTATCATTGTGGACAGTGTGGTCTAGGAGTGAAAACTGCTATTGATCTTCGGGCTCACCAACATCAAGAACATGGAGATCACACTTGTTCACGTTGTAACGTAAAGTTTATGACTGCCCACCATTTAAGAGAACACACATGTCACAAAGAGGGTGAGTCTACCGCACACGCTTGTCAACAAGGCGGTGGATCTACCGCCAAACGACAGAAATCAACCCACATCAAATGTCGTATATGTGGATGTATTTGTGATAATTGGAAAGAATTGTTTGCTCATCGACGTGAGCTACATCAAAGCGGTGCTGGCTTGCAAGACCTCCCTTTTCCGACAGAAGGTGCTCCATGGATAGAAGAAGGTACGATCAATAATTCGTTACATGATGTCTATAATAGACACTCTTCCGTCATATTGGAGCAGCATCGTATGAATCCTGAAAGGATGACCGATACCTTTAACTTTCCTGTTGACCCTTCCCATTTTCACGAACGTGATTTAATGGAACATTTTCGATTGATTATGGAACGTGAGGAGAAGGCTGTAAAAGTCAATGCTGCCGCTGGATTCATTTTACGTCACCGTGAGACTGGAGAACTAAGATATTATTATCCTCATCTAAATAATCAACTTTTTGAAACTCCACTCACGCTCAGTACGCCGTCTGATCTCGCTCGTATTCAGCGAGTGGTTCATCGGTTACACTTGTTGGATCTTTTGTTACGAGACCGACCTGATACCAAATGGACTTTGGTTTGTATAACGAACATTCGTTATACTGTAACCAAGATGGCTTACACCATGGGAGCAGCTCTTGAGTTACCAGAATACCTCATCAACAAGCGGAGTATTTTAACGATGACATGCAATGCCAAGACTGGAAAACCATATGAAGATGACAAATGCTTCTTTCGTTGTTTGGCTTATCTTCCTCAAAATTCGATGCGTTCTACTATCGCCTCGACGGATCACTTACTGAAACAATGGTGTGAGTGGCAGCGCCAACACGATCCCGATCACGCTCAAACCCCTGAACAATTCACAGGCATAGACCTCCAAGATCTCCCCGCTTTGGAATCGTTGTTTCATGTAAATATTTACGTTTACGATCTCTCGAAGGAAGATATCGCTACATCTATCTATAGGAGCTGTGGACAGCATGGAATGGATGGTCAGCGTAATGATTTATATCTAAACATGCACGATCATCATCTGTCCTACATTACCGATATGAAAGCGTTCGCAAGAAAATTTACATGCGACATGTGTCAACGTCATTTTGATCGGGCGGATAATTTTAAACGTCACCAACGCACATGTACGTCCAAAAGCAACTATATGTACCCAGGAGGTTACTATAAACCGTCAGAGACTTTGTTTTCACGTCTGGATGAACTCGGCATTTCAGTAAGTGAACGTCATTTTCTATGGTTCGCGACATTTGACTTTGAAGCAGTATTGAAGCGATCCGAAAACAATTCACCCAGTGGCAAATTGCATTTTCAGTCCACACATGAAGCCATCTCTGTCGCGGTGGCATCTAATGTCCCAGGTTATACGGAACCCGTATGTTTTGTAGACAGTCACCCGGATAACTTGGTGGAACGGATGTTTCAATATTTAATCGACATGCAAGAGAAAAGCAACGAACTTGCTCGAAAAAAGTGAGACGATGTATTTCAAGAACTATCGCAAATGATGGAAACATATGAGTTGATGCAACCAGATATGGAGAGTGACGATGAAGACATAACAGCAGATGGAGAGGAATCTGAGAGACGTGGCGAGAGCAATCCTTTTATCGCTGCTATAAGTGAAGTCACGGGAAAACTGAATAACTTTTGTCGTCAACTCCCAGTGATCGGCTTCAATTCCGGCAAATACGACTTGAATCTAATTAAACAAACAGCTTTCCTGAATCATATGTTTAACGAATATAAGGGTGAAGATATACCTACAACAAATGTTGATGAGGAAGGAGAGGAGAGACCTAAAGGGTTTGTTGTTAAGCGTAATAACGCTTACATGTGCATGTCTAATGACAAATTCCGCTTCCTGGATATGACACAGTTTTTGCCACCAGGAACATCCTATGATAAATTTCTAAATACGTTTGGAACTGAACAAAAGAAGTCATATTTTCCATACGAATGGTTGGATGATTTTAGTAAATTAAGCCACACCTGTCTTCCCGAAGCCGATGCCTTTTATTCAAACTTAAAAGGACGAAATATACTTGGAACTACGCCACAGGAAATAGAAATCAATTACTTATCTTTGCAAGCTGTTTGGGAAGAAGAAGACAGGAAAACCATGTCCGACTTTTTACAATGGTATAACAAGTTAGATGTAGGACCATTCGTCGAAGCAGCCGATAAGTTACGACAGATGTTTTGTGCACAAGGAATTGATCCTTATAAGGAATGCATATCAGTTCCCGGCGTTGCGCGACGACTGTTAGACAAATGTGCGCAAGGACTCAACGCGTCTTTCGCCATCTTCGGTACACGAGATAAAGATATGTACGACAAGGTTCGCGCAAACCTCTTTGGGGGATTGTCTGTTATCTTCACGAGATACCATGAGGCAGACAAGACCCACATACGCTCAAACCCAGAATTTACTTGTAAAAGTATTTTCGGGTACGACGCAAACGCACTCTATTTGTCATCATTTATGGAAGAATTCCCCGTGGGACCCTTTTACCGCCGGCGCATGGAGGATAATTTCAAGTGTCAACGCTCCACCAGATATCTCAGCATGTTCCGATGGATGGATTGGTTGCAGAGAGTCAACCCTGAACTCCACATTCATCACCAACTGAACCAAGGTCGAGAAGTGAGAGTCGGAAACTATAGACTGGATGGTTTCAACCCGACGGACAATCAAGTGTATGAATTTCACGGTGAGTGCACTCGTGTGAATGGGTTATGGTTATGTGTGGATAGGCTGACTCGGCTAGCTATCTGTACTCAAAAAACTTGATGAGCAACGACAAGTTAAAGTACAGTTTTTACTGTGTAACTAAAGATGATGCATCAGTATATAACGTGTTGCAGGTATTGTAAAATAGAAACTGATGTTAGTTATTATTTTGTTCCTTTCTACAGGCTGTTACTACCACGGACATGACTGCGTCACCTACGCTGATGACGGAAAGAAGACAGAGAGACGAATTCGTTTAAAGAAAACGGAAAAACGCACCCGAATGCTAAGAAAGTTAGGTTATGAAGTTGTTGAAAAGTGGGAGTGTGACTTTCAGAAAGAGATAAAGCAGTCTGAAAGGTTACGTGCTTTTGTCGCCGAAACTCATCCCCCATTTACAAAACAACACGGAGATGGTGTGGTGTCAACAGAGACTTTGTTGGCGGGTGTACGAGACCAGACTTTCTTCGGGTTCATGGAGGTGGATATTGAAGTACCCGCAACATGGACAGATCCCTCCATGAAGATCAAGGCGGGGGGAATGAGTCCTAAGACGTATTTTTCAGAGTTTCCACCATTAATATGTACAAGTAATATTGAATTCGAGCAATGGGGACAACACATGCAGAGTTTTGTGGAGGAACATGACTTACCGAAAACTAGCAAACGGTTATTGGTGAGTGGATTGAAAGCTAAGCGATTGCTCATTACATCTCCCTTACTGAAATGGTATTTGGATCACGGACTGCATGTCACCAAAATTTATGACGTGGTGGAATATGCCCGTATGAAGTGTTATCTTCCCTTTGCAGAGAAAGTAACAAAAGCCAGACGTGCGGGTGATTGTGATCCCAAATTTGAATTATTGGCTTCACTGCACAAGTTACAAGGAAATGCGGCTTATGGGTGTTTATTGTTAAACAAAACAAAATTTCGAAACGTGATGTTTTCCTTTTGAAAAGGTAAAAGCGTGTCAAAAAGTGAATGATCCACTGTTCAGAAACTTGAATGAGATCACATCAGACATGTTTGAACTGGAAATGGCTAAAGGTAAAATCTCCATGGATTTACCCATTCAAAACGCCAAGTTTGTTCTACAAAACGCTAAGAAGCGAATGTTGCAGTTTTATTTCGACTTTCTACGAGTTAGAGTAGATTATAGAAAATTTGAACTGTTAGAGACGGATACAGACAGTCTATATTTTGCACTATCCGAGAAGAGTTTGCAAGATGTTCTTCTTCCCGAACACAAAGAGAGTGTGTTGAATGATTTGTATGGACACTGCGGTGAAGAAGACATCAATGCCGATCGGTTCTATTTTCCGAGAGAGTGTTGCGATAGACACAGAAAACACGACAGTCGCACACCGGGTCTGTTTAAAGCGGAATACTGCAACGGTCATGTATTTTATGGCTTGTCATCCAAGACATATCTTGTTGTTGGAGATGATGGTTCTTATAAAATGTCATGCAAGGGCATCCAAAAGAGCAGAGTGAACAATCCTCGAGAAATATTTCAAGATGTGATAGACAACAAAGCAACCCGTTCTATTACCAATCGCGGTTTCCTTGTTAAAAAGAATCAGATTTTGACTTACTCGCAAGATAGAGCCGGATTTGCTTATCTGTATGTCAAAAGGCAGATACAAGCTGATGGAATACATAGCCTTCCCCATGACATCACGCTATGTCCATATAGTGATGCGAAGCCAGAAACATGTGAAGACGTTTTAGTGTGAAGCCATTGATGAATGTATTGCATCGGAATAAGTTCGTAAGATAAGATCGTAGTATACACATGTGAGTAATTTTAGTTATAATGCTGGAATGTTATGTATCGCGAATTGTATGTTATATATCATCTTGGTAGATATAAATGTTAGTTTGTATGTTTTGTGTCGAATGTTTTGTGGTACATAATAAATATAATCTACTCTTTATTTGATTCTTTATTTCATATAATCGCATAGACATAACTTCACTTATTTAATGGTACTCTTTGGCCAATTGCTCAATGACATCAGTCAACCACATGTAATCGGGCGTTGTCGAAGGTGGTTCTTCATTCGTGGGTTCAACTTGTGGCATTTTATTCGTCTTACATACGGGTGAGGAAACTTGTACTGTCTCACATCGGGGTGGGACGACATTTATCTGAGAAGGGGGCGGGTCCACTTCTACCGTCTCGCGTCCAATCAGATTTAGGGCTCTGTCGATGGCCGCCGCGTTGTCCGCTACAGCTCGCCACGCTTGAGAAGTTAATTTTACGCGACGGCCTGATGGTAAAGAGATGTATACCAGAAAGCCATTTTTGCTATTTCTTTCAATCTCCGCAAAATGGTCTTCGCCTAAAGGCAACTTTATACGATGAAACTTGACCTCCATGATGTGTGTGATGCTTCAAACTGCTGTCACATGCGTTATTGTCAAGCGTTTTATAACCAACCAACTACGACGCTTCCATTTGTGCTGACATCTGCGATATTTTCCATTATTTCATAACGATGACTCATCTCGAACCTGCTAGAAGCACGCTCATATAGTGATGTCAGTTCTATAAATAGCACACGGTGACTCATCATCTTTTGACTGTAACGGCAACATATTACAGGTGATGTCACTTCTATAAATAGCTTATAACCAACTGAGCGTTTGACGCGCTCAGTCCACACCATCTGTTACATTTTGAAATGGGCTTGCTCTGGAGTCAAAGTAGTGAAAAAACTTTTCAGTCTCACGCCCAATGGAAGGAAGGTGTTAAAATTACAAATTCATTGAAAGAGTACCAACACATTCTAAAAAGTTTCTTAGCAGACAATACTTGGCATGATGGACGTCGCGAAATATTGAGAATATTTACCCATGATGTGTGTGAATCTTTGAAACAGAAAGGACGCATGCGCGTTGCCGAACAAATTCAAGCGTACTATATAACCATCTTGAAAGATCAGAATGAAAAGCATCACGATGAGTGAGCAGATCGTCCTTCCGTGGAAACCCTACTCTACCTATTTCCTCGCTGGTCCTTCCAAGTGTGGGAAGACTCAATGGATACAAAGATTCATACATCATAAGAATAAGATGTTTCAAGATCCCTCACCCGGTAAAGTTATTTATTTCTACGGGGTTTGGCAACATACTTTTGAACAGATGGAACGTGACGGTATCATATTTGTTAAAGGCTTACCGACGATGAAAGAAGTGGATACTTATGGAGATGGAGAACATACGCTGTTGGTGATTGATGATCTTTATCTAGAAGCGGCGGCTTCTACTCTCGTCAGCAACTTATTTACGCGTGAATCACATCACAGAAAGCTAAGCGTCATCTTAGTGAGTCAAAATCTATTTCACGCGGGACGCTATTCGAGAACTATACAACTGAATACAGAGTATTTAATATTATTCAAAAGCCCACGTGACGCCAATCAGATTCAGTATCTGGCGAGGCAGTTATACCCTCATCACGTACAGGCTTTCATGAGTGCCTACCAGGATGCAACGTCTGGGATGCATGGGTATTTAGTGGTGGACGCCACCGTTAACGCTTTGGACGACTACCGATTGCGGTCGCGCGTGTTTCCTGGTGAAGACATGTGGATCTACACCTATAAATAGCGTGTCTCCCGCATTGTTTCGGCAGACAACTGTGGAAATGTCCAACAAAGTGAAGGAAGAGAGCAATTTTCTCAGCTTAGTGGCCAAGGCAGATCCCCAACAAAGACAAGCACTCCTTTCAACAGCTACATCCAACCAAGTTCTTGTTTTGCGTGAAATCATTATAAATATTTTACGTGGACGTTTTGCATTGTCAGCTGAACAGATTCAAGCGCTGAATCCATTCAAACGCTTTTTACGACTTTTATCTCAATCCTCATCAACGTTGTCAGCCTCCAGGACTCTATTGAGACGACATAGTAAACATATTCAGATACTTCTTCAGACGGTGTGGTCTCACTTGCATCCACTGCTACGCGATGAAGAAAGCCGTTCTGATACCTATTGAGAAATACGACCGATGGATGAAACTCATACAACAAGAGACGCCACAACCCGAGGGAGAAATCTCTCCTCGACATGATATCACTGTTGTTCGTGCCGCTTCGCCTATTCCCACTGAGGATAAAGTGACACATAAGCTGAATGAAGCAGTTATTGTCAGTGCGTTACCGAAAAATTGTCAACATAAAATGAAGTCGTTGTTGGATTTGATAGAATCTGACATAAAATGGAATGAACGAGGGGAAGTCTTCATTCGAGAATCGTTCATCCCCGGAAGCCACATCGTCGATCTTTTGAAAGACGTCTGCCGCCAATCTACACGGTTTACCCCGAGAGGAGCGAATGAATTTTACCAGCTTCTGCGGGAAAGAAATGTCCCCTTAAGTTTCATCACCAACACACAACGACTTCGGGGATTGAGAGCTGAGGAGCATCCCCCTTCGCAGTGGATAACATTATAAACGATGGAAGATGTTTTGTCTCGCATATACTTTGATCCTAACCACCCCGCAGCCTTCAGCGGTCCATCGCGATTGTACAATACATTGAGAGCGGAAGGTGTACAAGTGACGCGTTCACAAATCCGACAATTTCTACGAAGTCAACAAGTGTACACTCTCCACCGTCCCATCAGGAAATCATCACATGAACGTCAAGTGGTGGTGGGTGGCTTAGGCTACCAATGGGACGCGGATTTGGCGGATATGGTAAAATACAAGGACAGTAACGACAAGTACATCTATATTCTAGTAGCCATCGACATCTTGTTCAGATACGCATATACACGAGCTCTCCCATCAAAGAAAGGAACAGATGTAGCGGCAGCTTTTGAAGATATTTTTCAACACGCGCAAGCCCCCTCCCATCTTCGCACGGATAAAGGACAAGAATTCAAAGCCAAGACGGTGCAGCGTGTGTTGAGAAAGCACGAGTGTAAACATTTTGTCAGCCATTCCGTTACCAAAGCCAATTACGCTGAACGTTTCATTAAAACGTTGAAAGGACATATTACTCGTTATTTCTTTCACAATCGCACCGATGGATCGATGTACTGCAACCCATGACGGAGAGTTACAACAGTTCCTTTCACCGATCCATACAAATGTCACCACGAGAGGTCAATACGGATAATGAAGTAGAGGTGTGGCAGAGAGTTTATCATCCCGCTATCCCTCGTCCACTTCGTTCATCGGTATTCATATTCCCCATTGGCAGTCACGTACGCGTATCTTACATCAGAGGGATATTTTCTAGAGAATACGATGAAAAATGGTCGGGAGAAGTGTTTAAAGTTCACAGTCGTCAAATGCGAGAAGGAATTCCTTTGTATGAGATTGAAGATCTTACCGGTGAACGCATCGTAGGTTCTTTTCGACAAAGTGAACTGCAACGAGTCAAGTATGATCCCGAGGGATTATTTCACGTGGAAAAGATCTTAAAAAGAAGACGACGCGGTCGCCGTCAAGAAGTATTGGTTCGCTTCCGTGGTTGGCCGTCAAAATTTGATACGTGGATGGACGCACGACAAGTCGAAAAAGTATAAGCCCAGTAGCAGCATATATAAATAGTTGTGAAAGCATGACAACTACAATAGTCGTCACTGAGCGATACACACACGTCGCACCCAAAATGAATTTTACCACTTACATCCTGTTGTGTGTGTTTTGCGGGAGAGGATTGTGCGGTTGTCATACCTCCATGTTTATGAACACCATATCTTGCATGGGACTTGAGATAGAACAGTTTCCCGATGTCACCGAATCCGTTCGACTACAAACCAGTCACATCGACATCTTGAATACATCCCTTACCACGTTGCCAACTCTGTCGCGAGAGGCGTGGCCCAACTTGTGGACTATGGAAGTGCGAGATAACAGATGGCTTGCGTGTGAAAAAGTTTTGTCATTTCAAAACTACTCGCAAGACTGGTTGCTTTTGGTGACAGACTGCGACGATGCAAATGTAAATTATCCCTGTCTACAAAGTCTGCCTTCTTACGACAACCGCTGGACTGGACTTGTTATAATATTATTTGCCTTGACAATCGTAGCCACGATTGTCTACTTGCGTTATCATTCAGCTACACGTCATCAGAGAAGAACATCAAGTCGTCCTATAAATACGAGAACAGTCGTGCGGTCTGTTTCAGTTGATGATGCAGAGGCAACCTTTTCACATCTATCTCACTAGCGCCGATTCCAAAGAGTATTATCCAGGAAATACTCCGAGCGACTTCACCGTTCGTTTCAAGAATCCCATTCCCCTACCCGGACATTGGGTGTGCACACTATTGGATGCCACGACACCTAAGGGGTGGCGAAAAGAATCATTGATTTGTGCGAACGTATGCGACGTCTCCTTTACTCCACACGGAAACCTTTCCATTTTAAGACGGGGATTCGACCGCGCCATTTTAAATTTGCAATATATTCCTGTAGTGAAACAGGAATTAATTGACTTGAGAATATTTCTACTTTCCAACTCGGGTGTTGCATTTAAACAATCTCCCACCGACGAGTGGTCGTGCGTTTTATATTTCGTACCCACTCCCGGTCCCTGATCATCATGAGATATATCCCATTTACCCTCGACGTGGAAAAGTTGAAACGATATTACATGGCGCAGGCCAAAGGAGATGAAACTCACCAAAGAGGTTCGGGTGGAGCGAGAGGCAACGTTACTTTTGTCTCCCCCGTGGCGCAAACTGTGTCTCGCGCCAGATCTCGTCTTCGACGGATGAATGAGACTATAAAAGCATCGTCTTCCGCCAAGAACCGTAGACGAAGAAAAAAGACTGCCAGTGCGAGTACTGCCCAAAGAAAGAGAAAGTTGAACGCAAGCAGAAAGAAGAAAAAGGCTGTTGCAGCAAAAAAGAAGAAGAGACCCGTCAAGAAAACTTCACGTCGAAAGAGTCACTCCACACCTACTAGAGATATATTTACGATATGAGCGGTGAAGAAATGGAAACAAGCGGAGAGAGTTTTACATCTTGTCTTGATGTCTTTCGTCTACCCCCTACAGAATCGCTTGTGGAAAAGAAAAAATACATAGAATATCGTCCTCTCACTCAAGTAACGGAGGGAGCTCCCATTGAATTCGTCATAGCGGCGAGCCAGGGTCAATACATAGATCTGAAGAACTCCTTTCTTTCCTTGAAAGCGAGAATTGTGGATAAAAACGGTCAAGCTTTGGCCGTGGGTAAGCTGGCGTCTCCCATCAACTTGATCTTCCAAAGTCTGTTTCAACAAGTGGATGTCAGCTTACAAGGAAACAAAATCACACAGACGGGAGTAAATTTTGCACACGAAGCATATTTGGATATTTTGCTTCACGCTAATGCTGACCAAGCGAATGGCAAGTTGCAATCCGAAGGCTTCTTTTTCGATACTTCCGCGTTTATGGATGAAGCCAGTCCTTTATCCACCAACGGAGGATTAACACAGCGCTACGCTCTGTTCCAACAAGGGAGGTGGGTGGAACTCCTCGGACAACTAAGAGTCGACTTTTTCCAACAAGAAAAATATTTGTTGGATAACGTGGATATGGGACTACGATTGTGGCTTAACAAACCTGATTTCTATCTCATGACTCCCGAGACGGATGAAGGTTACCGACTGCAACTCACAGACGTCATTTTCCACATATGCAAGGTCAATGTAGTCCCTCAAATTATTGAAGCGCATGCAGATGTATTGCAGACAATCACTGCCAAGTATCCCTATTTGAAAAGGGATTCTAAAAGATATTCTCTATTACGAGGAGAGAATTCATTCGCCTTCGAAGACATCTTTCAAGGAAGAGTACCTCAGAAAATTACCATTGCCTTGGTGAAATCGGTTGCCTACAACGGTGATTACCAACAGAATCCCTTCAACTGTATCCATCAACAATTGGAGCAACTGACTGTGACTGTCAACGATGACCCAACACCCTTTCGTACGTTAAACACTAACTTCGCACAAAAGCAATATCTCCAGGGATACCGCACTCTATATATGTCAGATGACACATCCCCTGCACTCATTCCGAGAAGAGACTACCCGGCGGGATACAGTATTTTCCATCTTCCCCTTCAAGCTGTTTACGACCCACAGAACTTCCCCCGACAGCAAGCGGGATCACTGAAAATTCAAGGCCACTTTGAGTCGGCGCTCCCTGAAAACACCGATGTGCTGATCATTGGAGAATTTCCTCGAGTGCTTCACGTGGATGCCAGTCGAAACGTATTTCTACACTGATGAATACGTCTCAATTACAAACAGCCCTAGAAAGGGATTCGTGTTGGAGATGGAGACAATTCGCCGTCTTGGCCGCCGATCAGTTTCACGTTCACCTTCCACCTGGTGGTTATATCGTGAATACAGATAGATCCAATCAACCAGGAAGACACTGGTTGGCTTTCTATAAAATGTCATCGGGGAAAATTGAGATGTTTGACTCACTAGGAAAACCAATTCGTGCCTATGTGAACCTTAAACACTTGGAATATTTTATTCAACAACCCATGAGAGCGGTGTGGCAGTCACTTGGCACAGATGTATGCGGAGAATACTGTCTATTTTACTTATATTTCAAATGTCGAAATTACTCCATGTCACGAATATATCGAGAGTATTGGTCTCCAAACACCATGTGCAATGACAACTATATTCATAATTTCCAATCTGTTCACTTTCCGCGTATCACTCGCCGGCAGTCCCCGCGTTTTATGCAAACCGCGTGCAAGACCTCTTTACCCATGGTCTAAATTGTCATGTATAATAATATGATATCAAGGTGTATGCTTTTGTGATACTCAGTTGTTGACCACGATAGATGTTGTAGCGGGTAATGGTATTCATGTATTGTAGTGATATAGGAATAAAAAAACTTTGCAAAATGGATGATTGTATTTGCGTTAATATGGTTTACTCGATATATATCCTTAGGTTTTTACAAACAAACAAACATATTACACAGCTTATAGGATCTCACATGGCCTGTTCAACGCAAACATTGATTATATACACGTGTCGTTGACGATTAATCGTATTGTAACGCGAGAATATACAGTTTACATGGCGATATCTATAGCAATTAAATGATTTACTGTTTCATCAAAGCAAAATGACTTGTTCATCTATTAATAAAATCATAATAGTACTTGATCGCAGACTTCAAACAATGATTAATGACATAGTTAACACCTTCATTGCCTCTTCCGCCACCCATGTCTTCTTCATTCACTCGTACTATAGCACGAGAACATAAGACACACAATGATTAATAACCTTGTTGAATATACCTATTTACATACTAATTTATGCTAATTATACCCCATGCTATAGCACGGAAACAAAGACTTTTGACAAAAATTAATGACCTCATTAACTCGTGAGCGGGCATTTCCAAACCGATATTTCAAAATTTTCGGTCGCGCTATAGCACGACCACGGGGGGGGGGGGGGGAGGGGGGGGGGAGGGGGGGGGGGTGAGTGGGTCATGGGGGTAGCTAATCCCTCAGCTCTCACTACTGCAATGCATTACCTTTTTGGTTGCATCCTCTTGCCAGCGAATGTCTCGAACAACCCGCAGATAGATATCTTCACAGCACCCTCGCACCATATCCACTTGAGTCTGGTCCATCTCCCCCTTACCGGCAAGTCCTACACAAACAGACCAACGGGGACTTGAAACAATACGGGCGAAGTTCAATGCAAGGTCAAATGCAAATACAAATATGTAACAATATTGAGATGTTTGCCTCAGATAATTACTTCATAGCATTGTGTTACGCTCTTCTGTTCGATAACTAAGGCAGAACTCCATTAGCTACATAATGGAACGCAATCGACCTATTCGGACATAGAAAGCAAGCAAGTTAAGCATACTAGACAACAAGATTAAAGCGATGATCCGACACGTGGCAGTCGAGTCCGGTGTATTGCCGCATAAACCGGCCTCAAGTCATTTTATCCTTTAGGTCCCGTTAATTTCACGAATCCCTTTTTTTTTTTAATCTCGAAAATTCGAGAAACAATTTTACAGCCTAAAAACGGTTTCGATGAATAAACCACAATATGACTATTAACATTCAAATCAATATTACCAGATAATAACTTTGCTGCAGTTTTAAAATCTCACCAGTTTGTATCAGTTCAACGCCAATACAAATGCTTCACAGCCAAATAAGACCAGTCGGACAAGATTTAGGCCTAATATTCCTAATACTGCGATTATAATATCACCCGGGCTAGTGATTTACCGAATGCTCTCGCCAGATGTCGCTCGATGGCATGACTCTGGCAGAACGACCTCCCGTCAACTTCCAGAATCGGGAGCTGGTTGAATGGCATTGCTGTGTGAGAGATGGTATTGACCGTATTACATGGACAGCTGCACTGCTAACAGGTAGGACTATCTGGTAAAAGTCGCGCGTCTTCCACCGAAAGCCAGTAATAAGCCTATTTGAAAGGTAGGGGTCGGCAAGGGGTAAATGGGGACACATGGCACAGGCATATTTGAAAAATCGACATTCGACACTGACCCCCAAATTCCGACAGTGAGGATCTGAAAAAGCGGCATCGACACAGATTTTTTGAAAAAACGACACTGAACTTAGCCAAAAAGGGACACGAAACGTCGTGAAAATTCGACATTCCACACGGAAAATCATGAAAAATCGACACTGGATACGAGACCGCCCCACCCCCCCCCCCCCTTCCAGACCCATAACGGTAGCAAAAAGAACAGGAGTCACAACAGCTGATAGTTTTCTGAATCATAATGGTATATAATTCTTATCGCTCATTGACGCTACAAGAAGACTTAATTTCTACTGTACAGTTCGGAGGTTTGCGCCCAAGGTAAATATCTACCTTCGTTAACCAACCATTAACGTTCCTGAATTGACCTAGTAGAACAATACACATTCTTGGCAAAAAAGTGCAGGTTGCTCATGCATGTATTATATAATATAAACACGATATGGTAACAGCAGAATTCCGAAAACCATCGCCATAGAAACGCCGGCGACCGCAGGCGACTCACTGTTTTTTTTTAATTCTTTTATTTACTTATTTCCATAATAATGTTACAATACAGGGCCCATAAAAAAGCAAGATTTCTGATCCAAAATGAAATCATGATATTACAGTACATTATATTCGGTAGAACAGACTCACTGAGTTTGATCTTGGGCCAATCTTCTCGCGGAATGATGTGGTCCTCGAAGGGAACGCCGGCCGCGGCAAACAGAAAGCGAGGGATCTCTGCCCGGGCCTTCACGTTGAAGTAGCTCAACTTGTACTGAGGCATGCTGCTTGTGTATTGGTGAACAAATCGCTGGATAACGTGGTACGCCCTGTGGAAGATATGATCGTCATCATCATCATCATCATCATCATCATCACTGTCATCATCATCATCATCATCATCATCATCATCATCATCACCACCATCATCATCACCGTCATCATCATCATCACCGTCATCATCATCACCGTCATCACTGCCATCATCACTGCCATCATCACTGCCATCATCACTGCCATCATCACTGCCATCATCACTGTCATCATCATCACCGTCATCATCATCACCGTCATCATCATCACCGTCATCATCACTGTCATCATCATCACTGTCATCATCATCACTGTCATCATCATCACTGTCATCATCATCACTGTCATCATCATCACCGTCATCATCATCACCGTCATTATCATCATCATCATCACCGTCGTCATCATCACCGTCATCATCATCACCGTCATCATCATCACTGTCATCATCATCACTGTCATCATCATCACTGTCATCATCATCATCACCGTCATCATCATCACCGTCATCATCATCACCGTCATCATCATCACCGTCATTATCATCATCATCATCATCACCGTCATTATCATCATCATCATCACCGTCATCATCATCACCATCACCGTCATCATCATCATTATCGTCATTACTATTAGCATCCTCACCAACAACATCATACATATATGCATAATCATCATAACTATTTTTGGTATTTTCCTCCTCGTGCAGTAAGTAACGATAAATGAGAACAGATGGATAGGTGAACACATGACATGGCCGAAATGAGAACGAATGAAGTTTTTGCCATATTTGTGTGACCATGCGCGATGCCAATCCTAGCCACCTGACACCTCACACCAAGCCTTTTTTCGGCCATGCGAATAATCAGGAACTCAAAGATGGATCAACTACGGCAGCTGGAGCCAAAGGGTCATAAATATATACCGTCTGCTGATCACGACTGGACGATTTTGCTTAACAATACGTCGACCGCGTATATCATTGAAACCGCCTGACCTAGACTACCGTAGAACCGCCGTTGCGTGTTTATGCATGTGCGGGACCCAGAATCCAGGCATTTGGCTTTTGATAGAGACGCTTTAGCACGCACTGGCGGTTCCAGGGCATGCAACCCACTACGCAACGCAACGCAACGGCGCCTCAAAGGATATGCTGCCTATACGGGTATCGCCAGCACCTCCTACATACCGTTTACTCCGACCACCAGCGAGGCTATCCTGTCACGGAGAGAGAGGCTACCAAGACAGACCCGTCGGCAGCAGTGCATCCACCAAAGGAGGTCAAAGGTCCCTCGGCTAGCGATGTGTTGAGAGTGTTCAATCTGCAAGTCACTGCTGTACTTTGATCGGATCGGCCGACTATCAAAGCCTGGGACACCCTCATATCTTCTTGACCCCAGGACATGCTGGGGCATATCAGTGGGCCATTAAAAAAAAGTTACATAATCGGGTCGAGTTTTGTGGTCTACTTGTAAAAGTAGTCGGAGTAAAGGGGCCTGGGGATTGGGGGTCGGTGGGGGGGGGATGGAGAGTACATTGGGGTTAAAGGCAAACCAAGGTAAACCCACTAGAGATGTCTACCTCGATCTTCAGTTGTAAACATAATTGCACCCAAGACCTATTGGACACATCACATCACATCATCGTATTTTTGTCCTTTTTTGGGACACACACACACAGGTATATTAAAAAAAGTCGACAATTTGACTCCCAAATTCCGACACCGAGGATCTGAAAAAGCGACACAGACACAGACAGTGGCATTTTAGACGAAAAACATCGACACTGGACAATGCACCCCCCCCCCCACCACCCACCTAGTCTCTTCCGCAGATTGCCGCTGCGCGGCGCCACCGCGGCCCCGCGTACAGTCTGTAACTGTCCACCATTTTCTGTAAGGAATTCCGTACAACTACGTCATACGCGTCATAGCCCCCTTCACAGCAGGGCGGTAAACAATGGCGGAAGATGGATGTTCCTCAACCAGCCACTCGAGTCATAAATGTGTGTAAAATGCTAGTTAAGATTGAGATTAAGTTAATTATATATGGTAATGTGCACACATGTATCTTACGCAAAGTTATTCTGTCGAATATTAACGTTGTCACTGCTGAAATGTAGCCATTACTGCAGAATTAGTTACAGGCAAAGCAGCGGTAGGCGGTTTCGGCTACCAGGGCAGAGGAAGGCCGGTGGTCAAAGCGCGTGGGTGGGGGGGGGGATGTGCGACGGGCGACCCTCGATCTAGGAAGGGAGTGAAGAGGGTGGTCTCTTTAAATGGCAAGAGAATATTTAGAAGGTATATTTTATTTAC
Organism: Arenicola marina; assembly: GCA_964019135.1. Lineage (NCBI taxonomy): Eukaryota > Metazoa > Annelida > Polychaeta > Arenicolidae > Arenicola > Arenicola marina. The sequence continues at coordinate 41,385,003 of OZ025254.1, read as the reverse complement.
TTGTAATTTAACTGTAAACAAATTAATTAACGTTTGCAGGGGGGGGGGGTGAAGGAGGGCATGTAGCTGGTATGGGAAAGATGTGCCCATTTAGGAGGGCAAAATATTTAATATTAAATAAATTTTAACTAAATGTGATAAATGTATAAAAAAAGTTTAGTGAATTCATTTTACAAAGAAGGAAAAATTACCTTTCAGATAAGAAATAGCCAACAATTTTCAAACTTGAAGGAAGCAATTATACTGCTTGGAACAGATCAAATAAGTATATGGTCTGCAAGAAATAGCATAGAAGATATATGCATACCAGCCTGAGTTATTTAAATATTGTAAGTGATTGCCATTGTTGAATAGTGAGGTTCATGTCCAGTAAATGGACTTGCATTGCAGGAGTTAATTAAAGAATTGAAATATTTCTAATAATAAATTAGTTGTAACTCTGGAAATGTATCACTATACTAATAGGCATGTGAAATATTCAAGATTAATAGAATGTTCCATGATAAGTCCTTTCTTTTTCCTTTTTTTCCACATGAAAAAGTAGTTTTGCTTGTATGTTAACTGTATATCCCATTTAAAATGTAATGTATGGATAAAAGAAGTGACAGAAAACGCCACTGCTTCAGGATTATATTGAATGAAGTTATCTGCATAAACCACACACGAATGTAAAATGGGTTCTACATGTGTATTATCAGTGTTTATGTTCGTGATGCATTATAAATGTAAAATAGTGAAAATAAATGATTCAATTTAAGACTTGCTTTGTTCAAGTTTTTTCATACATTAATAATACATATTGCTGCCATTGTTTTATTACCATCACAGAAAACCAATGCCATTAAGTACATCAAGTAGTTCACTGTAAATTAAAAGAACAGGGCAAATTAAGTAGGTCAAGGCACACTTATAAATATGACTGCCCGTGGTGTATAAGAATGACATTATGGCGTCATATTAGGGTTTCCGGGCGCGTGGCGATGCGCTGAGCAATGCCCGGATTTGACTCCACGCGTTCTACGAGAGCCAAGAGCCGGGGGAACTTCCCCCAGTCCACGGTGACGTCGACGTAGGACATGAGGCGAATGACGACGGCGAAAGCGATGTCTGCCAGGGAAAGCTGCAACCAGGAAAGGCAAAGTATATAGTTATTTTCTACGAATTTTGACAGTGATGCAGGAGTCTAGCAATAACCCGAAAGAGTTAAAAATAATCGAAATAGTTTGAATGGTAATTGTAAGTGCAAATTGACAATTTAACACACTAGTAAAATAGTTTGTCCGCCAGTAAAGCGATTTTGCCCATCATTATGGCGACTTTCGCGCGTACGAGACTACGTCGCGCAATTAACGAATGTATCCATTTCGAGGCAAATCCTACTTTATCTGCTGATACTGACGGGCGACAAACCAAAGCCTAAATCATACCAAGACGCCAACCAAACAATCACGAAACAAGTGGGCCACCAAGTGGTGATTCAAAGTCTAATACTAGAAGGCAATGGTTTGGAAAGCCGTGGTCATGACACACACCTCATTTCCCACAAAGTAATTATCCTTTTCCGGTAGGAACCTTAGAATATTCTCAAGATATCTTGGTAAATCTTCCTCCTCAACTTTCTTTCTCAAGGCCTCCTGGACACAAAAGATAGAACACCATAAAATTTCACAAAATGAATATTAACACATGAATCGCCACATAAATTACACATGTCTTCCATAGTGGTCTCATTACTGTGTCTTTCCGTCGGTCGTGAGATCGAAGTGCAAACTTAATGCAGCCTACTTACATGCGCCATCTTAGATTTCTTACATTTTAGAATCAAGACTAAACGTATCTCAAAATTATGATGCATATATGGGTTTGTCAAATAACAATTTCAACATAAAACTACGCGGACTAGTTTTTCGCGCACGGACGTCCTAGCGAGCCG
>OZ025254.1:41193070-41378070 GCA_964019135.1 Arenicola marina | reverse complement strand
TGGGACCAAACATGGGGACCTACGATGTGGCTGTTATGGACATAGAACAATATAAAATCCATAACAAGCCATCTGATGGGGCTACAGTGCATCTACCACAGGAGGTCAATCGGCCGGCTATCAAAGCCTGGGACACACACACAGGTATATTAAAAAAAGTCGACATTTGAAATTTGACTCCCAAATTCCGACACCGAGGATCTGACAAAGCGACACAGACACAGACAGTGGCATTTTAGAAGAAAAAAATCGACACTGGACAATGCACACCCCCCTCCCCCCTCCCCCCACTCTCCTATCAATTTGCGCAGTGCCGCCCTGGCGAGCGAGTGTGAAAATGCATTGAGGAAGTAGGCGACAACAGGGCTGCGTACCGGGGCTGCTTTCGGCTGGGGAACTATAGTGACAACAGCCCAGTGACCTGAATAGTACAACGCATGCGCAGTATGTCATTTGGCGATGAGCGAGTCGAACGGTGTATGTAGATTATAGTCGCAACAGACACACATATTACGCAACATGGTGCTCAAGTTAGCGAGTCTGCCTTTTCACCGGGGGTATTCGTCGGTAAAAAAAAGGTGTTCCCTATAAAGCTGACCACTTCAGAGGTCATTTAGTGCGTTTTCCGCAAAACTTACGACCTCATTTTACTCGAAAATGAGTATTACGCATCAAAAAGTGAACAATACCTGAAAATTGCGCCTTGAATGCTAGCACATCTTGAAACTGACCAGAGATCTCTAGCGTCAATATTAACGGAGATATAAGCGTTTTTAGTTATTTTTTCAAAAAAATCGCTGTGACCTTGACCTTGGACCTTTTAACCTGGGTGACGAGTATGGTGGAGCCCTATAGCCTAGCTATTATATACTAAAGACTGCGAAGCGATGTATGCAGCCGTTAGGTCACAAGACGACTTTCCGTTTTTAGTGAAACAGATATACAAACGAACAAACAAACACGACCAACTGACATATGACGAAAATTAAAAAAATTCGTCATAATAATTATAAAGCATCAATACTTAAGGGTTATCCCCACTTATCTGAGAAGAATCGTCGTTTAGAGTTTAATATTATCATGCGGGACTGCTCTTGATCGCGGCGAACCATACCCCACTTCCGCTTCAAAACTGCACGTGTCCTTGACCAATCCGCCAAGTTCAATTCCTCATTTGTCGTACCGTAAGGAGTGCGATCGCGATCGATCGTGCTCCGGTACGCAGCCCATTAAAGTACTGCTATGACGTCCTTCTATTGTCTAAACTGTACATTATTTTTCACGAATGTACTGTTTTAGCGAGCTGATCAATTGCGATTGACTCAAGGAGACCAAGCAAATTTGCTGTTGAACAATCGTCCTTCTGTTACGAAATCGACAATCGCTGTCAATGCGTTTCATGAGCAATAAGTGAGCTTGTCTGAAACAGGTCACGACCATTGTGAATGATGAACTGGAAGCTTGACGCCCGATGGAAAGCCCCAGCAAAAACAGATGCAAATTTCTCATTAAAACAAGCGAAGATAACAAAATCCACTTTTAGAAATTGAATTTGAGATCATATGTAATTCATAGGCAAAATACATACCGACATTTCCTTATATCCTATAATCACACTAGAAATCATTTTTCTTTCTCGTGGATCTCACGAAACTCAGTTTGCAAAGCGTATCCTATCCATCAACAACGCACTGGGTGTGACTTGTGTCAAACACCATGGCAACATCGCTGCGTATCATATCCTTTCAGTATCCAATAATGTGAACGATTGTATCCTATTCCACATTTAAATGACCATTATCGTCTGTATAAAGACACATAATCCATGCGAAGTAGCCTACGCGCCTTGATGCGAAACACGACTTCATTCTTGCAATCTGAAGATGAACTAAACTGACTTGTGGCTGCAGCGTCCGACGTTCTTCCATGTCAGGGCGAACCACTGTTTCAGCTTAGCTCACGTATGACTCAAGTTTACCATTGCTACAACAATACATTTCATGGGTTCTCAGATAGAATATGAACCGACTTCAGTCAGCTATTTTATTGGTTTCGGAAGCGAGAGATGCAATGTACATCTTAAAAGAACTCTTATTCACGCTTCATGGACCACGTGAGGCTCACCGACCGTACTTTAAGTCAGAGAATACCAGTGTAACAGTTCATTCATGAAAAGATTCTGTTTCAAGAATGTACTGTTACATGGGCATTCTCCTTACCGTAATGGAGCCCTAGCGAAGTGAGTCGAAGGCAGAGAGTGGGATCAAAAAACTCCCTGTGCGAGTGCACCCAGAATCTGAGAATAGCTCGCGGAGGAAATTGACTGAGGGACGCGCTATGTGTTTACCCTAGTCGACGTGGAAGTTAAAATACAAGTGTGTGGTCCTGTATAGATGCCACATGTATGTATGTATATACTGTCGTGCCCTAGACAAATCGAACTTACCGGTAGTTCCTCGATTCTGACGTAAACGTGCGGCATATAAAGGTGAATGTTGCTTGCATGCCCTTTCCCTTCACGTGTCTTGCAGCCTCACCAGTTACCAGACCTGTTTCATATCAGTACACCCGGTCAGTACACCAAGGTAGCTCATGACTACGGTGCGTAGAATGTGTGGCGCTATGCGGCTAGTTCCATGTGAGACAGCAAGCTCCCCGCGCGCTGGCGCTACGCAAGCTAGCTTTTACCGCTGCTGTCGGTCGGGGGCAAATTTCAAGATTTTTGAAAAACGGTCAAATCAGCTGTAATTTCTGCCAACATTATAGTTTTCAAGAATACAACATAAAAATAACGAGCTTTGTGTATTTATTACAACAAAAAACATCTTCTACACCCCCTTTCGAAAAAGTTATAATTGTGACAGAACTCTTTCTTTTCATCACATGATTTCATGTGTTATTATGCTTAAGCTGGGTCCCAGCACTAATTTGTAGAAATGCGCGACGCATGTTTCCTATAGATTTGCGCAGCGCCGCCCTGGCGAGCGAGTGTGAAAATGCATTGAGGACGTAGGCGACAACAGAGATATAATGGAGCCCTAGCGGAGTGAGTCGAAGGCAGAGAGTGGTGAGACAGTTGTTGCTCCGCACAACAGCGTCACATGGGGCTACATGCGGCGAGCGCGTAGTCCGTATGACCTATCTTATTGCATGCCATATATGCACACGGCCCAACGGAGCCTGAGACTGCACAGTTGAATGGCGTCTAAAGTATGTATGCGACTGTATGGGTTCACAGTTTTTTTTTAAACACCGGAATTTTGTATACTGCACTACATGGCAATTATTCAAAAATAGGGTTATTGAACGAAAGCGGTCTGCCCTCACTTAGAGACCGCCGCCAATTTCATATTGTAGTTAAATATGCCCAGTGCGTCCTAGGCGCAACCCCATCCTATATCATATCTAGACTACCATCCAAGCTGGGTTTCAAAAGAATGACGCGAGGCAACAATGCAAATCAATTCCGCACCATCTATTGTACAACCAATACCTCCTGATCTAGTTTGTTCCCCGCAGGTACACGCAGTGGCGGATCCAGGGGGGGGGGGGTAGGGGGGTAACCCCCCCCCCCCCTTGGGAACCTGAACATGCACTGTTAAAGTCGGCTTCTCCGAGCAGCGCCCCCCCCCCCCCCACCGGTCGCAAGTTTTAGCCAGAGAGCACCCCCCCCCCGCCCCGGTCGCCAGTTTTTCAGAGAGCAACCCTCCCGCCTTGGCAAAAAAAAGAGAGCACCCCCCCCCCCCCTCCCGGGTCGCAAGTTTTAGCCAGAGAGCAAGAGAGCACACCCGCCCCCCCCCCCCCTCCGCCCGGTCGCAAGTTTTCAGAGAAAACCCCCCCCCCTTGGCAAATTCCTAGATCCGCCCCTGTACACGGATGTGAAACTCTTTGTGGCGTGTACTGATTAGTTGTCAATCTGTTTCCATTTCGATCACTGTATTGCTCTCTGTATACCATACGTCAAAAACAGATAAGCTACTTCTATATGGGTTCAAGAAAATTGCAAGTGACATTAGCGCAAATGCGACTGGGTTTTTTAAACAAACATCTGTACGATAAACTATGCAACTAAAGCCCTTACTGTTCCTACTACTCATCATATCCCCCTATTGTCAGCACATGTAGAATAGCATAGGGTCCTATTTATATCAAGTGTATAGTAACATTACTACATTAAAGATGGGCCATGTTGCCACGTGGCAAAATGAAATCCGGCCACATCGTGACACAAAAATACACCAATATAGCCCCCTTCTGCGTCTACTGTTCCGCACAGTATTTGAAAATGAACCTGAATGTATGAAGAATAAGTTGACGTGCTAGAAAGAAGGCAATAGAGATGCATCGTCGGGTTGCGTTTGACTGCGCCTCTCACTGAACTCACGAAATCATTCCCACCAAATATCGTGATTGCTTCTTCCTTCAGAATGATACGGTGTCCTTCATTTAAATTAGTTAATCCTTCGAAACGCGCGAGGCTCGATCGACCCGCTCTGTCCGATAAAACAACTGGTACCCCCTGTTTTTACAGGACCCTAATCCCTTTTCGAGAAAGGCATCCACGTGCTGCCATCTACTGAGCCTTTTCGTAGTTAAAGGGTGATCTGTGCTTTCATTTGGTGAACCATTTCATAACAATATTGCAACGGCGCGACAACGACGTTGGGGACAGAGAGGGAGACAACTTAGTTTGAATCAGTATTTTTATGGGGCGAGAACAAAATAATGCATAACACAATCGTTGCAGCATGTTTTGCTTTATCTCAACGTAAGTGATATATTTATATCTTTCTGTGCGTGATGAACAGATAGTGCTTGGTATAAAGAATTGAGCAAACCATTACATGACTTAAAGTTCACATTGTGAACAGAACATGGCAACAGGCGGCCTTCACATGGCAACAGGCTGCCTTCACATGGCAACAGGCTGCCTTCACATGGCAACAGGCTGCCTTCACATGGCAACAGGCGGCCTTCACATGGCAACAGGCGGCCTTCACATGACAACAGGCGGCCTTCACATGGCAGCATGTCGCCTTCTGACGGTAACCAGTAGCCTGTATATATAGCAAACGGGCTACCTTATTGTGGCACTCATCTATCGTCACATGGCACCCAACTGTCCGTACATAGCAACAGACAGCCTCAATATGACAACAGCCATCTGTTCACATGGCAGCAAGCAGCGTTTTACATAGCATAAAACAGCATTCACCCGGCAACGGGCAGTCCGGACATGGCAACCACCAAGCTTCACACGGCAACGGGCAACCGGGACATGGCAACAGGCAGCCGGGACATGGCAACAGGCAGCCGGGACATGGTAACAGGCAGCCAGGACATGGCAACCACCCGTGTTCACACGGCAACAGGCAGCCTGGATATGGCCATCACCAGTCATCACACAGCCTGGGCATGGCAACCACCCGTGTTGACACGGAAACAGGCAGCCTGGATATGGCCACCACCAGTCTTCACACAGCCTGGACATGGCAACCACCCGTGTTCACACAGCAACAGGCAGCTTGGATATGGCCACCACCAGTCTTCACACAACCTGGACATGGCAACCACCCGTGTTCACACGGCAACAGGCAGCCTGGATATGGCCACTACCAGTCTTCACACAGCCTGGACATGGCAACCACCCGTGTTCACACGGCAACAGGCAGCCTGGATATGGCCACCACCAGTCTTCACACAGCCTGGACATGGCAACCCCCGGTGTTCACACAGCAACAGGCAGCCTGGATATGGCCACCACCAGTCTTCACATAGCCTGGACATGGCAACCACCCGTGTTCACACGGCAACAGGCAGCCTGGATATGGCCACCACCAGTCTTCACACAGCCTGGACGTGGCAATCACCCGTGTTCACACGGCAATAGGCAGCCTGGATATGGCCACCACCAGTCTTCACACAGCCTGGACATGGCAACCACCCGTGTTCACACGGCAACAGGCAGCCTGGATATGGCCACCACCAGTCTTCACACAGCCTGGACATGGCAACCACCTGTGTTCACACGGCAACAGGCAGCCTGGATATGGCCACCACCAGTCTTCACACAGCCTGGACATGGCAACCACACGTGTTCACACGGCAACAGGCAGCCTGGATATGGTCACCACCAGTCTTCACACAGCCTGGACATGGCAACCACCCGTGTTCACACGGCAACACGCAGCCCGGATATGGCCACCACCAGCCTTCACACAGCCTGGACATGGCAACCACTCGTGTTCACACGGCAACAGGCAGCCTGGATATGGTCACCACCAGTCTTCACACAGCCTGGACATGGCAACCACCCGTGTTCACACGGCAACAGGCAGCCCGGACATAGCAACCACCAGTCTTCACACAGCCTGGACATGGCAACCACCCGTGTTCACACGGCAACAGGCAGCCTGGATATGGCCACCACCAGTCTTCACACAGCCTGGACATGGCAACCACCCGTGTTCACACGGCAACAGGCAGCCTGGATATGGCCACCACCAGTCTTCACACAGCCTGGACATGGCAACCACCCGTGTTCACACGGCAACAGGCAGCCCGGACATAGCAACCACCAGTCTTCACACAGCCTGGACATGGCAACCACCCGTGTTCACACGGCAACAGGCAGCCTGGATATGGCCACCACCAGTCTTCACACAGCCTGGACATGGCAACCACACGTGTTCACACGGCAACAGGCAGCCTGGATATGGTCACCACCAGTCTTCACACAGCCTGGACATGGCAACCACCCGTGTTCACACGGCAACAGGCAGCCCGGATATGGCCACCACCAGTCTTCACACAGCCTGGACATGGCAACCACTCGTGTTCGCACGGCAACAGGCAGCCTGGATATGGTCACCACCAGTCTTCACACAGCCTGGACATGGCAACCACCCGTGTTCACACGGCAACAGGCAGCCCGGACATAGCAACCACCAGTCTTCACACAGCCTGGACATGGCAACCACTCGTGTTCACACGGCAACAGGCAGCCTGGATATGGCCACCACCAGTCTTCACACAGCCTGGACATGGCAACCACCCGTGTTCACACGGCAACAGGCAGCCTGGATATGGCCACCACCAGTCTTCACACAGCCTGGACATGGCAACCACCCGTGTTCACACGGCAACAGGCAGCCCGGACATAGCAACCACCAGTCTTCACACAGCCTGGACATGGCAACCACCCGTGTTCACACGGCAACAGGCAGCCTGGATATGGCCACCACCAGTCTTCACACAGCCTGGACATGGCAGTGCAGTGAATGGCAGCCTCTGGACTGGAGCATGTAGAGATGGCAGTGTTTGTATCGGCCATATGACTGGTACTGGCCTACTATTGTTCAAAACCGGGGACGGGGTCCGCTGTCCCCTCACACCAGGGACCCTATATCTCACCACAGGAATCCTATATCTCACAATAGGGACCCCATATCTCACACAAGATACCCCATATCTTAATAGGTGATCCTATACCTCACGTCGACGATCCTTTACCTCACGTCGGTGATCATATACCTCACGTCGGGGATTTAATATCTCACACCAGGGACCCTATATCTCACATTAGAGACCCCATATCTCATAGCAGGGTCCCTATATCTCACCCCAGCGGCATCTACTGTCACTCTGGCGGTAGCGGACCACTATATATCTCCCACGAGGGAATCCATATCCCCCTTGATCTCCCTATATCTCCCTATATCTCCCTATGTCTCCCTATATCTCCCTATGTCTCCCTATATCTCCCTATGTCTCAGTATATCTCCCTATATCTCACTATATCTTGCTATATCTCACGCCTGCAGCGCTGACGTCGCACTCCATGTCCGCAAACGACCTCGAATCTTTTGCCGTTCGCAGTCAAGGTCAAAGTCTTCGGCGCCGGCCCGCGTCGGGTCGGCGCCCGCCTTGGCCGCTGCGGCTTTCCCACGTAGACTGTCGCGTAGGACGCCCTTCTCAGGGTCCATTGACAGCATGGTGGCCACGTGCGGGATGGGCCGGCCCAGTGGCGCCGGCTTGCGGCAGCAGCGGGAACTATCCCGACAGGGGATAACGAGGATTATGGCGCCGCCTAGCGTCATGAGGGAGCCCAGAACCAGGTAGGGCAGGTCGAAGTCCCCAGTCACATCGAATATCCATCCTGCGGGAGGAGTGCATGAGAGGGCAATTGAGCGAAGATCAAGGATATAGAAACATAGCAGGGTGGCGGTAGTGGATATCTTACAGCGATGCTACAGGCATATACATGTCTTACATGCCAGGCTGGGTGGACGAGGAGTGGTTATAACCTGACAGGAGGTTACCTGCCAGTGGGGTACTGAAGGTGTGGTTACTGCCAGGGTTGTGTAAGAGGGTGGTTAGTACTGGCCAGTGGGGCGTGAAGGTTTGGCTCTTACCTGCCAGGGGGTGTAAAGGGGTGTTTATTACCTCACAGAGGGCTGAAAATGGATGGTTATTACCTCCCAGGGCAGTGTTAAGGGGTGGTTATTACCTGACAGGGGGTGTAGATGTATGTTTTTTACCTCCCAGGGGGTGTAGATGTATGTTTGTACCTCCCGGGGGGTGTAGATGTATGTTTTTACCTCCCAGGGGGTGTAGATGTATGTTTTTACCTCCCGGGGGTGTAGATGTATGTTTCTACCTCCCAGGGGATGTAGATGTATGTTTTTACCTGCCAGGGGGTGTAGATGTATGTTTTTACCTCCAATGGGGTGTAGATGTATGTTTCTACCTCCAAGGGGGTGTAGATGTATGTTTTTACCTGCCAGGGGGTGTAGATGTATGTTTTTACCTGCCAGGGGGTGTAGATGTATGTTTTTACCTCCCGGGGGGTGTAGATGTATGTTTTTACCTCCCAGGGGGTACATTGTATGTTTTTACCTCCAAGGGGCTTTGGATGTATGTTTTTACCTCCAAGGGGGTGTAGATGTATGTTTTTACCTCCAGGGGGGTGTAGATGTATGCTTTTACCTGCCAGGGGGTGCAGATGTATGTTTTTATCTCCCAGGGGGTGTAGATGTATGTTTTTACCTCCCAGGGGGTGTAAATGTATGTTTTTACCTCCAAGGGGGTGTAGATGTATGTTTTTACCTCCCAGGGGGGTGTAGATGTATGTTTTTACCTCCCACGGGGTGTAGATGTATGTTTTTACCTCCCACGGGGTGTAGATGTATGTTTTTACCTGCCAGGGGGGTGTAGATGTATGTTTTTACCTCCCAGGGGGGTGTAGATGTATGTTTTTACCTGCCAGGGGGTGTAGATGTATGTTTTTACCTACCACGGGGTGTAGATGTATGTTTTTACCTCCCAGGGGGTGTAGATGTACGTTTTTACCTGCCAGGGGGTGCAGATGTATGTCTTTACCTCCCAGGGGGTGTAGATGTATGTTTTACCTCCAAGGGGGTGTAGATGTATGTCTTTACCTCCCAGGGGGTATAGATGTATGTTTTTACCTCCAAGGGGGTGTAGATGTATGTTTTTACCTCCTAGGGGGTGTAGATGTATGTTTTTACCTCTAAGGGGGTGTAGATGCATGTTTTTACCTCCAGGGGGGTGTAGATGTATGTTTTTACCTGCCAGGGGGGTGTAGAAGTATGTTTTTATCTCCCAGGGGGTGTAGATGTATGTTTTTACCTCCCAGGGGGTGTAGATGTATGTTTTTACCTCCAGTGGGGTGTAGATGTATGTTTTTACCTCCCAGGGGGGTGTAGATGTATGTTTTTACCTCCCAGGGGGTGTAGATGTATGTTTTTACCTCCCAGGGGGTGTAGATGTATGTTTTTACCTCCAATGGGGTGTAGATGTATGTTTTTACCTCCCAGGGGGGTGTAGATGTATGTTTTTACCTCCCAGGGGGTGTAGATGTATGTTTTTACCTGCCAGGGGGTGTAGATGTATGTCTTTACCTCCCAGGGGGCGTAGATGTATGTCTTTACCTCCCAGGGGGTGTAGATGTATGTCTTTACCTCCCAGGGGGTGTAGATGTATGTTTTTACCTCCCAGGGGAGTGTAAAGGGGTGTTTATTTCCTGCCAGGGGGTGTAGATGTATGTTTTTACCTGCCAGGGGGGTGTAGGTGTATGTTTATACCTGCCAGGGGGGTGTAGATGTATGTTTTTACCTGCCAGGGGGGTGTAGATGTATGTTTTTACCTGCCAGGGGGGTGTAGATGTATGTTTTTACCTGCCAGGGGGTGTAGATGTGTTTTTATCTCCCAGGGGGTGTAGATGCATGTTTTTACCTGCCAGGGGGTGTAGATGTATGTCTTTACCTCCCAGGGGGTGTAGATGTATGTTTTTACCTCCCAGGGGGTGTAGATGTATGTTTTACCTCCAAGGGGATGTAGATGTATGTTTTTACCTCCAAGGGGGTGTAGATGTATGTTTTTACCTCCAAGGGGGTATAGATGTATGTTTTTACCTCCAAGGGGGTGTAGATGTATGTTTTTACCTCCAAGGGGGTATAGATGTATGTTTTTACCTCCAAGGGGGTGTAGATGTATGCTTTTACCTGCCAGGGGGTGTAGATGTATGTTTTTATCTCCCAGGGGGTGTAGATGTATGTTTTTACCTCCCAGGGGGTACATTGTATGTTTTTACCTCCAAGGGGCTTTGGATGTATGTTTTTACCTCCAAGGGGGTGTAGATGTATGTTTTTACCTCCACGGGGGTGTAGATGTATGCTTTTACCTGCCAGGGGGTGCAGATATATGTTTTTATCTCCCAGGGGGTGTAGATGTATGTTTTTACCTCCCAGGGGGTGTAAATGTATGTTTTTACCTCCAAGGGGGTGTAGATGTATGTTTTTACCTCCCAGGGGGGTGTAGATGTATGTTTTTACCTGCCAGGGGGTGTAGATGTATGTTTTTACCTCCCACGGGGTGTAGATGTATGTTTTTACCTGCCAGGGGGGTGTAGATGTATGTTTTTACCTCCCAGGGGGGTGTAGATGTATGTTTTTACCTGCCAGGGGGTGTAGATGTATGTTTTTACCTCCCACGGGGTGTAGATGTATGTTTTTACCTCCCAGGGGGTGTAGATGTACGTTTTTACCTGCCAGGGGGTGCAGATGCATGTCTTTACCTCCCAGGGGGTGTAGATGTATGTTTTACCTCCAAGGGGGTGTAGATGTATGTCTTTACCTCCCAGGGGGTATAGATGTATGTTTTTACCTCCAAGGGGGTGTAGATGTATGTTTTTACCTCCTAGGGGGTGTAGATGTATGTTTTTACCTCTAAGGGGGTGTAGATGCATGTTTTTACCTCCAGGGGGGTGTAGATGTATGTTTTTACCTGCCAGGGGGTGTAGAAGTATGTTTTTATCTCCCAGGGGGTGTAGATGTATGTTTTTACCTCCCAGGGGGTGTAGATGTATGTTTTTACCTCCAGTGGGGTGTAGATGTATGTTTTTACCTCCCAGGGGGGTGTAGATGTACGTTTTTACCTCCCAGGGGGTGTAGATGTATGTTTTTACCTCCCAGGGGGTGTAGACGTATGTTTTTACCTCCCAGGGGGTGTAGATGTATGTCTTTACCTCCCAGGGGTGTAGATGTATGTCTTTACCTCCCAGGGGGTGTAGATGTATGTTTTTACCTCCCAGGGGAGTGTAAAGGGGTGTTTAATTCCTGCCAGGGGGTGTAGATGTATGTTTTTACCTGCCAGGGGGGTGTAGGTGTATGTTTATACCTGCCAGGGGGGTGTAGATGTATGTTTTTACCTGCCAGGGGGGTGTAGATGTATGTTTTTACCTGCCAGGGGGGTGTAGATGTATGTTTTTACCTGCCAGGGGGTGTAGATGTGTTTTTATCTCCCAGGGGGTGTAGATGCATGTTTTTACCTCACAGGGGGTGTAGATGTATGTTTTTACCTCCAATGGGGTGTAGATGTATGTTTTTACCTCCCAGGGGGGTGTAGATGTATGTTTTTACCTCCCAGGGGGTGTAGATGTATGTTTTTACCTGCCAGGGGGTGTAGATGTATGTCTTTACCTCCCAGGGGTTGTAGATGTATGTTTTTACCTCCCAGGGGAGTGTAAAGGGGTGTTTATTTCCTGCCAGGGGGTGTAGATGTATGTTTTTACCTGCCAGGGGGGTGTAGATGTATGTTTTTACCTGCCAGGGGGTGTAGATGTATGTTTTTACCTCCCAGGGGAGTGTAAAGGGGTGTTTATTTCCTGCCAGGGGGTGTAGATGTATGTTTTTACCTGCCAGGGGGGGTGTAGGTGTATGTTTATACCTGCCAGGGGGGTGTAGATGTATGTTTTTACCTCCAATGGGGTGTAGATGTATGTTTTTACCTGCCAGGGGGTGTAGATGTATGTTTTTACCTGCCAGGGGGTGTAGATCTATGTTTTTACCTGCCAGGGGGTGTAGATTTATGTTTTTACCTGCCAGGGGCGTGTAGATGTATGTTTTTACCTGCCAGGGGGGTTGCGATCAGTCCCGCAGCACCAATGAAGAGCTGAAGGAGCCCCGTGGCCCGTGCGATCTTCTCAACTCCCAGTATATCGACTAGAGCCGGGTATTGTATACACACGAAGGATCCTGTAACAGAACGCACCAGGTTTAGAGATGAATTATTCTATATAAGATCGGTAAGGCGGCCAATTGAACGTACTCGTCCACTGAATATATCTTTGCTACGCAACATTTTGTCACTATAATATAAAGGTTATCGGTAGGTAAGAAAATAAATGCTCTAACCATGCTACACTTTGTCACCAAAACGAATCTAGGCAACACTACCTATATGTCATAAAAATATTAGTTGTAAATAACATTTTGTCGCAAGCAAACACTAAGTTTACTGTGACAGAAGTAGATCACTACGACATAGATCAGAAGTAACTCATTTTCGCATGTGAAATTCCTCATTCAACTGTACATCGTCCAAGCAACTGTACATCGCAAATAACCCTCAAAACCCTCTACCAAGTACGTCACGATGGTAATTAAACAGAGAGCTACGTCACAAAAGATATCCTGTAACTAAGCAACATGACGTCACCGTGTACATACGTATAATCATGCCAAATGCTCCACAAATGAGACAATAGACATCACGTAACTAAGCAACATGTCGTCCTTGAGTACTAACTGGAGACTATACAATAGACACCCCGTTACCAAGCAACACGACGTCACTGAGTACTAACTAGAGACAATAGATAGTCCGTAACCAAGCAACACGACGTCACTGAGTACTTACCCACACTCATGCCGAACCCGGCACAGATGAGAGCGGTGCCGACGAAGCTGTTGGCCAGCGGCGTGAGGCAAGAGATGGCGCCACCGGCGACGATCCAGGCGCCGTACTGCAGCGTGCGGTTAGCCTTGGGGAGGCTGGCGACGACGGAGAAGAGCAGGCGACACACGCCGTTTGCGATGCCGTAGATGGAGGGCAGGAAGGTGGCCATGTGTGAGTCGATACCCGTGGCCAGGGCGCGGTTAATGAGATGCATGAAAAAGGCGATGTGGCCCAGCGTGGTGAAGAACGTCCCGACGCCGTACAGTACGAACCGCGCGTCCTTAAACATGGTATAGTCGAAGACGCGCCGACACACGGACGCGCATTTCGTCACGCGAGACTTAGTCCGCTCCATCGAGATTTGGCGCGAGAGTCGTTGCGAGATGGAGGTGTGTCGGGTGCGGGCGCGGGGCGGGGCGGGGCGCGGGGGCAGGGGGCGGAGCAGGGCGGCCAGGACGATGCCGTTGAGGTAGAAGCCGGAGAGGATGATGAGGGTGCCCCGCCAGCCGTAGAGGTCGATGAGCCAGCGGGTGAAGGGCGGGAGGCTGAAGGAGGCGAGGCTGAAGCCGGTCAGCGAGAAGCCCGAGGCCAGGGCGCGCCGCTTGTCGAAGTACTGCTGCACGATAACGACGAAGGATACGTAGGACAGGCCGATACCGCTGCCTGCAATACACATAGGGTAGACACATATTGAACACAGGGTAGACACATAGTGAACACATAGGGTAGACACATAGGGTAGACACATAGTGAACACACAGGGTAGACACATAGGGTAGACACATAGTGAACACACAGGGCAGACACATAGGGTAGACACATAGTGAACACACAGGGTAGACACATAGGGTAGACACATAGTGAACACATAGGGTAGACACATAGGGTAGACACATAGTGAACACACAGGGTAGACACATAGGGTAGACACATAGTGAACACACAGGGCAGACACATAGGGTAGACACATAGTGAACACACAGGGCAGACACATAGGGTAGACATATAGTGTAGACACATTGGGTGGACACATAGTAGACCCATATGACAAAACATACGGTAAACACACCGCAATAGACAAATCGTCCATAGGTGGGGCAGGCCCGGGGGCAGGTCGATCCTGACACAAAGCTACATATGTATTACTCTTGCTTTTTCCAATTCAGTGAACAGATCACCATTAGAACAGCCTATAAACAGGAAAATCGAAAGTATATATATATTTTTTTTCTTGTTAGAGGTGACCTTGGCCTTGATGGCATCCATTTCAGGGGAACCTCAGAAAAGAAATTATGACTTTTTGGTGTACACCCGTCATAACGCGAACCTATTCTGCCGGACACCCGTCATAACGCGCCACTCACCGGCGATGCCGTACACTGCACACAGCGCCTTGATGTTGTTGACGAAGGCTCCGGCGAAGAGTGCGGCGGCCGCCACGGCAGACCCCACCATGGCGACTGGCCGACTGCCAAACCGCTCCACCAGGCCGCCACAGAAAGCACCTGCAAACAACGGGACGTCATGATTAGCAAGGTGTGATCGGCTCAGCGATGTAACATCGGTTTGTACAACAAAGATGCGATCTTGCCTTTGGACAAAACATGAGTACAAACGATTATAATAGATATATCGGCCATTATAAGCCCATATATTTAGTACATAGCAAGCGAAAGTTACAGTATTAAATCTTTTCTTTGGGATTATCAAGCTCGCTGATCGTTGGCATATAACAGTTTGCTTGCTAAGACCCCCATTACCACTTGGTTACTAAGGCAACCACCCACACTTCGGTCACTAAGGCACCCATTATAACTTGGTTACTAAGCCGAACCCACACTTCGGTTGCTAAGGCCATGCACTTACCGGTGAAGTGGAGTGAGGCCGCCTCGACGGACGCCATGACGCCGATGGAGGCCAGCGACTGGTCGAAGTAGGCGGCGTATTCGCGGTAGAGGACGGAGAAGGAGTACCAGATGGCCGACACCACGATGTAGTTGAAGAAGGTGGCCACCAGGATCACCCACCCCCAGCCGCCGTCGGGGGCGCTACGAGCGCCGGCACCGTCATCACTCCCATCGCCACCCGCGGTTGTCGTCGTCAACGCCTCTTTCTCCGCCTCCGCTTCCGTGACCTTGGCGTCGGCCTCGGTGGCCTTGAGGTCTCCATTGGCGTTCACCTTGGGGTCGGCGTCGGTGACCTTGAGGTCTCCATTGGCGTTCACCTTGGGGTCGGCGTCGGTGACCTTGAAGTCTCCATTGGCGTTCACCTTGGGGTCGGCGTCGGTGACCTTGAGGTCTCCATTGGCGTTCACCTTGGCGACGACCGCGGCGCCATCTGCCGAGGGTTTTATCTCGTCCGCCATGTCGCTCACATAGCGCGTTCCGCAGCCGGCGGCCCCTGGGGACGACACACAAACAGATGTAAGCATGGGACAAACAGACAGATGTATGGGTCGAACAGATGTTGGCATGGGACGAACAGACAGATATAGGCATGGGACGAACAGACAGATGTATGTATGGGACAAACAGACAGATGTAGGCGTGGGACGAACAGATGTAGGCAGGGGATGAACAGACAGATGTTGGCACGGGACGAAAAGATATTGGCATCGGACGAACAGATGTAGGCATGAGACGAACAGACAGATGTAGGCATGGGATGAACAGACAGATGTAGGCGTGGGGCGAACAGATGTTGGCAGGGGACGAACAGACAGATGTAGGCATCGAACGAACAGACAGATGTAGGCATGGGACGAACAGACAGATGTAGGCATGAGATGAACAGACAGATGTAGGCATGGAACGAACAGAAAAATGTACGTACAGGACGAACATACGGATGTAGGCATGAGATGAACAGACGTAGGCATGAGACGAACAGACAGATGTAGGCATCGAACGAACAGACAGATGTAGGCATCGAACGAACAGACAGATGTAGGCATCGAACGAACAGACAGATGTAGGCATCGAACGAACAGACAGATGTAGGCATCGAACGAACAGACAGATGTAGGCATCGAACGAACAGACAGATGTAGGCATCGAACGAACAGACAGATGTAGGCATCGAACGAACAGACAGATGTAGGCATCGAACGTACAGACAGATGTATGCATAGGACGAACAGAAAATTGTAGGTACAGGACGGACATACAGATGTATGCAAGAGACGAAGCCAGATGTTGGCATGGGATGAACAGACAGATGTAGGCATGGGATAACCTCTCCAGTCAAGCTGAGCGTGGACTGATGCTTGTAAAGAAAGTAATGAAACAGTGTGGAGATATTCCAATTAATATATGTTTTGATCTCTTTGATAAAATGATCCTGCCTATACTCCTGTACGCGTCAGAAGTTTGGGGATGTGAATACAGAGAACCCATAGAAAAATGCCACATCCGATTCTGTAAATATGTTCTGCAGCTGCCGCGGCAAACTCCCGACTGTGCTGCTCTTGGGGAGTGTGGGCGGAAGCCTCTGTATGTTTGGTACATCAGCAGGTGTGTGAGATTTTGGTTGAAATTGGTGACTGCTGAAAGACACGGTTATACCCAAGCTGTTTATAAAACTTTGTTTAATTTGTGTGAAGTCGGAAAGCAAACTTGGGCATCAAAAATTAAAACACTACTATATTTAGATTTGGATTTGGCCATGTTTGGCTCTCACAGGGAGTAGCTGATGTTGGCTTATTTTTGAATTTATTTAACCAACGGATGAATGATGTCTCCTGTCAGGAATGGCGAGCAGATATCAATAGCCTGTCTAAGCTTGATACTTATTGTTGTTTTAAATCAGAGTTAAAATGTGAGCTATATCTAACTTGTGTTGTAAATCGGAAGCATAGGATCGCATTAAGTAAATTCCGATGTTCTTCTCATAAACTGGCAATCGAACGTTTAAGGGGAAAGGAACCAAGAGAACGACGACTCTGTAAAAGTATTTGACTTTAGGTGTCAGTGAAATCGAAGATGAAAATCATTAGTTAGTTAACTACGTGCCCTCTATATGCGAATATAAGATCCCACTATCTCAGTTCTTGCAACCTGTCTAAATTTGAGGGTCAGCAACTTATTAAAAATAGAGTTACTACGATTGTCAGAAACGTCGCGGCATTCATTTATCAGGCGTTCAAGTTGCACTGGGATCTGTACTTGTAAGTCGGTTCTTATATCGTTCATTTATTGTTGTACACAATTCTGTACTCTTTGGCCCAAGGCCTAAACGGTGCAATAAAAGATTCTTCTACAAATAAACAGACAGATGTTCGCATGGGATGAACAGACAGATGTAGGCATGGGACGAACAGACAGATGTAGGCATGGGACGAACAGACAGATGTAGGCATGGGACGAACAGACAGATGTAGGCAAGAGACGAACAGACAGATGTATGCAAGGGATGAATATGCAGATTGTTGGCGCTTATTTAGATAATACTATTGTACTAAATGCTTTAGCGTGTTCAGATTTGAAAGTTCCACGAATAACACAACACTTTTCAATGTAGAAAACATGTTAATGCATATTTTGACCGCGGTTCAACTCCAGAATGGCGAGAAAGAACAAAGTTTGTAGATTGCAAAAAGGTAAACATTTAAATCTGTAGTTAATTGAGACATTTTACGCCGGGAGCTTTCGAAAGGGATTCTACATGGAAACGTTAACATAGCAAACGCCCTTCCGCTTGCGATTCCCCATTATCCTGTTTTACCGTCCTGTCACCCGATTTTAAATTTACTGTTTCCGGCTGCCTTTTTTTGTCAGGTTATTACATGTTATTATTTACCGCTTTATGGAGCGTGGCTAAAAAATGAATTACTCTCAAATTACTTTGAAAGTTACGATCTAAATAAATATGTGGGGACCGTATATGACAAGTCAGCAGGTCAGAGGCCATATTATATATATATATTAAATGAGAACAAAACTGCGTGTTGCGACTATCTTTAGTTGAACGGGCCTCGTTCGCAAGCGACAGCTAGTCGACTATTTCTTGACCTAGATTTCGCCATTGCGCCTGCGCATTACAGTCTAATGCCGAACGCGGGATAGTCGAAAAGGGTTGACAATCTGTCTCGTGGCGGAAATAACAACAATAACAAGCACCTTTAACCGCCGCGTGTGTCCTGACCGTCTTGTGCAAAATCCTAGATCGTCACTGAATAATATTACAAAGAACATTTTAGCGTGTGTTCTTTGACTAGATCCTCACTGTATCGGTTTGGTGACCGCAGGAGTACCAAGGAACCCCCCCCCCCTCAAATAGATGTTAACATGATCTAACTAACTGTACGCTCGTTTACAGTACCCGTATCTGTACTGTTTAGATTTTTTTTTCAATTGGCAAAATAAGCAATTACGTATGAACCATGCTATATTTTAATTCGCTTAAAAGTATGTAAACTTGCAAACGAAGCTACAGATCAAATATACGCCGCAAAGATGACGCGAACACCGCTTACTGCTCATTTCACTCCGCCATCTTGGACGACAATCGACCAGAGGAACCGTGGGTACCGGCATGGTTCGTTCTGGTCGACTAGATGGTTGGACAAATCACCGTTCGGCAGCCAAATCGTCAACCATTAGTCGACTAGCGGTCGCTTGCGAACGAGGCCTTGGTGGTGGTTACCCTCGACCTAGTTAAGTCACGTGTGGTCTCTCTGCCTTCGACTCACTCCGCTAGGGCTCCATTATATCTCTGTTGCCGCCTACATCCTCAATGCATTTTCACACTAGCTCGCCAGGGCGGCGCTGCGCAAATTGATAGGGAAAATGCGTCGCGCATTTCTACAAATTAGTGCTGGGACCCAGCCTAAGCCCAATAACACCTGAAATCAGGTGATGAAATGAAAAAAAGAGTTCTGTCACAATTACAATTTTTTCGAAAGGGTACAAGATGTTTTCTGCTGGAATAAATACCCAAAGCTCGTTAATTTTATTCTTGTTTTATTCGTTTTATTCTTGAAAACTATATTATTGCAAGAAATTACAGCTGATTTGACCGTTTTTCAAGAATCTTGAAATTTGCCCCCGGCCGACAGCAGCGGTAAAAGCTAGCTTGCGTAGCGCCACTGTGTGGGGAGCTTGGCGTGGTATGGTCGCATAAACATAGATCGGGTTGGTCCAGTTCTATTGACAGTTTTATTGGTGGTTAACTGCGGTGATTCCTCGTAGAGTGGTGCTGATGGGGTCGCTTCGCTCGACACATGCATGGTGTCTGTGACACGGGCGAGTGGCATTCGATTACCTCTCAACATAACAATGCGACTGGCACTCCATGTGATCCATGGTCCATAGATTGCCTTCCACTGTATGTATGGATGGCACCACTGGAAGGATCATATATTATTAAGAGTGGTGGGGGGAAGCGCGGGGGGGGGGGGGGTCCACTTGGTAATGTGATTCGTCCTGAAACAAGGCAAGATCAGCTGGGTTGGGTAGTCGGGAATTAGATATGACTGTTTTTACTTCATGGAAAGTGCAGGAATAAAAGGCATTGTAGCACGAGACAAATTTCACGATTTTTTAACCCCCACCCACCCCCTTCATAAATATGCATATATATAAATATGTATCACTCTTATGTTAAGGAGAGAATCGTTTACAGAACATGAGGTAACTGAGTAATGTTTCCTCGCCACCATCCATAGACTACCGGCCAAGTTTAAGTCCCACCATCTATGGACTACCGGCCATGTTTCTGTCCCACCATCTGTAGGTTACCGGCCATGTTTCTGTCCCACCATCTGTAGGCTACAGGCCATGTTTCTGTCCCACCATCTGTAGGCTACAGGCCATGTTTCTGTCCCACCATCTGCAGGCTACAGGCCATCTTTCCTGCCCACCATCTGTAGGCTAGAGGCCATGTTTCTGTCCCACAATCTGTAGGCTACAGGCCATGTTTCTGTCCCACCAGCTATAGACTACAGGCCATGTTTCTGTCCTACCATCTGTAGGCTACAGGCCATGTTTCTGTCCCACCATCTATAGACTACAGGCCATGTTTCTGCCCCACCATCTGTAGGCTACAAGCCATATTTCTGCCCCACCATCTGTAGGCTACAGGCCATGTTTCTGTCCCACCATCTATAGACTACAAGCCATATTACCTACCAACCATCTTGTAGGCTACAGGCCATGTTTCTGTCCCACCATATGTAGGCTACAGGCCATGTTTCCTCCCCACCATCTGTAGGCTAGAGGCCATGTTTCTGTCCCACCATCTGTAGGCTACAGGCCATGTTTCCTCCCCATCATCTGTAGGCTAGAGGCCATGTTTCTGCCCCACCATCTGCAGGCTACAGGCCATGTTTCTATCCCACCATCTGTAGGATACAGGCCATGTTTCTGTCCCACCATCTATAGACTACAGGGCATGTTTCTGTCCCACCATCTGCAGGCTACAGGCTATGTTTCTGCCCCACCATCTGCAGGCTACAGGCCATGTTTCTGTTCCACTATCTGTAGGCTACAGGCCATGTTTCTGTCCCACCATCTGTAGGCTACAGGCCATGTTTCCTCCCCACCATCTGTAGGCTAGAGGCCATGTTTTTGTCCCACCATCTGTAGGCTACAGGCCATGTTTCTGTCCCACCATCTATAGACTACAGGCCATGTTTCTGTCCCACCATCTGCAGGCTACAGGCCATGTTTCTGCCCCACCATCTGCAGGCTACAGGCCATGTTTCTGTTCCACCATCTGTAGGCTACAGGCCGCTTCCTCTTCACCATCTGCACAGCGGGCGGGTTCCGCCTGTCCTTTCTGACGGAGGAACCTCGCCGCAAGAAGATCCCGATGGGCTGATCCTGATGTAACTAGTCACGTATGTTCCTGGTGACCTCCATTGTGACGTAGTTCAAACGACTCCCGACAGAGGCCGCCACCCAAAAACAACAATATATCACCTTTCTATGATAGCAAGTGGGCTTGCAGGAGCGATAAATTATGGGGGAGGGGGGGGGGCATGAAGACCACAATAACGCCAGGATTGCAACCGCCACCCACCACAGTGCACCGCTCAAACCCCATATAACATATATATCATATGAAATGGTGATAAATGAAGTGGTCGAGATATGGGTTTTATGACGACTCTCCAAAGACCGCAAACAAACACTCCCAAGCCAAGCACAAGGCCTGACCTCTATACCTAAAGATATCCAGCACAAGTGACAGACCCTGGACCTCAGCCAAAGGAGAAAAACGCCAGATTGGTTTCCTCAAGTTTCTATGCAAACATTTGCCATGATATTCATATGCATTGTGATTCAATGTCCACAGCGAAAAATGTCATTTTATTATGTCTGTATCAACTAGACAGTCATTAATTTAGTGATAAGAAAAAATATTAATTTCTTGCGTCGCATTGTCGGGTACATGATGAAGGTATAGCAATGATTAATATGTCTGCCTATAGGTCACGTGTTTGTACATATTACACATCATAATTATGTCGTCTCCTTTTCACATATAGTAGTGTCATCGTATCTTGTGACCTCGATTTATGTCTTATATCATTTTGCAATGTCATGATGTAAAATTGTTATGTTGCATGGCCTGGTTAGGCCCTGATTCCTGCGAAACTAAATCTGTTCTTGTCACTGGAATGCACGGGCTGTAGCCAGCTCAGTATCCCTAAAAGCGCGCAAATGAAACGGACTAAATGGACTACACACAAATATATGACGTAGTAAATGGACTACACACAAATATGTGACGTAGTAAATGGACTACACACAAATATGTGACGTAGTACACGTAACTTCCAACTAATTAGCTGTCAAGCAAAAACTACTTTCTCTGCCATTCCGTTGGATGCAAATGTTACAATTGTTTTAAATGTGAATGGTAATCTTGCATTGCAGCACATTATGGCACTTTTTCTTAATTAGCGGGAAATATCTCCATACATAAATAAAGTCTTTACACCACACGGCATAGTGCATCTCATGCTCCCCATCAAACAGTTTAATCCATTTAACATATGAAAACCGGAACCATCCCCCATTATCCAGCATATGTGGATCCGACCCTGAAACCGGCACCCCTATCAAGATTTCTGTGTCCGCCCCTGCCTTTCCCGTGCCCCCCACCGGGATCCGTGGATATATATTTTTAGGTGTATATATGTGTACATGCAAGATGTTTGGTGTTTCATACATCGCCATGCTATTAATGTAGCCGCAATGACGTGTTAACCCCACAAGAGTAAATTCAGGGAGAGACATAACCGACTGCCCGGGACAGTTGAATTGCAGGGTACGGTTGTACGCCCGACGGGGCAGGTGAAGATTTAGACTGCGATCGTTCGCTATTCAGCAATATTCATGCAGTTACACTGAGCAAAAATCGTACAGGCATTGATCAATGCGAACAATAACGGCACGGTAGCTTTCATTTTTTGGCCCAGACAATATAACATCGGAAAACTGTGTGCTCAGTCATAGGCGCTCACTTTTCGGAACATGACGTTGCAGAATCGTCGAAATCCTTACAAATAACACAGTAAATCATTTGTTTATTATTTATATCCAACGTTGTTGTTTCTCAATTTGATAGGACAGGTAAAGTGACAGGGGACAGGTGAATCTCAACACCACGGGCCCGACTGGACAGGTAACGCCTCAAGTTAATGTCTGTCCCTGTGAGTTCTGTATTTAAAATACACTGAACCAATAACTTTACTCGAATGACTCGTCGGGCGTTGTAATGTGACTGCCACGAGGGTTACCCATTGGCACCACACAAAGCTGTAAACGAAGTACACACAACGGAGAGAAGCGACTATCGGGCTCAGCTGGTCTTGGGGCGTCCAGCCCCATGCTAATGTCAAAACGCAGCTTAAATGTAGAATTACCATTAAAAGAAATGTGTATTATATAGAGAGCCATGAAAACAGATCCAGATAATTTAAATGTTCCCCTTGTTTCAGAGCATCCACGCCGACTACACGTGAGCGTGAGAGGGTAGGGGGGGCGTAGGGGGGGAGGGGGGAGGGGGTCGCACATCAATAATCTGCTCGGCGGACGGGAGCGGCCCCCGTCCTCGGTCAACGACCTGGACGTCCTTCACTGGTTCACTGTCAAACCCAACGATATACCCGATATAAAAGCAATCGATTACGATTACACTGAAAGTAATCATGATTACAATCATGATTACTTTCTATGTTTTTAATCAATGAGCTCTGAACTAGTCCTTTAAGCTGCTATTTTAACAAACAGCGAACATTGAAAGAGCGGGGCCACACATATTTGTCGGGAACGAGTTCAGAAGCAGGCGATTCAAATACCAGCAGTTTGTATGAAGACTGGGCAGCTGGGTTGGAAGAGCGGTAGATTTCTGATAATAGGGCTATGCGTTCAATTCCCTACGGGATTATTTTTGAGGGCACTTAATGAGGGTTACAACCTACGGTAATCACTTGGTGAAGAACAACGCTCGATCGTAATAAGTTATTCTAAATATTCTTAATCGAAAGTTAATAAAAGCATAAGTATAAAAGTTATTATATGAGTAATATTAAATAGTAACTTTAATGTAAAAAACCCAAATTATATATATTTGATGCAAAGCTGCTGCATTTATTCTTATCTTCTTTAGAAGGAGGTGTAGTGGGTAACATAAGTTGTGTCCTCTATATAAAATGGCGGGTAATAAAGGAAACCACGATGCTATAGGACACGGGAATATCCACAGCATACGTTGGCGCACCCCAGTACTGAACCCAGTCAAGTTCGTCTCGTCCAGTACTTTTGAAAGAGAAAAATAACACCAGCATCTAACACCATTCCATTACAGCCTCCATCTACCCACTCCCAATAACACAGGTGGCTCTGGACCATCCCTAGTTATCCAATGCAAACAAGATTAGCATGGGATTAAATGGTCTACTTTCGGTTACCCAGCCAACTTAATTGTTATGTCTGGTTATGTCTCGGATGTGACAGGAAGGACCGGAATGGTAGTGGGGGGGGGGGGAGGGGGCGTCTCTACAGCAGGATTGCCGTGTCCAATTTTCATTTATGATACTGGCGACATAGTGTGGTAAGGTGTGAAGCTCAGTTTGGAGACTGAAACAGCCCGAGTGAAAATTGTAAAGTAATCATCAAAAGTAATCATGATTACGATTACATTAGCAATGTAATCGATTACGATTACGATTACATGGCCTTTAAAACCAATGTAATCGATTACGATTACGATTACTTGAAAAATTTAATCGATTACAATCGATTACGGTTACTGATTATGATTACCCCATGTCTGATATACCGTAGTATGGAAGGCAGTCGGCGTGTTAATTACCAGAAATACCGGTTGCGGTTTGGGTGGGTGGGTGTGTGTGTGTGTGGTGGGGGGGGGGAGGGGGGGACCAGAGGGTGACGACATGCTGTAAGGAGGCCTCCAGTATAACCACACATATCTGGGTATCTGGGGACCACCGGAATGATGACAATATCATGCAAAACACTCAAAAAGTACCGGAATCAGGACTCGATAATTGTCAAGCCGACCGGTTGACAGTTGGTCAAGGATGTACACAAATACACATACTTACAGTTATCAGTTGGTTGTCGCAAGTGTCCACGTCAATCCATGAAGTTTCTGACACCAGTTTGCATTCATCGAGCTACGACTCCACACATTGTACACATATATATATATATGTATATATTGTGGCGTTTCCGTAATCCGACTGGAGGCGATATCGCGAGATTGTGATATTAGATGGCGGAGTCCGGTGTTGTGACAAGTATTTCTGCGCTCCTATACCAGTGTTGTGAGAACCATGCGGTGGCGACCGCTGACCACGCTACCGGTGGCAGAACGACTGGCGGTACGGCGCGAGCGAGTCACCCGTAGCCCGCCGGCCCGCCCGTACGCCCGTACGCCCGCCCAGACAGGAGCGGCAGGGGGGGGGGGGGTGCAGGGATGCGCTCGGCAGACGGCTTGGGGGACGGGACGCAACGAGAGGGGCGAGGCTGGCGGAGGTGAAGAGGGTGGTCCTGTATGAAGCGGGGAAAGGAGGAGGTGCGTCGGGGGGCGGTGGGGAGGGGGGGGGGGGGGTCGGGGACGGGCAGCTCCGACCTTCGGCGACGTGCGGAAAAGCGGGTAACCGACCCACAACTCGACGGGGCGGTCGACAGGACATAGGGAAGGAGGCCGCCCTAGCCCCCTCCTCCCCCCCCCAGCCACGGATTCCACATACCAGGCCGACGGCGTGAAGGTACGGAGAGGACTCAGTGACCTTCTCCTGCGCTTTATCATTGACGGCGAGCACCCACCTCGTCCTGTCTTCATCGACAAGCATTCAGTCAATAGAGAGAGTGGGGGAGGAGTGTGTGGGAGGGGGGTGGGGGAGGAGTTAAGGGGGGGGGGGCGCATGCCACTGTACCGCTGTCACCATCTTAGATTGTTATATCGGGGTGGGGTGACGGATCTGCGCTCTAAGGAATATGGGGTTATCTAAAAGTGACCCACACTGCCACCCTTTAAACGCCCACCCCAACCCCCGCCACACACACACCAGTAGTTCGTGACAGCCTACCCTATTTCCAAGATCACCATTGTTTACAAGGTCACCCCGCCAAGGACATCCAGTACTCGATATTCTGAGAATTAAGTGACCCCCAAGCACCACCCATCACACCCTCATGTGCTATACCACACCAACCCCCCCCCCACACCGTTACGCACCATACCCCAACCCACTATACCC
This sequence comes from Arenicola marina, assembly GCA_964019135.1. Taxonomy (NCBI): domain Eukaryota; kingdom Metazoa; phylum Annelida; class Polychaeta; family Arenicolidae; genus Arenicola; species Arenicola marina. The sequence continues at coordinate 41,352,074 of OZ025254.1, read as the reverse complement.
CCACCCATCATCCCCTCACCCATTATACCCTCACCCATCATACCCTCACTCATCATACCCTCACCCATCATACCCTCACCCATCATACCCCCACCCATCATACCCCCACCCATCATACCCTCACCCATCACACTCTCACCCACCATACTCTCACCCATCATACCCTCACCCATCATATCCCACCCACAAAACCCTCTCCCACCATACCCCCACCCATCCCACCCTGACCCATCATACCCCCACCCATCATACCCCCACCCATCATACCCTCACCCATCATACCCTCACCCATCATACCCTCACCCATCATACCCCCACCTACCACACCCTTACCCATCATACCCCCACCCATCATACCCCCACCCATCATACCCTCACCCATCATACCCTCACCAACCATACCCTCACCCACCATACCCTCACCCATCATACCCCCACCCACCATACCCTCACCCACCATAGCCCCACCCATCATGCCCCCACCCATCACACCCTCACCCACCATACCCCCACCCATCATACCCCCACCCATCACACCCTCACCCATCATACCCTCACCCATCATACCCCCTACTACCATACCCTCACTCATCATACCCCCACCCATCATACCCCCACCCATCATACCCCCACCTACCATACCCTTACCCATCATACCCTCACCCATCATACCCTCACCCATCATACCCTCACCCACCATACCCTCACCCACCATACCCTCACCCATCATACCCCCACCCACCATACCCTCACCCACCATACCCCCACCCATCATGACCCCACCCATCACACCCTCACCCTCCATACCCCCACCCATCATACCCCCACCCATCACAACCTCACCCATTATACCCTCACCCATCATACCCCCACCCAACACACCCTCACCCATCATACCCCCACCCATCATACCCCCACCCATCATACCCCCACCCATCATACCCCCACCCACCATACCCTCACCCACCATGCCCCCACTCATCATACCCCCACCCATCATACCCCCACCCATCATACCCACACCCACCATACCCTCACCCATCATAACCCCACCCATCATACCCCCACCCGTCATACCCTCACCCATCATACCCTCACCCATCATACCCTCACCCACCATACCCTCACCCGTCATACCCTCACCCATCATACCCCCAACCATCATACCCTCACCCATCATACCATCACCCATCATACCCTGACCCATCATACCCTGACCCATCATACCCTCAACCATCATACCCCAACCCATCATACCCCCACCCATCATACCCTCACCCATCATACCCTCACCCATCATACCCTCACCCATCATACCCCCACCCGCCATACCCACACCCACCATACCCTCACCCATCATACCCCCACCCACCACACCCTCACCCATCATACCCCCACCCATCATACCCCCACCCCTCATACCCCCACCCATCATACCCCCACCCACCATACCCTCACCCATCATACCCCCACCCATCATACCCTCACCCATCATACCCCCACCCATCATACCCCCACTCATCATACCCCCACTCATCATACCCCCACCCATCATACCCTCACCCATTATACCCCCATCCATCATACCCCCACCCATCATACCCCTACCCATCATACCCCCACCCATCATACCCTCACCCATCATACCCCACCCATCATACCCTCACCCATCATACCCCCACTCATCATACCATCACCCACCCTACCCCCACCCATCATATCCCCACTCATCATACCCCCACCCATCATACCCTCACCCATCATACCCCACCCATCATACCCTCACCCATCATACCCCCACCCACCATACCCTCACCCATCATACCCCCACCCATCATACCCCCATCCATCATACCCCCACCCATCATACCCTCACCCACCCTACCCCCAACCATCATACCCTCTCCCATCATACCCCCACCTACCATACCCTCACCCATCATACCCTCACCCATCATACCCTCACAAATCATACCCCCACCCATCATACCCCCACCCATCATACCCACACCCACCATACCCTCACCCATCATAACCCCACCCATCATAACCCCACCCATCATACCCCCACCCATCAAACCCTCACCCATCATACCCTCACCCATCATACCCTCACCCACCATACCCTCACCCGTCATACCCTCACCCATCATACCCCCAACCATCATACCCTCACCCATCATACCATCACCCATCATACCCTCACCCATCATACCCCCACCCATCATACCCTCAACCATCATACCCCAACCCACCATACCCTCACCCAACACACCCTCACCCATCATACCCCCACCCATCATACCCTCACCCATCATACCCTCACCCATCATACCCTCACCCATCATACCCCCACCCACCATACCCACACCCACCATAACCTCACCCATCATACCCCCACCCAACACACCCTCACCCATCATACCCCCACCCATCATACCCCCACCCCTCATACCCCCACCCATCATACCCCCACCCACCATACCCTCACCCATCATACCCCTACCCATCATACCCCCACCCATCATACCCTCACCCATCATACCCCCACCCATCATACCCCCACTCATCATACCCCCTCTCATCATACCCCCACCCATCATACCCTCACCCATCATACCCCCACCCATCATACCCCTACCCATCATACCCCCACCCATCATACCCTCACCCATCATACCCCACCCATCATACCCTCACCCATCATACCCCCACTCATCATACCCTCACCGATCATACCCTCACCCATCATACCCCCACCCACCATACCCTCACCCATCATACACCCACTCATCATACCCCCACCCATCATACCCTCACCCACCCTACCCCCAACCATCATACCCTCTCCCGTCATACTCTCACCCACCAGACCCTCGCCCTTCATACCCTCACCCATCATACCCCAACCACAAAAACCTCTCCCACCATACACCCACCCATCATAACCCCACCCATCACACCCTCACCCATCATACCCCCACCCATCATACCCCCACCCATCATACCCTCACCCATCATACCCCCACCTACCATACCCTTACCCATGATACCCCCACCCATCATACCCTCACCCATCATACCCTCACCCATCATACCCTCACCCATCATACCCTCACCCATCAAATCCTCACCCATCATACCCTCACCCACCATACCCTCACCCACCATACCCTCACCCATCATACCCCCACCCACCATGCTCCCACTCATCATACCCTCAATCATCATACCCTCACCCACCATACCCTCACCCACCATACCCTCACCCATCATACACTCACCCACCCTACCCTCAAACATCATACCCTCACCCATCATACCCCAACCCATAATACCCTCACCCATCATACCCCCACCCACCATACCCTCACCCATCATACCCTCACCCATCATATTCCCAACCATCATACCCTCACCCATCATACTCTCACCCATCATACCCTCACCCATCATAGCCTCACCCATCTTACCCCCACCCCTCATACCCTCACGCATCATACCCTCACCCATAATACCCCCAACCACCATACCCTCACCCATCATACCCCCACCCATCATACCCTCAGAAATCATACCCTCACAAATCATACCCCCACCCATCATACCCCCACCCATCATACCCACACCCACCATACCCTCACCCATCATACCCCCACCCATCATAACCTCACCCATCATACCCTCACCCATCATACCCCCACCCATCATAACCCCACCCATCATACCCCCACCCATCATACCCTCACCCATCATACCCACACCCATCATACCCTCAGCCATCATACCCTCACCCATTATACCGCCACCCATCATACCCCCACCCACCATACCCTCACCCATCATACCCCCACCCATCATACCCCCACCCATCATACCCCCACCCATCATACCCTCACTCATCATACCCCCACCCATCATACCCTCACCCATCATACCCCCACTCATCATACCCTCACCGATCATACCCTCACCCATCATACCCCCACCCACCATACCCTCACCCATCATACACCCACCCATCATACCCCCACCCATCATACCCCCACCCATCATACCCTCACCCACCCTACCCCCAACCATCATACCCTCTCCCGTCATACTCTCACCCACCAGACCCTCACCCATCATACCCCAACCACAAAAACCTCTCCCACTATACCCCCACCCATCATAACCCCACCCATCACACCCTCACCCATCATACCCCCACCCATCATACCCCCACCCATCATACCCTCACCCATCATACACCCACCCATCATACCCCCACCTACCATACCCTTACCCATGATACCCCCACCCATCATACCCTCACCCATCATACCCTCACCCATCATACCCTCACCCATCATACCCTCACCCATCAAATCCTCACCCATCATACCCTCACCCACCATACCCTCACCCACCATACCCTCACCCATCATACCCCCACCCACCATGCTCCCACTCACCATACCCTCAATCATCATACCCTCACCCACCATACCCCACCCACCATACCCTCACCCATCATACCCTCACCCACCCTACCCTCAAACATCATACCCCCACCCATCATACCCCCACCCATCATACCCCCACCCATCATACCCTCACCCACCCTACCCCCAACCATCATACCCTCACGCACCATACCCCCACTTACCATACCCTCACCCATCATACCCCCACCCATCATACCCCCACCCACCATACCCTCACCCATCATACCCCCGCCCATCATACCCCCACCCATCATACCTTCACCCATCATAACCCCACCCATCATACCCTCACCCATCATACCCCCACCCATCATACCCCCATTCATCATACCCCCACTCATCATACCCCCACCCATCATACCCCCACCCATCATACCCCCACCCACCATACCCTCGCCCATCATACCCTCACCCATCATACCCCCACCCATCATACCCTCAACCATCATACCCCTACCCATCATACCTCCGCCCATCATACCCTCACCCATCATACCCCACCCATCATACCCCACCCACCATACCCCACCCACCATACCTTCACCCATCATACCCTCACCCATCATACCACCACCCACCATACACCCACAAAACATACCCTCACCCATCATACCCCCACCCATCATACCCCCCACCCACCATACCCTCACCCATCATACCCCCACCCATCATACTCCCACCCATCATACCCCCACCCATCATACCCCCACTCATCATACCCTCACCCATCATACCCTCACCCACAAAACCCTCTCCCACGATACCCCCACCCATCATAACCCCACCCATCACACCCTCACCCATCATACCCCCACCCATCATACCCCCACCCATCATACCCTCACCCATCATACCCCCACCTACCATACCCTTACCCATGATACCCCCACCCATCATACCCTCACCCATCATACCCTCACCCATCATACCCTCACCCATCATACCCTCACCCATCAAATCCTCACCCATCAAATCCTCACCCATCATACCCTCACCCACCATACCCTCACCCATCATACCCCCACCCACCATGCTCCCACTCATCATACCCCCACCCACCATACCCTCACCCATCATACCCTCACCCATCATACCCCCACCCATCATAGCCTCAACCATCATACCCCCAACCATCATACCCCCACCCATCATACCCTCACCCATCATACGCTCACCCATCATACACCCACCCATCATACCTTCAACCATCATACCCCCACCCATCATACCCCCACCCACCATACCCTCACCCATCATACCCCACCCATCATACCCCCACCGACCATACCCTCACCCATCATACCCTCACCCATCATACCACCACCCACCATACCCCCACCCATGATACCCCCAACCATCATACCCTCACGCACCATACACCCACCCAACATACCTTCACCCATCATACCCCCACCCATCATAGCCCCCATGCACCATACCCTCACCCATCATACCCCCACCCATCATAATCCGACCCATCATACCCTCACCCATCATACCCTCACCCATCATACCCCCACCCATCATACCCCCACCCATCATACCCCCACCCATCATACCCTCACCCATCATACCCCCATCCATCATACCCCCACCCACCATACCCACACCCACCATACCCCCACCCACCATACCCCCACCCATCATACCCCCACCCATCATACCCCCACCCATCATATCCCCGCCCATCATACCCCCACCCATCATACCCCCACCCATCATACCCTCACCCATCATTCCCCCACCCATCATACCCCAACCCACCATACCCTCACCCATCATACCTTCACCCATCATACCCCCACCCATCATACCCTCACCCATCACCATACCCTCACCCACCGTACCCTCACCCATCATACCCTCACCCATTATACCCCCACCCACCATACCCTCACCCATCATGCCCTCACCCATCATACCGTCACCCATCATACCCCCACCCATCATACCCCCACCCATCATACTCCCACCCATCATACCCTCACCCATCATACCCCCACCCATCATACCCCCACCCATCATACCCCCACCCATCATACCCCCACTCATCATACCCCCACCCATCATACCCCCATTCATCATACCCTAACCCATCATACCCTCACCCATCATACCCCCACCCATCATACCTCCACCCATCATACCCCCACCCATCATACCCCCACTCATCATACCCCCACCCATCATACCCCCATTCATCATACCCCAACCCATCATACCCCCACCCATCATACCCCCACCCATCATACCCCCACCCATCATACCCCCACTCATCGTACCCCCACCCATCATACCCCCACCCATCATACCCCCATTCATCATACCCCAACTCATCATACCCTCACCCATCATACCCCCACCCATCATACCCCCACCCACCATACCCCCACCCATCATACCCCCACCCATCATACCCCCATTCATCATACCCCAACCCATTATACCCCCACCCATCATACTCTCACCCATCGTACCCCCACCCATCATACCCCCACCCATCATACTCCCACCCATCATACCCCCACCCATCATACCCCCACTCATCATAACCCCACCCATCATACCCCCACCCATCATACCCCCACCCATCATACCCCCACCCATCATAACCCCACCCACCATACCCCCACCCATCATACCCCCACCCATCATACCCCCACCCATCATACCCTCACCCATCATACCCCACCCATCATACCCCCACACATCATACCCCCACTCATCATACCCCCACCCATCATACCCTCACCCATCATACCCCCACCCATCATACCCCCACCCATCATACCCCCACCCATCATACCCCCACCCATCATACCCCCACCCATCATACCCCCACCCAACATACCCTCATCCATCATACCCTCACCCATCATACCCCCACCCATCATACCCTCACCCATCATACCCCCATCCATAATACCCCCACCCATCATACCCTCACCCATCATACCCTCACCCATCATACCCCCGCCCATCATACCCTCACCCATCATACCCCACCCATCATACCCCCACCCACCATACCCTCACCCATCATACCCCCACCCATCATACCCCCACCCCTCATACCCTCACCCATCATACTCTCACCCATCATACCCCCACCCATCACACCCTCACCCATCATACTCTCACCCATCATGCCCTCACCCATCATACCCCCACCCATCATACTCCCACCCATCATACCCTCACCCATCATACCCTCACCCATCATACCCCCACCCATCATACCCCCACGCATCATACCCCCACCCATCATACCCTCATTCATCATACCCTCACCCATCATACCCCCACCCATCATACCCCCACCCACCATACCCTCACCCATCATACCCTCACCCATCATACCCCCACCCATCATACCCTCACCCATCATACCCCCACCCATCATACGCCCACCCATCATACCCTCACCCATCATACCCCCACCCATCATACCCCCACCCACCCTACCCTCACCCATCATACCCTCACCCCTCATACCCTCACCCACCATACCCTCAACCATCGTACCCTCACCCATCATACCCTCACCCATCAAACCCCCACTCATCATACCCCCACCTAACATACCCTCACCCATCATACCCCCACCCATCATACCCTCACCCATCACACCCCCACCCATCATACCCCCACCCATCATACCCCCACCCATCATACCCCCACCCACCATACCCTCACCCATCATACCCTCACATATCATACCCCCACCCACCATACCCTCACCCATCATACCCCCACCCACCATACCCTCGCCCATCACACCCCCACCCATCATACCCTCACCCATCATACCCCTTCCCATCATACCCCCACCCATCATACTCGCACCTACCATACCCTCACCCATCATACCCCCACCCATCATACCCTCACCCATCATACCGCCACCCATCGAACCCCGACCCACCATACCCTCACCCGTCATACCCCCACCCACCATACCCTCACCCATCATACCCACACTCATCATACCCCCAAACATCATGCCCCCAAACATCATAACCTCACCCACCATACCCCCACCCGCCATACTCTCGCCCATCATACCCCCACCCACCATACCCTCACTCATCATACCCCAAATATAATACCCTTACCCACCATACTCCCACCCGCCATACTCTCACCCAGCATACCCTCACCCATCATACCCCCACCCACCATACCCTCACCCATCATACCTCCACCCACCATACCCTCACCCACCATACCCCCATCCATCATACCCTCACTCATCATACCCTCACCCGCCATAGCCTCACCCATCATGCCCTCGCCCATCATACGCCCACCCATCATACCCCCACCCATCATACCCTCACCCTTCATACCGCCACCCATCATACCCCCAACCATCATACCCTCACCCATCATACCCTCACCCACCATACCCTCACCCATCATACCTCCACCCACCATACCCCCACCCATCATACCCCCACCCAACATACCCTCACCCATCATACCCCCACCCATCATACCCTCACCCATCATACCCTTACCCATCATACCCCTACCCATCATACCCCCACCCATCATACTCTCACCCATCATACCCTCACCCATCATACCCCCACCCACCCTACCCTCACCCATCATACCCTCACCCATTATACCCCCACCCACCATACCCTCACCCATCATGCCCTCACCCATCATACCCTCACCCAGCATACCCTCACCCATCATACCCCCACCCATCATACCCCCGCCCATCATACCCCCATTCATCATACCCCAACCCATCATACCCCCACCCATCATACCCCCACCCATCATACCCCCATTCATCATACCCCGACCCATCATACCCCCACCCATCATACCCCCACCCATCATACCCCCACTCATCATAACCCCACTCATCATACCCCCACCCATCATACCCCCACCCATCATACCCCCACCCATCATACCCCCACCCACCATACCCTCACCCATCATACCCCCACCCAGCATACCCCCACCCATCATACCTTCACCCATCATACCCCACCCATCATACCCCCACACATCATACCCCCACTCATCATACCACCACCCATCATACCCTCACCCATCATACCCCCACCCATCATACCCCCACCCATCATACCCCCACCCATCATACCCCCACCCATCATACCCCCACCCATCATACCCCCACCCACCATACCCTCACCCATCATACCCTCACCCATCTTACCCCCACCCATCATACCCTCACCCATCATACCCCCATCCATAATACCCCCACCCATCATACCCTCACCCATCATACCCCACCCATCATACCCCCACCCACCATACCCTCACCCATCATACCCTCACCCATCATACCCCCACCCATCATACCCTCACCCATCATACCCCACCCATCATACCCCCACCCACCATACCCTCACCCATCATACCCCCACCCATCATACCCCCACCCATCATACCCTCACCCATCATACTCTCACCCATCATACCCCCACCCATCACACCCTCACCCATCATACCCCCACGCACCATGCCCTCACCCATCATACCCCCACCCATCATACTCCCACCCATCATACCCTCACCCATCATACCCTCACCCATCATACCCCCACCCATCATACCCCCACCCATCATACCCTCATTCGTCATACCCTCACCCATCATACCCCCACCCATCATACCGCCACCCACCATACCCTCACCCATCATACCCTCACCCATCATACCCCCACCCATCATACCCTCACCCATCATACCCCCACCCATCATACGCCCACCCATCATACCCTCACCCATCATACCCCCACCCATCATACCCTCACCCACCCTACCCTCACCCATCATACCCTCACCCATCATACCCCCACCCACCATACCCTCACCCATCGTACCCTCACCCATCATACCCTCACCCATCATACCCCCACCCATCATACCCCCACCTAACATACCCTCACCCATCATACCCCCACCCATCATACCCTCACCCATCATACCCCCACCCATCATACCCCCACCCATCATACCCTTACCCATCATACCCCACCCATCATACCCCCAGGCACCATACCCTCACCCATCATACCCTCACATATCATACCCCCACCCACCATACCCTCACCCATCATACCCCCACCCACCATACCCTCGCCCATCACACCCCCACCCATCATACCCTCACCCATCATACCCCATCCCATCATACCCCCACCCATCATACTCGCACCTACCATACCCTCACCCATCATACCCCCACCCATCATACCCTCACCCATCATACCGCCACCCATCAAACCCCGACCCACCATACCCTCACCCATCATACCCCCACCCGCCATACTCTCGCCCATCATACCCCCACCCACCATACCCTCACTCATCATACCCCAAATATAATACCCTTACCCACCATACTCCCACCCGCCATACTCTCACCCAGCATACCCTCACCCATCATACCCCCACCCACCATACCCTCACCCATCATACCTCCACCCACCATACCCTCACCCACCATACCCCCATCCATCATACCCTCACTCATCATACCCTCACCCGCCATAGCCTCACCCATCATGCCCTCGCCCATCATACGCCCACCCATCATACCCCCACCCATCATACCCTCACCCTTCATACCGCCACCCATCATACCCCCACCCACCATACCCTCACCCATCATACCTCCACCCACCATACCCCCACCCATCATACCCCCACCCAACATACCCTCACCCATCATACCCCCACCCATCATACCCTCACCCATCATACCCACACCCATCAGACCCCACCCATCATACCCCCACCCACCATACCCTCACCCATCATACCCTCACCTATCATACCCCCACCCACCATACCCTCACCCATCATACCCCCACCCACCATACCCTCACCCATCATACCCCCACCCATCATACCCTCACCCATCATACCCCCACCCATCATACCCCCACCCATCATACCCCCACCCATCATACTCGCACCTACCATACCCTCACCCATCATACCCCCACCCATCATACCCTCACCCATCATACCGCCACCCATCATACCCTCACCCATCATACCCTCACCATCATACTCTCAACATCATACCCCCACCCATCATACCCCTACCCATCATGCCCTCACCCATCATACCTTCACCCATCATACCCCCACCCATCATACCCCCACCCATCATACCCCCACCCATCATACCCCCACCCACCATACCCTCACTCATCATACCCTCACCCTCCATACCCTCACCCATCATACCCTCACCCACCATAACCCCACCCATCATACCCCCACCCATCATACTCTCACCCATCATACCCTCACCCATCATACCCCCACCCATCATACCCTCACCCATCATACCCTCACCCATCTAACCCCCATCCATCATACCCCCACCCATCATACCCTCACCCATCATACCCCCACCCGTCATACCCCCACCCATCATACCCTCACCCATCATACCCTTACCCATCATACCCCTACCCATCATACCCCCAACCATCATACTCTCACCCATCATACCCTCTCCCATCATACCCCCACCCATCATACCCTCACCCATCATACCCCCACCCATCCTACCCTCACCCACTATACCTCACCCATCAGATCCCCGCCCATCATACCTCTACCCATCATACCCCCACCCATCATACCCTCACCCACTATACCCTCACCCATCATATCCCCACCCATCATACCTCTACCCATCATACCCTCACCCATCATACCCTCACCCACCATACCCTTACCCACCATGCCCCCACTCATCATACCCCACAAGTTGGACACAACCCCCACGCACCACAATTGGCACCACACAGATGAAACAATTGTTCAAAACATTTCACATAATAAACCACGTGATGACTGGCGAATAAGTTTTTAAGCAATATACTTACATGCGCCATCTTAGATTTTATACATTTTAGAATCTAGACTAAAAGTATCTCAACAATTATGATGCATATGTTTTTTATCTCTTTGAGTCTGTCAAACAAAGATTTCAACATAAATTTGCCCGGTTTATTTATATCGCGCGCGGACGTGATAGCGAGCCGCGGTCGACATCACACAGAATACCGAACAGCGAACAGGCGCGTAGGGATATAAAGCCGGCCACCAATTTCTGCTCCGGTGACCAAAATGCTTCTCTCCGGAGAGCCCACAGGCTTTCAGTATTTAAATATAAGACAGAACGTACTTATTTGACATGGAGAAGAGGTTGGTAATACAAAAAATTACGGAATATATTGCTTTAATATTTGGGGTCACTATCCGTAACAAGGCCAGAGTACAGCACACCGACGCACGACAATGAGAAATGTGCGAGAGGGGAATCAACGGTAAAGACATCACAACAACCCGCCAGGTGGCTAAACAACTCCTAGTACGCCCCCCATTCTGCCCCCCCCCCCCACCCCACTACCTCCCTGATCTGTCAGCCTACAAGATCACAGGGCATCTCTTTCTCTGCACCCAGAAGGGTACGATTTATAGAAGCGTTCAACCAGATTTCCTGACGTCTGTTATTGCGCAATACCCACGACAATAACAGATATCTGCGTGGGCGTTTCCTGTTAGCAGTACCCCTGTTTCGCACTACATCCAGCAACACTGAAACAGACACTACGAGTAGTTAACAGCAGTGAAAAAAAATATCTGCGAGTCTCTACTTGCTATAGTGGGCATATTGGCTTGTTGTGACCGACATTTCGAGGAATTCTCTTTGAAGGTACATATTGTTGACTATATTGAGTTCGCTTTGATTCAACACTGGTCGGGAGATTGTGGTTACCCGTCTGCACGCAACCGGAAGAAATACAAAGGAGAAATATACCAGGAAATATACCCCCCCCCCCCCCTCCCAACACCACTACCCTTGAACCCTTCGAAGGACTTTCCCTCCCTTCGTCCGCTCCCCCCAAACAACTACAGCAGCCAAGTTTCTCGGTAGAATAAATACATGTGTCTCAGCAAATGTCACACAGCTTACAAGCAACGCAGAATGTAGTGAGAACCGTTATTTACGGTGTCTGGGGTTTTATCCCGGGTTGTTCATCAGACATCACCAGTATACTGCATGGTGTGGCATACGCGGCCAACGTAATTCATTGCAAGGGGATTCCCGCGCTATAAATGTGCCAAAGCCATTTCACAAATCCTGCAATTCATCTCTGCAAAGTCGCGGAAACAACCAATGACCGCTAGTTTGGACCGCTAACAAAGCAACCTTAAAAACTGAAGCAATGGGAAAGCACAGTGGTGATGTAAGTTGACAGAATTTTGAAATCATCATAACATAATTAGGAACAAGGATTGTTATGATGGCAGATCTAGTGCCAGTAGAGGCGGCGAGGCGGCTGGGACAAGACATCCAGGATGCTCATCATTTAAGCAGCTGCAAACCGAAGAGGTGCCAAGCATTTCTCGTGCGCGTCCGCCGCCCGCCTACATCAGGTAAGGTCAAATTTACGGTCGTGCAAAACGACATCCATGCCATTTATCAACCTCCGGCCACCCTGGGAAACAAAACCCCTGGTGAAAAAAAAAAACGTTGTCTGAAGGCGGTAAACGGCGTTTTGTCAAGCATCTACATTTGGAAACCCCGCCAAAAAATGTTAGGATTGAAGGCCTAATCTCTTTGGCTGACAGGAGTAATGTACTATTTCAGAACCTTGGGCCCTCTTAATCGGAACAGCTTGCCCTGAATAGCGAATGCATTCCGGGAGCGATGAACGGTTATTTCACAACACAGTGTATCAGTGGATATTTATTCTGAGATAACTCCTCTTGTGGAACTTTCTTGGCTATAGCACTAGGCATGTTTTCGCCGCGTATGAAGTAGAAAACAAAAGGCAAGCTTGTCGGAAGGCGATGGGGGAGGCTGGGAGTCAAGGATGGGTAAGGAGAGAAGGGTGGCCGGACACCCAGAGAGGAGCGAGGCAGTGTTTCAAAATATACACTTTTGTTTAAGCTGCTCATACACAAATATTATACCCTGAAAACCATCTTTAATATGTCTGTGTTGTCTTGTCTCTACTATGTCTGTCCTGTCTTGTGTTTAATATGTCTGTTCTGTCTTGTCTTTACTATGTCTGTCCTGTCTTGTCTTTAATATGTCTGTTCTCTCTTGTCTTTAATATGTTTGTTCTGTCTTGTCTTTAATATGTCTGTCCTGTCTTGTCTTTAATATGTCTGTGTTGTCTTGTCTCTACTATATCTGTCCTGTCTTGTGTTTAATATGTCTGTTCTGTCTTGTCTTTAATATGTCTGTCCTGTCTTGTCTTTAATATGTCTGTTCTGTCATGTCTTTAATAGGTCTGTCCTGTCTTGTCTTTAATATGTTTGTCCTGTCTTGTCTTTAATATGTCTGTCCTGTCTTGTCTTAAAATATGTCTGTCCTGTCTTGTCTTTACTATGTCTGTCCTGTCTTGTCTTTAATATGTCTGTCCTGTCTTGTCTTTAATATGTCTGTGTTGTCTTGTCTCTACTATGTCTGTCCTGTCTTGTGTTTAATATGTCTGTGTTGTCTTGTCTCTACTATGTCTGTCCTGTCTTGTCTTTAATATGTCTGTTCTGTCTTGTCTTTACTATGTCTGTCCTGTCTTGTCTTTGATATGTCTGTTCTCTCTTGTCTTTAATATGTCTGTGTTGTCTTGTCTCTACTATGTCTGTCCTGTCTTGTGTTTAATATGTCTGTTCTGTCTTGTCTTTACTATGTCTGTCCTGTCTTGTCTTTAATATGTCTGTTCTGTCTTGTCTTTACTATGTCTGTCCTGTCTTGTATTTAATATGTCTGTTCTCTCTTGTCTTTAATATGTCTGTGTTGTCTTGTCTCTACTATGTCTGTCCTGTCTTGTGTTTAATATGTCTGTTCTGTCTTGTCTTTACTATGTCTGTCCTGTCTTGTCTCTACTATGTCTGTCCTGTCTTGTGTTTAATATGTCTGTTCTGTCTTGTCTTTACTATGTCTGTCCTGTCTTGTCTTTAATATGTCTGTCCTGTCTTGTCTTTAATATGTCTGTGTTGTCTTGTCTCTACTATGTCTGTCCTGTCTTGTGTTTAATATGTCTGTGTTGTCTTGTCTCTACTATGTCTGTCCTGTCTTGTGTTTAATATGTCTGTTCTGTCTTGTCTTTACTATGTCTGTCCTGTCTTGTCTTTAATATGTCTGTCCTGTCTTGTCGTTAATATGTCTGTGTTGTCTTGTCTCTACTATGTCTGTCCTGTCTTGTGTTTAATATGTCTGTGTTGTCTTGTCTCTACTATGTCTGTCCTGTCTTGTCTTTAATATGTCTGTTCTGTCTTGTCTTTACTATGTCTGTCCTGTCTTGTCTTTAATATGTCTGTTCTCTCTTGTATTTAATATGTCTGTGTTGTCTTGTCTCTACTATGTCTGTCCTGTCTTGTGTTTAATATGTCTGTTCTGTCTTGTCTTTACTATGTCTGTCCTGTCTTGTCTTTAATATGTCTGTTCTCTCTTGTCTTTAATATGTTTGTTCTGTCTTGTCTTTAATATGTCTGTCCTGTCTTGTCTTTAATATGTCTGTGTTGTCTTGTCTCTACTATGTCTGTCCTGTCTTGTGTTTAATATGTCTGTCCTGTCTTGTCTTTAATATGTCTATCCTGTTTGGTCTTTAATCTGTCTGTCCTGTCTTGTCATTAATATGTCTGCCCTGTCTTGTCTTTAATCTGTCTGTCCTGTCTTGTCTTTAATATGTCTGTCCTGTCTTGTCTTTAATCTGTCTGTCTTGTCTTGTCTTGTCTTTAATATGTCTGTCCTGTCTTGTCGTTAATATGTCTGTGCTGTCTCGTCTTTACTATGTCTGTACCGTCTTGTCTTTTCCTATGTATGTCCTGGCTTGTCTTTAATATGTCTGTTCTGTCTTGTCTTTACTATGTCTGTCCTGTCTTGTCTTCACTATGTCTGTCCTGTCTTGTCTTTAATCTGTCTGTCTTGTCTTGTCTTGTCTTTAATATGTCTGTCCTGTCTTGTCTTTAATATGTCTGTGCTGTCTTGTCTTTAATATGACTGTCCTGTCTTGTCTTTAATATGTCTGTTCTGTTTGATCTTTAATCTGTCTGTCCTGTCTTGTCATTAATATGTCTGTCCTGTCTTGTCTTTAATGTGTCTGTCCTGTCTTTTCTTTACTAAGTCTGTCCTGTCTCGTCTTTACTATGTCTGTCCTGTCTTGTCTTTAATATGTCTGTCCTGTCTTGTCTTTAATATGTCTGTCCTGTCTTGTCTTTAATATGTCTGTCCTGTCTGGTCGTTAATATTTAAATTTTGCAGATCTATAGAAGTTCTCACAAAGTGCAAATTAGTCAGTGCAAGTTATTGGTGTATAATGCAGGTATATTCTTTGATGGGACATGGTATTCCCCCGGCAGGCTATTTTGTAATTAGCCACCCCCCCAGTCGTCACACGAGATGCTCTTTCCAGACGCTGCCAGGTGCGCAGACGGTAGCCCCCCCCCCCCCTCCCCTCCCAGCACCCTTTCATGCAGTTCCCGCCAGACCAGACATCCGCCTCGGAAAGTCGTCTGCGAGACATCAGTCGATAGCGCTCAGCCAATCAGCAGCATCCGTGTCTGCCCAGGTGGCGCGCTTGCCTGCACTAGCGGCAAAGACGCTAAAAATCATTCACGTGTTTTTTATTGCGGTAATGTGAGGAAATTATTACAAAGTATTGCATCATTCTACGCTTCTGACTTTATTTTCTGGACTTAAAATGTTGGGGATCTAACTCGCGGGGCAACACCCCCCCCCCCCCTACAAGAACGTCGCACCTGCGAGCGATGCATGCGTAACGTGCCTTTGTATCCACTAACAGCATGCATTCTGGCCTAGACGTTATAAATAAGGATACGGCGCGCTGCGAAACGTCTGTAGCGCAGTGATGGCACAACGCTTGCCATTTTCCTTCTGCATGTGCTGCATGCAAATTACCCTTTTGATTCTGCAATTGCTTGAGATATATCGAAATAAATTCATACCGGCTTTACCGTAACCAATTAGTTACACTCCCACCTCCCACGCAAAACCACCCAATCTCCACTGTCAAAGTCCCCCCCCCCCACCCCCGACCTCCCCCACTCTTCCACCCCCGCAAATGGGTTTAGAAAGCCACAGGCTTTGGTTCGATCATCTCCCCATCATTTGTCAGGGCGCATTGTATTTTTCCGCTTGATATGTAGGTTTTTCCATTTCAAATCGACTGCCGGCCGGTGTCGTCTGCCCACGCCGGTGACGTCAGAGTGTGATATCAATACGTTCAATCGAAGACCCGTCGCTGTGTTTATATGGTAAACAAAGCCTCACTGGCAAAGGATATATCCGCCTCCGCCCGGGACTGTTTTTTAGCCCACCTCTGTGCACCCATGGCCCAAACCTGTCTACAACAGCCTCGAGTAAGCGATACGTGATCATTGAATCTACCCTCCATCTTTGGCTCGGGAACTGGGTCACAGATTATTTAAGGTGCTATGCCATCTCTGCCTGGATCACCACACTCAACTCGGATGTGTCGGTTGGGCGTTCAGTGATACCTGTGCTGCGAATGTTCCGAATTTCTCATCTCCGGGCATTCTGTGTATAGTAGTAGTTCAGGTACAGTGGAACAGTGGGAAATGATCAAAATCAGATCCTGCCACAAAGAGGAGCGATCTAACAAAAATAGGGTTGCAAGAGGGGGGGGGGGGAGACCATTGGCAAGCCCCCCCCCCCCCACCTCCCCTCACAAGTTCCGCTTCTAAACCTTCACATCGAAAATTGAGCAGTTACTGACTTCAGTTATTGATTGCAAAACGTAAATAGCAAGAATACACGATTGCCATCCAGTGGATTGGTCCAATACATGATAGCCAAATACATGATAACGAAATACATGATAATCAAATAAATGATAATATCGAATACATGATAATCAAATACATGATGATCAAATACATGATAATCAGATAAATGATAATCAAGTACATGATATTCAAGTACATGATAATCAAATGCATGATAATCAAATACATGATAAGCAAAATACATGATAATCAAATACATGATGATCAAATGCCTGATAATCAAATACATGATCATCAAATAGATGATATCAAATACATGATAATCAAATACATGATCATCAAATATATGATAATCAAACTATGATAATCAAACATATGATAATCAAGTACATGATAATCAAGTACATGATAATCGAATACATGATAATCAAATACATGATCATGAAACACATGATCATGAAACACATGATCATGAAACACATGATCATGAAACACATGATCATGAAACACATGATAATCGAATACATGATAATCAAATACATGATAAAAAAATACATGATGATCAAATACATGATAATCAAATACATGATCATCAAATACATGATAACCAAATACAGGATAATCACGTACATGACAATCAAATAATAGACGATTGTACTTTTAGTATTCACCGGCTCAGTGCTCAGTCGATCCGATGAGTTATTTTCGCTCCTGTGAGCCATACCAAGAAGAGGGCGTGGTTTTACTCGCCAACTTGTGACGTCATATTTTGAGTGCATGTCGTCGCCTAGCGACCGAGCGCGTGCATGGTTATACAACCAAGTCGCGTGGAGGTCATCAAGGAGCGAGTGACTGCCTGACTAAAGTACAGGTGCAGTGGTTCAATTAGTAGGCTACACAAGCATGAGTCCATAACAAAATGATATTACTGGATATATAAAGTCTATGAGGGCAAATAGTTCTCACCAAGGTAAGTTTAGACTCATTGTAGAGTATCAATATTAACAATATGTCAATATCATATTGTATTTGTAGGGCACTAGCCTAAGTCTTCCATTCGGGTGAAATATTTTCTCCTCTGACTGCCTTCAGCTTGCCCTTGGGCTTGGCTTTGCCTGGGCCATAAGGGAGGGTGGTGGGGGGATCCCCAGCACTGAAACCAACATATCTATCTATACCATTACCCGCCCCCACCCCCCCCCCCCCCCTCCCGTCCCACAGCCGGTTGAAAAAAACAGTTGACAGGTACTCACCGGGATCGTCTGGTAGTGGTAGTTGTCCCCGCGGGCACATCTATAAGACAGTCACACTGTATTATAATCCAACTCCGTGTCCAGTTAATTTGAATTGAACTGTCTTTTAGTGTTGCCGAATATCTGCAAAAAGTGTTGATATCTGCACCGAGACAGAAGTTTCTCCTACGGCTATGACTATGTATTATTCGTCACGCAACTTTCCCAGCGTCAGTGTATGTCGATCAGCAAATGACACTCAGCGGCCGTGGGGAAATAAGTATATTAAATGCTGCACTGTCGCCGATTATAAGAGCTTGTCGATGTAGACGGTGGGGGTGCGTCGCCACATGTACCGAATGGAGCGGTGTCAGTGAGCAGCTAGTAGATCTCGTCTGGTAGTTGTAAGCCACACAACATGTAGTGCCGTGTGTGAGGTCACGCAAGCACGTTCAGGCCTCGGTACAGTTTGCGACGCAGTGCAGTGTCATTCAGATAGCTCCACGCGCGAGTGGCGAGAGTTACAGGTTTTAATTAAAGGGAAAGAGGCGACCACTTCGATCGTTCTCCAACATGCGTGTTGAGAATGTTCTCGAACCCATTCATAAGCATTTCATTCATGATATTTTGTATGTATAACACGCCTTCCATCCCCACCTCCACCACCCATTGGCCATATGCAGTCACGTGGCCATTCGCAGTGCCATTGAACTCTTGCTGGTGGTTTGCCAACACGTGAGCGTTCGCACGCTCGATGATCGACAGCGGGTGCCCTCCCCCGTCCACTGACGTCACGCGTCGATCCCCCTGTAAGCTTTGTCTTTACTCTTCGCAAGGGGGCGTTGATGTTTATTTACCTTCTAGTTTTCGCCGTGTTTTAAGTTACATCCCCTGGGTAGTGTACCTCAGACCGCCCCCTGTCAGTACCCAGTTTTACGAAATGTTTTACGAAATGGGTCACGTGCGTGCGGCAGACGGCGCTGATCTGACGTCTGTCGTACACAGCTGTCAATCTACTCGTCAAGGAAGTTAAGGAAATTCAAGGAACTTGCCCTTTCGATGGTTATCTGGAAATGTTAGGGCAGTCATACCAAGATCGTAACATCTTACTAATTGTAATGCCGGGCCGCAGAGCACTGTGTACACTGACAAGGGAATGTCTGGGATACACTGACCAGGGCAGGTCTGGGGTACACTGACCAGGGGATGTCTGGGACACACTGACCAGGGAATGTCTGGGTTGCACTGACCAGGGGATGTCTAGGATACACTGACCAGGGAATGTCTGGGGCACACTGACCAGGGATGTCTGGGGTACACTGACCAAGGGATGTCTGGGGTACACTGACCAGGGGATGTCTGGGACACACTGACCAGGGAATGTCTGGGGCACACTGACCAGGGGATGTCTGGGATACACTGACCAGTGGATGTCTGGGGTACACTGACCATGGGATGTCTGGGGTACACTGACCAGGGGATGTCTGGGGTACACTGACCAGGGGATGTCTGGGGTACACTGACCAGGAAATGTCTGGGGTACACTGACCAGGGGATGTCTGGGGTACACTGACCAGGGGATGTCTGGGGTACACTGACCAGGGGATGTCTGGGGTACACTGACTAGGGGATGTCTGGGACACACTGACCAGGGAATGTCTGGGGCACACTGACCAGGGGATGTCTGGGATACACTGACCAGTGGATGTCTGGGGCACACTGACCAGGGGATGTCTGGGGTACACTGACCAGTGGATGTCTGGGGTACACTGACCAGGGGATGTCTGGGGTACACTGACCAGGGGATGTCTGGGATACACTGACCAGTGGATGTCTGGGGTACACTGACCAGGGGATGTCTGGGGTAACTGACCAGGGGATGTCTGGAACACACTGGCCAGGGGATGTCTGGGATACACTGACCAGGGGATGTCTGGGACACACTGACCAGGGGATATCTGGGACACACTGACCAGGGGATGTCTGGGACACACTGACCAGGGGATATCTGGGACACTCTGACCAGGGGATGTCTGGGATACACTGACCAGGGGATGTCTGGGACACACTGACCAGGGGATATCTGGGACACTCTGACCAGGGGATGTCTGGAACACACTGGCCAGGGGATGTCTGGGATACACTGACCAGGAGATGTCTGGGACACACTGACCAGGGGATATCTGGGACACTCTGACCAGGGGATGTCTGGGACACACTGACCAGGGAATGTCTGGGGCACACTGACCAGGGGATGTCTGGGATACACTGACCAGTGGATGTCTTGGGCACACTGACCAGGGGATATCTGGGGTACACTGACCAGGGAATGTCTGGGATACACTGACCAGTGGATGTCTGGGGCACACTGACCAGGGGATGTCTGGGATACACTGACCAGGGGATGTCTGGGCCATACTGACCAAGCGATGACTGGTGCACCCTGACCAGGTGATCTCTAGGGTACACTTACCAGGGGATGTCTGGGGTACATGACCAGCGGATATCTGGGCCACACTGACCAGTGGATGTCTGGGGCACACTGACCAGGGGATGTCTGGGGTACACTGACCAGGGGATGTCTGAGGTACACTGACCAGGGGATGTCTGGGGTACACTGACCAGGGGATATCTGGGATACACTGACCAGGGGATGTCTGGGGTACACTGACCAGGGGATGTCTGGGATACACTGACCAGGGGATGTCTGGGCCATACTGACCAGGGGATGACTGGTGCACACTGACCAGGGGCTGTCTGGGGCACACTGACCAGGGGATGTCTGGGGTACACTGACCAGGGGATGTCTGGGGTACACTGACCAGGGGATGTCTGGGGTACACTGACCAGGGGATGTCTGGGGTACACTGACCAGGGGATGTCTGGGGTACACTGACCAGGGGATGTCAGGGATACACTGACCAGGGGATCTCTGGGCCATACTGACCAGGGGATGATGACTGGTGCACACTGACCAGGGGCTGTCTGGGGCACACTGACCAGGGGATGTCTGGGGTACATGACCAGCGGATATCTGGGCCACACTGACCAGGGGATGTCTGGGATACACTGGCCAGGGGATGTCTGGGGTATACTGACCAGGGGATGTCTGGGATACACTGACCAGAGGATATCTGGGCCACACTGACCAGGGGATGTCTGGGATACACTGACCAGGGGATGTCTGGGGTACACTGACCAGGGGATGTCTGGGATACACTGACCAGGGGATGTCTGGGCTGCACTGACCAGAGGATGCCTGGGCTACACTGACCAGGGGATGGCTGGGATACACTGACCAGGGGATGTCTGGGGTACACTGACCAGGGGATGTCTGGGATACACTGACCAGGGGATGTCTGGGCTGCACTGACCAGAGGATGCCTTGGCTACACTGACCAGGGGATGGCTGGGATACACTGACCAGGGGATGTCTGGGGTACACTGACCAGGGGATGTCTGGAACACACTGACCAGGGGATGTCTGGGGTACACTGACCAGAGGATGTCTGGGATACACTGACCAGGGGATGTCTGGAACACACTGACCAGGGGATGTCTGGGATACACTGACCAGGGGATGTCTGGGGTACACTGACCAGGAGATGTCTGATGCTGATTGAGAAACGGTCTTCGCCAACGCGCCTTTTTCCCCTCTCCGGCCCTTACCACCTCTTAGAGAGGCTGACCAGTGGATGTCTGGGGCACACTGACCAGAGGATGTCTGGGGTACACTGACCTGGGGATGTTTGGGGCACACTGACCCCGGGGATGTCTGGGGTACACTGACCAGGGGATGTCTGGGATACACTGACCAGTGGATGTCTGGGATACACTGACCAGGAGATGTCTGGGGCACACTGACCAGGGGATGTCTGGGGCACACTGACCAGGGGATGTCTGGGGTACATCACCAGCGAATATCTGGACCACACTGACCAGGGGATGTCTGGGATACACTGACCAGGGGATGTCTGGGGTACACTGACCAGGGGATGTCTGATGCTGATTGAGAAACGGTCTTCGCCAACGCGATTTTTTCCCCTCTCCGGCCCTTACCATCTCTTAGAGAGGCTGACCAGTGGATGTCTGGGGCACACCGACCAGGGAATGTCTGGGATACACTGACCAGGGGATGTCTGGGATAAACTGACCAGGGGATGTCTGGGGTACACTGACCAGGGGATGTCTGGGATACACTGACCAGGGGATGTCTGGGCTGCACTGACCAGAGGATGCCTGGGGTACACTGACCAGGGGATGTCTGGGACACACTGACCAGGGGATGTCTGGGGTACACTGACCAGGGGATGTCTGGGGCACACTGACCAGGGGATGTCTGGGATACGCTGACCAGGGGATGTCTGGGCCATACTGACAAGGGGATGACTGGTGCACACTGACCATGTGATCTCTAGGGTACACTTACCAGGGGATGTCTGCGGTACATGACCAGCGGATATCTGGGCCACACTGACCAGTGGATGTCTGGGGCACACTGACCAGGGGATGTCTGGGATACACTGACCAGGGGATGTCTGGGCCACACTGACCAGGGGATGTCTGGGGCACACTGACCAGGGGATGTCTGGGGTACACTGACCAGGGGATGTCTGGGATACACTGACCAGTGGATGTCTGGGGCACACTGACCAGGGGATGTCTGGGGCACACTAACCAGGGGATGTCTGGGGTACACTGACCAGGGGATGTCTGGGATACACTGACCAGGGGATGTCTGGGGTACACTGACCAGGGGATGTCTGGGACACACTGACCAGGGAATGTCTAGGGCACACTGACCAGGGGATGTCTGGGATACACTGACCAGGGAATGTCTAGGGCACACTGACCAGGGGATGTCTGGGACACACTGACCAGGGAATGTCTAGGGCACACTGACCAGGGGATGTCTGGGATACACTGACCAGGGAATGTCTAGGGCACACTGACCAGGGGATGTCTGGGGTACACTGACCAGGGGATGTCTGAGGTACACTGACCAGGGGATGTCTGGGGTACACTGACCAGGGGATATCTGGGATACACTGACCAGGGGATGTCTGGGGTACACTGACCAGGGGATGTCTGGGATACACTGACCAGGGGATGTCTGGGCCATACTGACCAGGGGATGACTGGTGCACACTGACCAGGGGCTGTCTGGGGCACACTGACCAGGGGATGTCTGGGGTACACTGACCAGGGGATGTCTGGGGTACACTGACCAGGGGATGTCTGGGGTACACTGACCAGGGGATGTCTGGGGTACACTGACCAGGGGATGTCTGGGGTACACTGACCAGGGGATGTCAGGGATACACTGACCAGGGGATCTCTGGGCCATACTGACCAGGGGATGATGACTGGTGCACACTGACCAGGGGCTGTCTGGGGCACACTGACCAGGGGATGTCTGGGGTACATGACCAGCGGATATCTGGGCCACACTGACCAGGGGATGTCTGGGATACACTGGCCAGGGGATGTCTGGGGTATACTGACCAGGGGATGTCTGGGATACACTGACCAGAGGATATCTGGGCCACACTGACCAGGGGATGTCTGGGATACACTGACCAGGGGATGTCTGGGGTACACTGACCAGGGGATGTCTGGGATACACTGACCAGGGGATGTCTGGGCTGCACTGACCAGAGGATGCCTGGGCTACACTGACCAGGGGATGGCTGGGATACACTGACCAGGGGATGTCTGGGGTACACTGACCAGGGGATGTCTGGGATACACTGACCAGGGGATGTCTGGGCTGCACTGACCAGAGGATGCCTTGGCTACACTGACCAGGGGATGGCTGGGATACACTGACCAGGGGATGTCTGGGGTACACTGACCAGGGGATGTCTGGAACACACTGACCAGGGGATGTCTGGGGTACACTGACCAGAGGATGTCTGGGATACACTGACCAGGGGATGTCTGGAACACACTGACCAGGGGATGTCTGGGATACACTGACCAGGGGATGTCTGGGGTACACTGACCAGGAGATGTCTGATGCTGATTGAGAAACGGTCTTCGCCAACGCGCCTTTTTCCCCTCTCCGGCCCTTACCACCTCTTAGAGAGGCTGACCAGTGGATGTCTGGGGCACACTGACCAGAGGATGTCTGGGGTACACTGACCTGGGGATGTTTGGGGCACACTGACCAGGGGATGTCTGGGGTACACTGACCAGGGGATGTCTGGGATACACTGACCAGTGGATGTCTGGGATACACTGACCAGGAGATGTCTGGGGCACACTGACCAGGGGATGTCTGGGGCACACTGACCAGGGGATGTCTGGGGTACATCACCAGCGAATATCTGGACCACACTGACCAGGGGATGTCTGGGATACACTGACCAGGGGATGTCTGGGGTACACTGACCAGGGGATGTCTGATGCTGATTGAGAAACGGTCTTCGCCAACGCGATTTTTTCCCCTCTCCGGCCCTTACCATCTCTTAGAGAGGCTGACCAGTGGATGTCTGGGGCACACCGACCAGAGAATGTCTGGGATACACTGACCAGGGGATGTCTGGGATAAACTGACCAGGGGATGTCTGGGGTACACTGACCAGGGGATGTCTGGGATACACTGACCAGGGGATGTCTGGGCTGCACTGACCAGAGGATGCCTGGGGTACACTGACCAGGGGATGTCTGGGACACACTGACCAGGGGATGTCTGGGGTACACTGACCTGGGGATGTCTGGGGCACACTGACCAGGGGATGTCTGGGATACGCTGACCAGGGGATGTCTGGGCCATACTGACAAGGGGATGACTGGTGCACACTGACCATGTGATCTCTAGGGTACACTTACCACGGGATGTCTGCGGTACATGACCAGCGGATATCTGGGCCACACTGACCAGTGGATGTCTGGGGCACACTGACCAGGGGATGTCTGGGATACACTGACCAGGGGATGTCTGGGCCACACTGACCAGGGGATGTCTGGGGCACACTGACCAGGGGATGTCTGGGGTACACTGACCAGGGGATGTCTGGGATACACTGACCAGTGGATGTCTGGGGCACACTGACCAGGGGATGTCTGGGGCACACTAACCAGGGGATGTCTGGGGTACACTGACCAGGGGATGTCTGGGATACACTGACCAGGGGATGTCTGGGGTACACTGACCAGGGGATGTCTGGGACACACTGACCAGGGAATGTCTAGGGCACACTGACCAGGGGATGTCTGGGATACACTGACCAGGGAATGTCTAGGGCACACTGACCAGGGGATGTCTGGGATACACTGACCAGTGGATGTCTGTGGCACAATGACCAGTGGATATCTGGGGTACACTGACCAGGGGATGTCTGAGATACACTGACCAGTGGATATCTGGGCCATACTGACCAGGGGATGTCTGAGATACACTGACCAGGGGATGTCTGGGCCATACTGACCAGGGGATGACTGGTGCACACTGAGCAGGTGATGTCTAGGGGACACTTACCAGGGGATGTCTAGAGTACATGACCAGCGGATATCTGGGGTACACTGACCAGTGGTTGTCTGGGGCACACTGACCAGGGGATGTCTGGGATACACTGACCAGGGGATGTCTGGGGCACACTGACCAGGGGATGTCTGGGGCACACTGACCAGGGGATGTCTGGGGTACACTGACCAGTGGTTGTCTGGGGCACACTGACCAGGGGATGTCTGGGATACACTGACCAGTGGTTGTCTGGGGCACACTGACCAGGGGATGTCTGCGATACCCTGACCAGTGGATGTCTGGGGCACACTGACCAGAGGATGTCTGGGGCACACTGACCAGGGGATGTCTGGGATACACTGACCAGGGGATGTCTGGGCTGCACTGACCAGAGGATGCCTGGGCTACACTGACCAGGGGATGGCTGGGATACACTGACCAGGGGATGTCTGGGGTACACTGACCAGGGGATGTCTGGGATACACTGACCAGGGGATGCCTGGGCTACACTGACCAGGGGATGGCTGGGATACACTGACCAGGGGATGTCTGGGGTACACTGACCAGGGGATGTCTGGAACACACTGACCAGGGGATGTCTGGGGTACACTGACCAGAGGATGTCTGGGATACACTGACCAGGGGATGTCTGGAACACACTGACCAGGGGATGTCTGGGATACACTGACCAGGGGATGTCTGGGGTACACTGACCAGGAGATGTCTGATGCTGATTGAGAAACGGTCTTCGCCAACGCGCCTTTTTCCCCTCTCCGGCCCTTACCACCTCTTAGAGAGGCTGACCAGTGGATGTCTGGGGCACACTGACCAGAGGATGTCTGGGGTACACTGACCTGGGGATGTTTGGGGCACACTGACCAGGGGATGTCTGGGGTACACTGACCAGGGGATGTCTGGGATACACTGACCAGTGGATGTCTGGGAAACACTGACCAGGAGATGTCTGGGGCACACTGACCAGGGGATGTCTGGGGCACACTGACCAGGGGATGTCTGGGGTACATGACCAGCGAATATCTGGACCACACTGACCAGGGGATGTCTGGGATACACTGACCAGGGGATGTCTGGGGTACACTGACCAGGGGATGTCTGATGCTGATTGAGAAACGGTCTTCGCCAACGCGATTTTTTCCCCTCTCCGGCCCTTACCATCTCTTAGAGAGGCTGACCAGTGGATGTCTGGGGCACACCGACCAGGGAATGTCTGGGATACACTGACCAGGGGATGTCTGGGATAAACTGACCAGGGGATGTCTGGGGTACACTGACCAGGGGATGTCTGGGATACACTGACCAGGGGATGTCTGGGCTGCACTGACCAGAGGATGCCTGGGGTACACTGACCAGGGGATGTCTGGGACACACTGACCAGGGGATGTCTGGGGTACTCTGACCAGGGGATGTCTGGGGCACACTGACCAGGGGATGTCTGGGATACGCTGACCAGGGGATGTCTGGGCCATACTGACAAGGGGATGACTGGTGCACACTGACCATGTGATCTCTAGGGTACACTTACCAGGGGATGTCTGCGGTACATGACCAGCGGATATCTGGGCCACACTGACCAGTGGATGTCTGGGGCACACTGACCAGGGGATGTCTGGGATACACTGACCAGGGGATGTCTGGGCCACACTGACCAGGGGATGTCTGGGGCACACTGACCAGGGGATGTCTGGGGTACACTGACCAGGGGATGTCTGGGATACACTGACCAGTGGATGTCTGGGGCACACTGACCAGGGGATGTCTGGGGCACACTAACCAGGGGATGTCTGGGGTACACTGACCAGGGGATGTCTGGGATACACTGACCAGGGGATGTCTGGGGTACACTGACCAGGGGATGTCTGGGACACACTGACCAGGGGATATCTGGGACACTCTGACCAGGGGATATCTGGGACACACTGACCAGGGAATGTCTAGGGCACACTGACCAGGGGATGTCTGGGATACACTGACCAGTGGATGTCTGTGGCACACTGACCAGGGGATGTCTGGGATACACTGACCAGTGGATGTCTTGGGCACAATGACCAGTGGATATCTGGGGTACACTGACCAGGGGATGTCTGAGATACACTGACCAGGGGATGTCTGGGCCATACTGACCAGGGGATGACTGGTGCACACTGAGCAGGTGATGTCTAGGGTACACTTACCAGGGGATGTCTAGAGTACATGACCAGCGGATATCTGGGGTACACTGACCAGTGGTTGTCTGAGGCACACTGACCAGGGGATGTCTGGGATACACTGACCAGGGGATGTCTGGGGCACACTGACCAGGGGATGTCTGGGGCACACTGACCAGGGGATGTCTGGGGTACACTGACCAGTGGTTGTCTGGGGCACACTGACCAGGGGATGTCTGGGATACACTGACCAGTGGTTGTCTGGGGCACACTGACCAGGGGATGTCTGGGATACACTGACCAGTGGATGTCTGGGGCACACTGACCAGAGGATGTCTGGGGCACACTGACCAGGGGATGTCTGGGATACACTGACCAGGGGATGTCTAGGGTACACTGACCAGGGGATGTCTGGGGCACACCGACCAGGGGATATCTGGGGTACACTAACCAGGGAATGTCTGGCCTACACTGACCAGGGGATGTCTGGGATACACTGACCAGGGGATGTCTGGAACACACCGACCAGAGGATATCTGGGGTACACTAACCAGGGAATGTCTGGGATACACTGACCAGGGGATGTCTGGGATACACTGACCACGGGATGTCTGGGGCACACTCACCAGGGGATGTCTGATGCACACTGACCAGGGAATGTCTGGAGCACACCGACCAGGGGATGTCTGGGGTACACTGACCAGGGGATGTCTGGGGTACACTGACCAGGGGATGTCTGGAACACACTGACCAGGGGATGTCTGGGGTACACTGACCAGGGGATGTCTGGGGTACACTGACCAGGGGATATCTGGGACACACTGACCAGATATGTCTGGAATACACTGACCAGGGGATGTCTGGGGTACACTGACCAGGGGATGTCTGGGGTACACTGACCAGGGGATGTCTGGGACACACTGACCAGATATGTCTGGAACACACTGACCAGGGGATGTCTGGGGTACACTGACCAGGGGATGTCTGGGGTACACTGACCAGGGGATATCTGGGACACACTGACCAGATATGTCTGGAACACACTGACCAGGGGATGTCTGGGGTACACTGACCAGGGGATGTCTGGGGTACACTGACCAGGGGATGTCTGGGACACACTGACCAGGGGATATCTGGGACACACTGACCAGGGCATATCTGGGATACACTGACCAGGGGATGTCTGGCCTACACTGACCAGGGGATGTCTGGGATACACTGACCAGGGGATGTCTGGAACACACCGACCAGGGGATATCTGGGGTACACTGACCAGGGGATGTCTGGGACACACTGACCAGGGGATGTCTGGGACACACTGACCAGGGGATGTCTGGGACACACTGACCAGGGGATATCTGGGCCACACTGACCAGTGGATGTCTGGGATACACTGACCAGGGGATGTCTGGAACACACCGACCAGGGGATATCTGGGGTACACTAACCAGGGGATGTCTGGGATACACTGACCAGGGGATGTCTGTGATACACTGACCAGGGGATGTCTGGGATACACTGACCAGGGCATGTCTGGGGTACACTGACCAGTGGATGTCTGGGGTACACTGACCAGGGGATGTCTGGGGTACACTGACCAGGGGATGTCTGGGATACACTGACCAGAAAATGTCTGGGCCATACTGACCAAGCGATGACTGGTGCACCCTGACCAAGTGATCTCTAGGGTACACTTACCAGGGGATGTCTGGGGTACATGACCAGCGGATATCTGGGCCACACTGACCCGTGGATGTCTGGGGCACACTGACCAGGGGATGTCTGGGGTACACTGACCAGGGGATGTCTGAGGTACACTGACCAGGGGATGTCTGGGGTACACTGACCAGGGGATATCTGGGATACACTGACCAGGGGATGTCTGGGGTACACTGACCAGTGGATGTCTGGAGCACACTGACTAGGGGATGTCTGGGATACACTGACCAGGGGATGTTTGGGCCATACTGACCATGGGATGACTGGTGCACACTGACCAGGGGCTGTCTGGGGCACCCTGACCAGGGGATGTCTGGGGTACACTGACCAGGGAATGTCTGGGTTACACTGACCAGGGGATGTCTGGGGTACACTGACCAGGGGATGTCTGGGGTACACTGACCAGGGGATGTCTGGGGTACACTGACCAGGGAATGTCTGGGGTACATGACCAGCGGATATCTGGGCCACACTGACCAGTGGATGTCTGGGGCACACTGACCAGGGGATGTCTGGGATACACTGACCAGTGGATGTCTGGGGCAAACTGACCATAGGATGTCTGGGGTACACTGACCAGGGGATGTCTGGGGTACACTGACCAGGGGATGTCTGGGGTACACTGACCAGGGGATGTCTGGGGTACACTGACCAGGGGATGTCTGGGCTATACTGACCAGGGGATGATGACTGGTGCACACTGACCAGGGGCTGTCTGGGGCACACTGACCAGGGGATGTCTGGGGTACATGACCAGCGGATATCTGGGCCACACTGACCAGGGGATGTCTGGGATACACTGACCAGGGGATGTCTGGGGTACACTGACCAGGGGATGTCTGGGATACACTGACCAGAGGATATCTGGGCCACACTGACCAGGGGATGTCTGGGATACACTGACCAGGGGATGTCTGGGGTACACTGACCAGGGGATGTCTGGGATACACTGACCAGGGGATGTATGGAACACACTGACCAGGGGATGTCTGGGATAAACTGACCAGGGGATGTCTGGGGTGCATTGACCAGGGGATGTCTGATGCTGATTGACAAACAGTCTTCGCCAACGCGACTTTTTCCCCTCTCCGGCCCTTACCATCTCTTAGAGAGGCTGACCAGTGGATGTCTGGGGCACACTGACCCGGGGATGTCTGGGATACACTGACCAGGGGATGTCTGGGGTACATTGACCAGGGGATGTCTGGGATACACTGACCAGAGGATATCTAGGCCACACTGACCAGGGGATGTCTGGGATACACTGACCAGGGGATGTCTTGGGTACACTGACCAGAGGATGTCAGGGATACACTGACCAGGGGATGTCTGGGGTACACTGACCAGGGGATGTCTGGGGCACACTGACCAGGGGATGTCTGGGATACGCTGACCAGGGGATGTCTGGGCCATACTGACAAGGGGATGGCTGGTGCACACTGACCAGGTGATCTCTAGGGTACACTTACCAGGGAATGTCTGCGGTACATGACCAGCGGATATCTGGGCCACACTGACCAGTGGATGTCTGGGGCACACTGACCAGGGGATGTCTGGGATACACTGACCAGGGGATGTCTGGGGCACCCTGACCAGGGGATGTCTGGGGCACACTGACCAGGGGATGTCTGGGGTACACTGACCAGGGGATGTCTGGGTTACACTGACCAGTGGATGTCTGGGGCACACTGACCAGAGGATGTCTGGGGTACACTGACCAGGGGATGTCTGGGTACACTGACCAGGGGATGTCTGGGGTACACTGACCAGGGGATGTCTGGGGTACACTGACCAGGGGATGTCTGGGATACACTGACCAGGGGATGTCTGGGCCATACTGACCAGGGGATGACTGGTGCACACTGACCAGGGGCTGTCTGGGGCACACTGACCAGGGGATGTCTGAAGTACACTGACCAGGGGATGTCTGGGGCACACTGACCAGGGGATGTCTGGAACACACTGACCAGGGGATGTCTGGGGCACACTGACCAGGGGATGTCTGGAACACACTGACCAGGCGATGTCTGGGGCACACTGACCAGGGGATGTTTGGGATACGCTGACCAGGGGATGTCTGGGCCATACTGACCAGGGGATGACTGGTGCACACTGACCAGGTGATCTCTAGGGTACACTTACCAGGGGATGTCTTGGGTACATGACCAGCGGATATCTGGGCCACACTGACCAGTGGATGTCTGGGGCACACTGACCAGGGGATGTCTGGGATACACTGACTAGGGGATGTCTGGGGTACACTGACCAGGGGATGTCTGGGGCACACTGACCAGGGGATGTCTGGGGTACACTGACCAGGGGATGTCTGGGTTACACTGACCAGTGGATGTCTGGGGCACACTGACCAGAGGATGTCTGGGGTACACTGACCAGGGGATGTCTGGGTACACTGACCAGGGGATGTCTGGGGTACACTGACCAGGGGATGTCTGGGGTACACTGACCAGGGGATGTCTGGAATACACTGACCAGGGGATGTCTGGGCCATACTGACCAGGGGATGACTGGTGCACACTGACCAGGGGCTCTCTGGGGCACACTGACCAGGGGATGTCTGGGGTACACTGACCAGGGGATATCTGGGGCACACTGACCAGGGGCTGTCTGGAGCACAGTGACCAGGCGATGTCTGGGGCACACTGACCAGGGGATGTTTGGGATACGCTGACCAGGGGATGTCTGGGCCATACTGACCAGGGGATGACTGGTGCACACTGACCAGGGGCTGTCTGGGGCACACTGACCAGGGGATGTCTGGGGTACATGACCAGCGGATATCTGGGCCACACTGACCAGGGGATGTCTGGGGTACACTGACCAGGGGATGTCTGTGATACACTGACCAGGGGATGCCTGGAACACACTAACCAGGGGATGTCTGAGATACACTGACCAGGGGATGTCTGGGACACACTGACCAGGGGATGTCTGGGGTACACTGGCCAGTGGATGTCTGGGACACACTGACCAGGGGATATCTGGGACACTCTGACCAGGGGATATCTGGGACACACTGACCAGGGAATGTCTAGGGCACACTGACCAGGGGATGTCTGGGGTACACTGACCAGGGGATGTCTGGGACACACTGACCAGGGGATATCTGGGACACTCTGACCAGGGGATATCTGGGACACACTGACCAGGGAATGTCTGGGGCACACTGACCAGGGGATGTCTGGGATACACTGACCAGTGGATGTCTGGGGCACACTGACCAGAGGATGTCTGGGGTACACTGACCAGGGGATGTCTGGGTACACTGACCAGGGGATGTCTGGGGTACACTGACCAGGGGATGTCTGGGGTACACTGACCAGGGGATGTCTGGGATACACTGACCAGGGGATGTCTGGGCCATACTGACCAGGGGATGACTGGTGCACACTGACCAGGGGCTGTCTGGGGCACACTGACCAGGGGATGTCTGAAGTACACTGACCAGGGGATGTCTGGGGCACACTGACCAGGGGATGTCTGGGATACACTGACCAGGGGATGTCTGGGGCACCCTGACCAGGGGATGTCTGGGACACACTGACCAGGGGATATCTGGGCCACACTGACCAGTGGATGTCTGGGATACACTGACCAGGGGATGTCTGGAACACACCGACCAGGGGATATCTGGGGTACACTAACCAGGGGATGTCTGGGATACACTGACCAGGGGATGTCTGTGATACACTGACCAGGGGATGTCTGGGATACACTGACCAGGGCATGTCTGGGGTACACTGACCAGTGGATGTCTGGGGTACACTGACCAGGGGATGTCTGGGGTACACTGACCAGGGGATGTCTGGGATACACTGACCAGAAAATGTCTGGGCCATACTGACCAAGCGATGACTGGTGCACCCTGACCAAGTGATCTCTAGGGTACACTTACCAGGGGATGTCTGGGGTACATGACCAGCGGATATCTGGGCCACACTGACCAGTGGATGTCTGGGGCACACTGACCAGGGGATGTCTGGGGTACACTGACCAGGGGATGTCTGAGGTACACTGACCAGGGGATGTCTGGGGTACACTGACCAGGGGATATCTGGGATACACTGACCAGGGGATGTCTGGGGTACACTGACCAGTGGATGTCTGGAGCACACTGACTAGGGGATGTCTGGGATACACTGACCAGGGGATGTTTGGGCCATACTGACCATGGGATGACTGGTGCACACTGACCAGGGGCTGTCTGGGGCACCCTGACCAGGGGATGTCTGGGGTACACTGACCAGGGAATGTCTGGGTTACACTGACCAGGGGATGTCTGGGGTACACTGACCAGGGGATGTCTGGGGTACACTGACCAGGGGATGTCTGGGGTACACTGACCAGGGAATGTCTGGGGTACATGACCAGCGGATATCTGGGCCACACTGACCAGTGGATGTCTGGGGCACACTGACCAGGGGATGTCTGGGATACACTGACCAGTGGATGTCTGGGGCAAACTGACCATAGGATGTCTGGGGTACACTGACCAGGGGATGTCTGGGGTACACTGACCAGGGGATGTCTGGGGTACACTGACCAGGGGATGTCTGGGGTACACTGACCAGGGGATGTCTGGGCTATACTGACCAGGGGATGATGACTGGTGCACACTGACCAGGGGCTGTCTGGGGCACACTGACCAGGGGATGTCTGGGGTACATGACCAGCGGATATCTGGGCCACACTGACCAGGGGATGTCTGGGATACACTGACCAGGGGATGTCTGGGGTACACTGACCAGGGGATGTCTGGGATACACTGACCAGAGGATATCTGGGCCACACTGACCAGGGGATGTCTGGGATACACTGACCAGGGGATGTCTGGGGTACACTGACCAGGGGATGTCTGGGATACACTGACCAGGGGATGTATGGAACACACTGACCAGGGGATGTCTGGGATACACTGACCAGGGGATGTCTGGGGTGCATTGACCAGGGGATGTCTGATGCTGATTGACAAACAGTCTTCGCCAACGCGACTTTTTCCCCTCTCCGGCCCTTACCATCTCTTAGAGAGGCTGACCAGTGGATGTCTGGGGCACACTGACCCGGGGATGTCTGGGATACACTGACCAGGGGATGTCTGGGGTACATTGACCAGGGGATGTCTGGGATACACTGACCAGAGGATATCTAGGCCACACTGACCAGGGGATGTCTGGGATACACTGACCAGGGGATGTCTTGGGTACACTGACCAGAGGATGTCAGGGATACACTGACCAGGGGATGTCTGGGGTACACTGACCAGGGGATGTCTGGGGCACACTGACCAGGGGATGTCTGGGATACGCTGACCAGGGGATGTCTGGGCCATACTGACAAGGGGATGGCTGGTGCACACTGACCAGGTGATCTCTAGGGTACACTTACCAGGGAATGTCTGCGGTACATGACCAGCGGATATCTGGGCCACACTGACCAGTGGATGTCTGGGGCACACTGACCAGGGGATGTCTGGGATACACTGACCAGGGGATGTCTGGGGCACCCTGACCAGGGGATGTCTGGGGCACACTGACCAGGGGATGTCTGGGGTACACTGACCAGGGGATGTCTGGGTTACACTGACCAGTGGATGTCTGGGGCACACTGACCAGAGGATGTCTGGGGTACACTGACCAGGGGATGTCTGGGTACACTGACCAGGGGATGTCTGGGGTACACTGACCAGGGGATGTCTGGGGTACACTGACCAGGGGATGTCTGGGATACACTGACCAGGGGATGTCTGGGCCATACTGACCAGGGGATGACTGGTGCACACTGACCAGGGGCTGTCTGGGGCACACTGACCAGGGGATGTCTGAAGTACACTGACCAGGGGATGTCTGGGGCACACTGACCAGGGGATGTCTGGAACACACTGACCAGGGGATGTCTGGGGCACACTGACCAGGGGATGTCTGGAACACACTGACCAGGCGATGTCTGGGGCACACTGACCAGGGGATGTTTGGGATACGCTGACCAGGGGATGTCTGGGCCATACTGACCAGGGGATGACTGGTGCACACTGACCAGGTGATATCTAGGGTACACTTACCAGGGGATGTCTTGGGTACATGACCAGCGGATATCTGGGCCACACTGACCAGTGGATGTCTGGGGCACACTGACCAGGGGATGTCTGGGATACACTGACTAGGGGATGTCTGGGGCACACTGACCAGGGGATGTCTGGGGTACACTGACCAGGGGATGTCTGGGTTACACTGACTAGTGGATGTCTGGGGCACACTGACCAGAGGATGTCTGGGGTACACTGACCAGGGGATGTCTGGGTACACTGACCAGGGGATGTCTGGGGTACACTGACCAGGGGATGTCTGGGGTACACTGACCAGGGGATGTCTGGAATACACTGACCAGGGGATGTCTGGGCCATACTGACCAGGGGATGACTGGTGCACACTGACCAGGGGCTCTCTGGGGCACACTGACCAGGGGATGTCTGGGGTACACTGACCAGGGGATGTCTGGGGCACACTGACCAGGGGATGTCTGGAGCACAGTGACCAGGCGATGTCTGGGGCACACTGACCAGGGGATGTTTGGGATACGCTGACCAGGGGATGTCTGGGCCATACTGACCAGGGGATGACTGGTGCACACTGACCAGGGGCTGTCTGGGGCACACTGACCAGGGGATGTCTGGGGTACATGACCAGCGGATATCTGGGCCACACTGACCAGGGGATGTCTGGGGTACACTGACCAGGGGATGTCTGTGATACACTGACCAGGGGATGCCTGGAACACACTAACCAGGGGATGTCTGTGATACACTGACCAGGGGATGTCTGGGACACACTGACCAGGGGATGTCTGGGGTACACTGGCCAGTGGATGTCTGGGACACACTGACCAGGGGATATCTGGGACACTCTGACCAGGGGATATCTGGGACACACTGACCAGGGAATGTCTGGGGCACACTGACCAGGGGATATCTGGGGTACACTGACCAGGGGATGTCTGGGACACACTGACCAGGGGATATCTGGGACACTCTGACCAGGGGATATCTGGGACACACTGACCAGGGAATGTCTGGGGCACACTGACCAGGGGATGTCTGGGATACACTGACCAGTGGATGTCTGTGGCACACTGACCAGGGGATGTCTGGGATACACTGACCAGTGGATGTCTTGGGCACAATGACCAGGGGATATCTGGGGTACACTGACCAGGGGATGTCTGGGATACACTGACCAGGGGATGTCTGGGCCATACTGACCAGGGGATGACTGGTGCACACTGAGCAGGTGATGTCTAGGGTACACTTACCAGGGGATGTCTAGAGTACATGACCAGCGGATATCTGGGCCACACTGACCAGTGGTTGTCTGGGGCACACTGACCAGGGGATGTCTGGGATACACTGACCAGTGGATGTCTGGGGCACACTGACCAGAGGATGTCTGGGGCACACTGACCAGGGGATGTCTGGGATACACTGACCAGGGGATGTCTGTGATACACTGACCAGGGGATGTCTGGGACACACTGACCAGGGGATGTCTGGGGTACACTGGCCAGGGGATGTCTGGGACACACTGACCAGGGGATGTCTAGGGTACACTTACCAGGGGATGTCTAGAGTACATGACCAGCGGATATCTGGGCCACACTGACCAGTGGTTGTCTGGGGCACACTGACCAGGGGATGTCTGGGATACACTGACCAGTGGATGTCTGGGGCACACTGACCAGGGGATGTCTGTGATACACTGACCAGGGGATGCCTGGAACTCACTAACCAGGGGATGTCTGTGATACACTGACCAGGGGATGTCTGGGACACACTGACCAGGGGATGTCTGGGGTACACTGGCCAGGGGATGTCTGGGACACACTGACCAGGGGATATCTGGGACACTCTGACCAGGGGATATCTGGGACACACTGACCAGGGAATGTCTGGGGCACACTGACCAGGGGATGTCTGGGGTACACTGACCAGGGGATGTCTGGGACACACTGACCAGGGGATATCTGGGACACTCTGACCAGGGGATATCTGGGACACACTGACCAGGGAATGTCTGGGGCACACTGACCAGGGGATGTCTGGGATACACTGACCAGCGGATGTCTGTTGCACACTGACCAGGGGATGTCTGGGATACACTGACCAGTGGATGTCTTGGGCACAATGACCAGGGGATATCTGGGGTACACTGACCAGGGGATGTCTGGGATACACTGACCAGGGGATGTCTGGGCCATACTGACCAGGGGATGACTGGTGCACACTGAGCAGGTGATGTCTAGGGTACACTTACCAGGGGATGTCTAGAGTACATGACCAGCGGATATCTGGGCCACACTGACCAGTGGTTGTCTGGGGCACACTGACCAGGGGATGTCTGGGATACACTGACCAGTGGATGTCTGGGGCACACTGACCAGAGGATGTCTGGGGCACACTGACCAGGGGATGTCTGGGATACACTGACCAGGGGATGTCTAGGGTACACTGACCAGGGGATGTCTGGGGCACACCGACCAGGGGATATCTGGGGTACACTGACCAGGGGATGTCTGGGGTACACTGACCAGGGGATGTCTGGAATACACTGACCAGGGGATGTCTGGGCCATACTGACCAGGGGATGACTGGTGCACACTGACCAGGGGCTCTCTGGGGCACACTGACCAGGGGATGTCTGGGGTACACTGACCAGGGGATGTCTGGGGCACACTGACCAGGGGATGTCTGGAACACAGTGACCAGGCGATGTCTGGGGCACACTGACCAGGGGATGTTTGGGATACGCTGACCAGGGGATGTCTGGGCCATACTGACCAGGGGATGACTGGTGCACACTGACCAGGGGCTGTCTGGGGCACACTGACCAGGGGATGTCTGGGGTACATGACCAGCGGATATCTGGGCCACACTGACCAGGGGATGTCTGTGATACACTGACCAGGGGATGCCTGGAACACACTAACCAGGGGATGTCTGTGATACACTGACCAGGGGATGTCTGGGACACACTGACCAGGGGATGTCTGGGGTACACTGGCCAGGGGATGTCTGGGACACACTGACCAGGGGATATCTGGGACACTCTGACCAGGGGATATCTGGGACACACTGACCAGGGAATGTCTGGGGCACACTGACCAGGGGATGTCTGGGGTACACTGACCAGGGGATGTCTGGGACACACTGACCAGGGGATATCTGGGACACTCTGACCAGGGGATATCTGGGACACACTGACCAGGGAATATCTGGGGCACACTGACCAGGGGATGTCTGGGATACACTGACCAGTGGATGTCTGTGGCACACTGACCAGGGGATGTCTGGGATACACTGACCAGTGGATGTCTTGGGCACAATGACCAGGGGATATCTGGGGTACACTGACCAGGGGATGTCTGGGATACACTGACCAGGGGATGTCTGGGCCATACTGACCAGGGGATGACTGGTGCACACTGAGCAGGTGATGTCTAGGGTACACTTACCAGGGGATGTCTAGAGTACATGACCAGCGGATATCTGGGCCACACTGACCAGTGGTTGTCTGGGGCACACTGACCAGGGGATGTCTGGGATACACTGACCAGTGGATGTCTGGGGCACACTGACCAGAGGATGTCTGGGGCACACTGACCAGGGGATGTCTGGGATACACTGACCAGGGGATGTCTAGGGTACACTGACCAGGGGATGTCTGGGGCACACCGACCAGGGGATATCTGGGGTACACTAACCAGGGAATGTCTGGCCTACGCTGACCAGGGGATGTCTGGGATACACTGACCAGGGGATGTCTGGAACACACCGACCAGGGGATATCTGGGGTACACTAACCAGGGAATGTCTGGGATACACTGACCAGGGGATGTCTGGGATACACTGACCACGGGATGTCTGGGGCACACTCACCAGGGGATGTCTGATGCACACTGACCAGGGAATGTCTGGAACACACCGACCAGGGGATGTCTGGGGTACACTGACCAGGGGATGTCTGGGGTACACTGACCAGGGGATGTCTGGAACACACTGACCAGGGGATGTCTGGGGTACACTGACCAGGGGATGTCTGGGGTACACTGACCAGCGGATATCTGGGACACTCTGACCAGATATGTCTGGAATACACTGACTAGGGGATGTCTGGGGTACATTGACCAGGGGATATCTGGGCCACACTGACCAGGGGATGTCTGGGATACACTGACCAGGGGATGTCTGGCCTACACTGACCAGGGGATGTCTGGGATACACTGACCAGGGGATGTCTGGAACACACCGACCAGGGGATATCTGGGGTACACTAACCAGGGGATGTCTGGGATACACTGACCAGGGGATATCTGGGCTGCACTGACCACAGGATGTCTGGGGTACACTGACCAGGGGATGTCTGGGATACACTGACCAGGGGATGTCTGATGCACACTCACCAGGGAATGTCTGGAACACACCGACCAGGGGATGTCTGGGGTACACTGACCAGGGGATGTCTGGGGTACACTGACCAGGGGATGTCTGGAACACACTGACCAGGGGATGTCTGGGGTACACTGACCAGGGGATGTCTGGGGTACACTGACCAGGGGATGTCTGGAACACACCTACCAGGGGATGTCTGGGGTACACTGACCAGGGGATGTCTGGAACACACTGGCCAGGGGATGTCTGGGGTACACTGACCAGGGGATGTATGGTGTACACTGACCAGGGGATGTCTGGGGTACACTGACCAGGGGATGTATGGGGTACACTGACCAGGGGATGTCTGGGGTACACCGACCAGGGGATGTCTGGGGTACACTGACCAGGGGATGTCTGGAGTACACTGACCAGGGGATGTCTGGGGTACACTGACCAAGGGATATCTGGCACACACTGACCAGGGGATGTCTAAGGTACACTGACCAGGGGATGTCTGGAACACACTGACCAGGGGATGTCTGGGGTACACTGGCCAGGGGATGTCTGGGGCACACTGACCAGGGGATGTCTAGGGCACACTAACTAGGGGATCTCTGGAACACACTGACCAGGGGATGTCTGGGGTGCACTGACCAGGGGATATCTGGGGCACACTGACCAGGGGATGTCTGGGATACACTGACCAGGGGATATCTGGGGTACACTGAGTAGGGGATGTCTGGGGTACACTGACCAGGGGATGTCTGAGGCACCCTGACCAGGGGATGTCTGGGCTGCACTGATGAGAGGATGTCTGGGGTACACTGACCAGGGGATGACTGGGGCACACTGACCAGGGGATGTCCGGGATGCACTGACCAGGGGATGTCTGGGATACACTGACCAGGGGATGTTTGGGACACTGACCAGGGGATGTCTGGGGCACACAGACCAGGGGATGTCTGGGGTACACTGACCAGGGGATGTCTGGGACACTGACCAGGGTATGATCTGGGACACTGACCAGGGGATATCTGAGGCAAACTGACCATGGGATGTCTGGGGTAAACTGACCAGGGGATGTCTGTGGTACATTGACCAGAGGATGTCTAATGCTGATTGACAAACGGTCTTCGCCAACGCGAATTTTTCCCCGCTCCAGCACTGACCATCTCTTGGAGAGGCTTGAGTTCCGTTGACGTCATGTAGGCCTATTGCAACGCTCTGATACAACCTGCGTAGCTCAAGAAAGCATTTCCTGTAGAATTGAGCGCGCCATGTTAAAACCTTAAAAAAAACTAGACTTAAAAGCCACCAGCACTAAAAGCAATAATCAAAAACCTGTTCTGCTGGTTTTCCACCACTCCGCGGTCTATGTTGGAAATGGCATGATGGGCCTACACAAGCACGGCACCAGTTGGAGATAAACTGGTACCCCGCTCACGGGAGAGAGCGGCGCGAGACACCTGACCCGCCACTATTTCACCTGTTATGCCCTGCTCACATAGACTAAGACTGGTCGGCCGACGTCAGAGCTCGCCCACGCCACCGAGTTCTTCAACTTTCCCACCGAGCTTTCATAGTTTTAAAAATCGGCCGAGCGCGGCCGAGCTAAGGAAATTGGCCGAGCTCGGCCTGGTTTTAATGTCTGCATTAAAACTGGAAAGGCCTCGGCCGAGCACCTGAAATGAGCGACCGAGCAGCAATGCTCGGCCGAGGTCGGCCGAGGTCCCGGCCGATTTGGGGCCGATTTGGGGCCAATTTCCCCCTTTTCAGCTCGGCCGAGACGTCGGTGGGTCTATGTTCGAAGAGCAGTAAGATATATCGTGGCCATCTAACATATATTTTCCTGTAACCGGAGGGCACTTGATGGATATATGTTACCCATGCTCGAACAGAATTGACATATCCTTGCGGATCGGCTGCGCGGCACCTAGATCTGCCCCCAGGCATGTGACTTAATTCGCCATTTTCGCGCTAATGTCGGCGGCGCCGTCTTTCCGCCGAGTCACGTGCCTGCGGCCACGCGCGCGTCTGCATGACGTGCGTGGCACCACGTGCGTGGAACCACGTGCCGCCGCCTAAACGTGTTCAGTGATGACATTACAAAACTATTCTTTGTCTCCTGGGGAAGCGGGCGGAGCTGGGCGGGGGGATTGGTGAGAGGCAGTGAGAGTGTAATATATCTAGGCCAGTGAAGACCAGATGTCAATGTCAGTTTAAAAACGCTGAGGGAAGCTGTAATTATGTGCTTCGAAGCCAGCTAGGGGAAGGGGCATGTTCTAACAATGGAGCTCTACATGT
This sequence comes from Arenicola marina, assembly GCA_964019135.1. Lineage (NCBI taxonomy): Eukaryota > Metazoa > Annelida > Polychaeta > Arenicolidae > Arenicola > Arenicola marina. Next base: position 41,308,458 of record OZ025254.1, on the reverse strand, counting down.
TCCACTAGAACGTTCCAGCCGACCTTGCAATGTACACAGAGGGTCGCGCCTAATTTGGATCGCTCTGTTGATACGGGCGACGTATTATAAACACGGTAGACAAATCGTTTCCATAATTGCCAATAAAAGCTGATTAAAAACGCCATTACTAAAGCAACAATAAAAAAAGGCGTATGACAAACACAACTAGCTCGCCAGGGGAAAACAAAATATATATACAACAGACAATCACGGACATTGTGATCAAAAACAAAACAAAAACACCAAGATTTTATTTATCATTGATAAGCAATCCATAACTTGTCCATGAAGTCGCCCCCCCCCCCCACCCCAGCTGGGTTACATCACGCATCGTGCCGTCAGTAAACCCTAAACACAGACATATACATAGAGACCTGATATAGCAAGTAGCCTAATAGTTATAAACCTGACCTCAATTGGGCCGAACCGTTATACATGTCGGTGTGGTCGCAGGATAAAAAGATGTCCATGTCTTTCTTCGTAAAAAGTAGGCGGTTACCCCCGGGGACATGGCTCCACTCTCCCTTCCTTCTCCCATTGACGCGATATGACCAAAAGTCGTTTAAGCGTCCTGAATATACAACCAACCACCTTTTATTCGGGCCGCCCGGTATACTCAATCTCTTCTGGACCTGCCGATAAGGCTATCCCGCATGTCAATGAATGTTTACACCGCGGTCATGTCCGGTACATTGAGGGACAATCGAACCAGCCCAGACAGTGTCATTTTTCAATCAACCGCCATGCCGATGCGTAACCATATGGAAAAAAAGTAAAGCACCCACTGACAGATGCATAGCAGATCTGATATATTAAGTATATATATCTTTTATCTTTTAACAGTTTTTAAGCTGTGTAATGGATAGATATGACGCGGGCAGACGAGCTAAATCGACCAGTTGTCGTAACCTGCACTTAAAAAAGGCTAGGGGTGCAACCAGTATTGTTCAGGTTGTACGCAACTGTGAAATGTCTTTACTTTTTCTCTGGCCAGGTTGTACGCATGAGCGCAGTGGGTATAGGCTGGCAACGCTATTGGTGGACAGCGCTCATTTTAATAGGCATCTGTTCTCTAAGATCAATACGATTGATCAAAGGTTTGCCATTGTGGCGTCGTTAATCCTCTTGTCTCTGAAAGTATTTCTGCGAAGTCGCAAAACTCAACATGAACTTCAGTTGTTATGTATTCCATTCTCATGCTTCAGCATAGATATTGACCGAAAAGTGGGACAACACACACTGCCATTCCCTTACAGTCAAGTAATGGGGAATTATCAAAATGGCCGATCCAGACTGTCATACATTCATTGTGCGTTATGTCGGACTAACAAAGAAGCATGTCATTTTCTTGTCAGTTTCAGAGATGAGTACTTCTCACTTGTACCTTCCGTCAGCTATGATTGTCAATTTCATACTCACGACTAAAGAAAAGGAACTCAAACGTGGGCGGGGCTTGGTGTCGGAATGTCAATCGGTCTATTCGTAGAGTCACGCAGGCCGCACGAAGGCAGCGAGACGTGGCTGCGGCAACACCCTCGCGTTCACCAAGATGTGACCATGGCATTCGATTACTATTGTTCACAATGTCGCCTATTGATAGCTCTTCCACGTGCGTTATGTCCGACAAACAAGTCCGACAAACAAAGTAGTATGCCTATGTCACTTTCTTGTCAATTTCAGACAGGAGTACTTTTCACGTGTACCTACCATCAGCTATGATTGTCATTTGCATACTGACAATTAACGAAAAAGGAGGCGTGGGCGGGGATTAGAATCGGAGTGTCGAACGGTGTATAGGCCGATCCATACTCCGACACTGAGGCAACAGTAACGCCAGGGAATGATTGACAGCCTGGATTGGTCTATACGCAGGCAGCAACCAGCCTACCCGTCTGAAACAGCTCCAGGCCGGTCCCATGCGTGGTGTCGCCGCCTGGAGGCATAAGTTGACGATGAAACGCCATGACCGATCGGGCGCGAAGTGAAATTGTTCGGTCGACGGCGAAAATGCTGATTTATGCAGTGATCTCCACCAAATGAGTATGGATATTGTCTCCCCCAGCTCTATTTATCAAGGAAGAAATGTTTTGTGAACAGCAACCGAGTTCAGACGTTAAATGTCGTCCATTTTTCCCTGTCCTACGACAGTGAAGTTTAGTTTTTCAGGCTAGATCTATATATGTCGTATGTTATACACTGCAAACGGGTTTTGGCAAAATAGTTCTGTAAGTCTACTGTCTTTCAACTCGATATTCTTAAGGTGTTTGGCACACAAACAAACGTGCATTACACTCGACGAACTCGACTAAACACAGTATCGACTGCCATCCGTGCCTCTTCGTCAGTTTTATGATGGACACGAGCTGGTGAGTCCTCATCTTCATCGCTCTCGGCGGCGTCACAGTTTTGTTGGCAGGAGGCGAGGCGAGTGCGAGAATGTCGGTGTCTGTCAAAGCACTGGGGTTTTGACACGCCCAAAGGTAAAGCCCCCTTTGAAATCTGTGTGCTGTGGGCTACACAAGGACATCACACCTTTAGGTGTCGAAGATTGAAAGCGATAACGTCAGTAGCCACGACAAACACGGGGTGAAAGCAATGAAGGGGGCGTGGCTTCACGGTTTTTCGGTCGGATAAACGAGGAAAATGGGCAGTTTCCCGCCAGGAAAGCCGTGTCGGTGCCATAATTGGAATATTCTGTCTAACTTGTTCTTGTCTAGCATTTTACGCGTATCATATTAAATCATGGTTGTACCATGGCTTCCCTGCCTTCCTACCTTTTATCTCTACCTTCCTACCATGAATCTCTACCTTCCTACCATGTATATCTACTTTCTTACCATGTATCTATACCTTCCTACAATGAATCTATACCTTCCTACCAGGCATCTGTACCTTCTCTACCTTCCTACCATGTATCTCTACCTTCCTACCATGTATCTCTACCTTCTTACTATGCATCTCTACATTCACCTTTGTGTGCGCCATTGATCTGACGTCAAACTGTCGCCCCAATCAAAACGCAACCGAGGCCCTCGTGACGCAACCGTGGGTCCGGTTGCCAAGGTAACCTCCGGGCGCGTGTTGCTAGGGGCCGTCTGGGGTTCGAGCGCCCGTCGCTGAGCACGCCCCTCTCGGGTACGTGATGGCGCGACCGCTATGGGCACCGTCACCCCAGGGGCCGGGGGAGTATGTCACATGCTGAGACACGGGTGTTTGAGCGACTTGAAAGTCAGCTCAGAACGAAGTAAGCGTTATTTTCTGGATGGCTTCATCTTGAGTTTGACCGAAGTAGGCGTGAGAACCCGCGCCATCTTGCCGCCGCGTGAACCGCGAAGAGTCCACTGCCAGCCGCCTGAAGTCTCCTGAGAGGGGGATCTGCCCTCACCGGGGCCCGGCGCCGTATTTATAGCGGACCGCCACCCCTGGCGACCGAAAGAGGGGGGGGGGGGGGGAGGAGGAGGGGGAGGGGTGTGGAGGAGAGGGAGGGAAAGGGGCTGTGTAAGAGTGCGAGGGGGTGTGCTGAAGGGGGAGGGTGTCTAAAGGAAGGGAGGTGGAGGGAGAGGGAGGGAGGAGAAAGGAGGTTAATGTATGAGGAGTAGAGGGCGGGGGGGGGGGGGGCTCCCTCCTAACACTGCCGGCTCAGCATGTATTTCTAAGGCTCAGTGCTATAAACAACTTTCTGCTGATACTGTTCTGTTGGTTCTGCTGACACACCGAACAAAGACCTGTCTAGACCCGCCGTCCCGACTCCACGTCACAAGGCCATCGAATTAATATTGGAAAAGGCCAAGCATTTGCAAAACGTGTTTCTCACGTAAGAGTCCCGTGATCAGGGCTAGAGGGGGTGGGGAGAGAGGGGGTGGGGGGTGGGGGGGGGGAGGGGTGCGTGTCGACTTTAAAGGAGACGACCTGACAGAAGGACGTTGGGGAGTGGGGCCTCGTTCTAGGGGGGCTTGGCGTCATTTTGCAGAAGGGTTCTTACCCTTCCTAGTCCTTTGACAGATCACGCTCAATGCCATTTATACGTGTCAACTCTCTGCCAAAGAGTTATTTTTCAGCAGTCGCAAAAAAAGAAAAAAAATCAAGTAGGTTCCAAACGAAGCGATTTTTCGATCGGTCGGACTATTATAAAGATTGAAGCTACTTCACCCCATTTCACGTCTCAATACCCTCTGCCCCTCCCCCCTCCCCCCCCCCCCCCCCAAACCCTCCCTCCTCTACCCAGATATATCACTATAGCGACTGCCCCGCCACCCCGCCCATAGCCTTCTCACCACCTGCACGCAGTGACCCTGGTGACGATATAACCCTCTCCCCTCAACCCCCCCCCCACCCCGGTCGCCCGCCTACCTGTCTAAACGTGTATCATAATGCACAGTCGGCAGTGCGACGACCGAACCACAAACATATCCGTCACACAAAGAAATGCGACGTCTGACAGATTTCTATTGATTCCAGCCGGTTGAAACCTCCCCCATTGCGAGGGACTTGGATGTGTCTGGGCGTGGGTGTGTGGGGGGGTGGGGGAGAGAGAGAGAGGGGAGGGGAGGGGGGGGGGGGTCTTGGAGTGTGTACCCACTCGCGGTGGGTGTACTTTGGTCAGACTTACCACACACAGGCATTAGCTGTATAGGCCTGATATACAAGTACAGGTTAGAAGGACCCTTCCCAAACCCGGATTACGGGATCGAACCTCCAACCATTTTGTGTGCAACCCCTCTTCACATCATGTACTGTGCGACATAGGCCTAACTTACCGCCCGTGCTAAACATACTGGGTCACGGAATTAATTAGCATTACTTCAGACAACAAACGCACAACCAGATTACAATGGCTGCATTAATTCTCTACGCGAAGAGGGTCTATAAAATATATTAGATTATAGATTCGTTGATTAACTACTGAGGTGAACTCATATACTCGACCCAAGTGCCATACAACTAGGAGATAAACATTCATTCTCCTTCTTAAGTCAGCGACGATAAAGCTATATAATCGGCCAAGCTGCATAAACCTAGCTGTGGACAAACACTTATAATAAAAAAAAAATCCATCACACTTTTGCCGAATCGAATAGCTACAGATTTCATCCGAAAATGAAGCGACTATAGCTGTGTTGGATAATCTTCTGGTTGCAATTAATTGATCTTAATTAATCATTATACGCCACAGGTTTCAACGAGTAGTATTATTGCACTGTTGATTTAAATCGCTATCAAGGTGTTGGTGTCAAGGTAAATGCGCTGACCTGGCTAATATACTGAACAGCACTGGTACAGGCGAGGGCGTGGGTGATGTTCGGGCGTAGGGGTGGAAGGGGGGGGGGGGGGAGTGGTGGTGGATATGGTATCACGTGCGGCCAGGCAACGAGGGTATATTGTGTTTACATTGGCAACAGGCCCTGGCCCGCCTCTAACAACCACGCAATAGTGCTGACCTATGACGTTGATTGGTATTGCTGAGTCAGCAATATATCCAGCTGAGTAAGCGGTATACAGCGGTCGCGGGTGGCTTGGTGTGTGGAGAGGAGAGGGGGCGGGGGGGGAGCGGGGAGGGTGGGGACATTGAACGGCTGGTCTGTGGCTGGCTATAAATACGGCGCCGGGCCCCGGGGAGGGCAGACCCCCCTCTCACGAGACTTCAGGCGGCTGGCAGTGGACTCTTCGCGGTCCACGCGGCGGCAAGATGGCGCGGGTTCTCACGCTTACTTCGGCCAAACTCAAGATGAAGCCATGGAGAAAATAACGCTTACTTCGTTCTGAGCCGACTTTCAAGTCGCTCAAACACCCGTGTCTCACCCAGCATGTGACATACCCCCCCGGCCCCTGGGGTGACGGTGCCCATAGCGGTCGCGCCATCACGTACCCGAGAGGGGCGTGCTCAGCGACGGGCGCTCGAACCCCAGACGGCCCCTAGCAACACGCGCCCGGAGGTTACCTTGGCAACCGGACCCACGGTTGCGTAATGAGGGCCTCGGTTGCGTTTTGATTGGGGCGACAGTTTGACATCAGATCAATGGCGGACACAAAGGTGAGGAGACAGGAGTTGAGGTGGAAAGACAAGCGTTTGGACGGTCATTTCACCGTCCATTTATTGTCAAGACATACATTGTTGCTTGCCTAGCTCGCTGGTACTCATATCTGGCATATTTATTGCGAAAATTAACTGATGCGTGGCAAACATATGCTACTCACAATTTGCTAAGGATTACCTCTATGCAGAGATATCTGAGTGTATAACAGGTCACTGTGATTCTACAATAATACAGGTAAACCTTCCCCAATCTGTTACTCGTGTGCCACCATGCACGGTAAAGGAAAACGTGTTTGTATTATAGTAGAATTACACCTGTTATACAGTCGGATATCTCTGCATAGAGGTGATCCTTAGCAAATTGTGAGTAGTATAATTAAAGCCCACACGATAGACAAAAGGAACTGCTTCAGGGATACTCAAGGTACTTAATCACTATGGTATATACCATACCAGTAAATACCAGTCAGTTTTTTTTAAGTCAATTTTCGTTCAGCACAAAGGAGCTTTTTCAATAATTTGATTATTAAAAGTAACTTTTTCGTCGATTTTAAGAATTTGATTTAGCTAGCTCAGGGTTAGCCCCAGTTATGTGGCTACCTCAGGGTAATCTTTTCGTTTATTTCAAGAACAATCTTTCAGATAGCCATAATATAGCAGTTTACGTGAGTCCTTTGTTGAATGGTAACTAGACGATAGGGGTGAAATACGTGCCTCGGTGAACTAGATTTATTTCTCTTTTGGTGCTGTTCAAACACGCACAGATTGATCCAAGACCGGGATCACGTCCTGGCCCGGAGCGATGCACAAACATATAACATACATGTATAATTCAGAAATACAATATTTGTATTGTAATACAATGAATTCAATGTACACAGTTAAATCAAATATACAATGTATACAGTTAATGCAAATATACAATGTACAAAGATAATATATTTATACAATGTATATCGTTAATACATATATTGAATACTATAACTTCAGGCCCCATTGCAGCCAAGCCACAGCAGCCTGTCGCATGTACCATTGCATAGTATAGATCTATTAGAGGTACGGGTACATAGTATATATCTGCATAGCACTATTGCGCTATGCTATGTACATGTGCTGAACGTACTTGAGGCCTCGTTGCATACAGTGTTTCATTCTATACTCTTGCTGTGAGAGTGTATTATGCATAACTAATACATGAAGCTGATATGTAAATTACGCCTCACTGACATGGCAAGATTCGTAATCTCTCTTCGTGACTTGGCACCCAGTATGGCAAGCCAAACGCATAATTATATAATCAATATCAGCCATCTATAAAAGTAATGATACATAACCCACGGCACGGTCACCTCCAGTGTCAAGCGAGACACCCATAGACGGACATACTGACTGCTCCCCCCCCCCTCCACCAGGTTTAGTGGATTTATTTGCAGGGCATAGTTTGCGAATATAGGCATAAGTTAGCAAAAGCTATGTCGAAAGCGCTCTTTTAAGCTCAGACATCGTAGTCAGGTACATGACATTTTTCCTCTCACATACAAGCGATGTTAAAGCTCTCGTCAACGCGGTATTTGACGGGACTAAGTCTCGTCCCAAGTCTCGTGATGGCGGTATTTGACGAGATCGACTCTGAGGCAAAATCTCGTGATGGCGGCGATCATCTCGCGAGATGTTGTGAACGAGTCGCTTGTTTCAAGGAGGCTCCTACGGCCGGCTGTAGTGTTCTGACTGGATGAAAACTGTATATCATAACAATGCAACGCGGCCAAAAAGCCAAGTCCCGTATGGAATCAGTAGGGTCATGCATAATGTCATACATGTAAAATGTCACACATGTACATTGTCATGGAGCTATAATGTCACACATGTAAAATGTCACACTTGTACATTGTCATACATCTATAATGTCATACATGTAAATTGTCATACATCTATAATGTCATACATGTAAAATGTCACACATGTACATAGTCATACATCTATAATGTCATACATGTAAAATGTCACACATGTACATTGTCATAGAGCTATAATGTCATAGATGTGAAATGTCACACATGTACATTGTCATACATGTATAATGTCATACATGTAAAATGTCACACATGTACATTGTCATAGAGCTATAATGTCAAACATGTAAAATGTCACACATGTACATTGTCATAAATCTATAATGTCATACATGTAAATTGTCATACATCTATAATGTCATACATGTAAAATGTCACACATGTACATTGTCATAGAGCTATTCTGTCATACATGTAAAATGTCACACATGTACATTGTCATAGAGCTATAATGTCATACATGTAAAATGTCACACATGTACATTGTCATACATCTATAATGTCATACATGTAAATTGTCATACATCTATAATGTCATACATGTAAAATGTCACACATGTACATTGTCATAGAGCTATAATGTCATACATGTAAAATGTCACACATGTACATTGTCATAGAGCTATAATGTCATACATGTAAAATGTCACACATGTACATTGTCATACATGTATAATGTCATACATGTAAAATGTCACACATGTACATTGTCAGAGCTATAATGTCATACATGTAAAATGTCACACTTGTACATTGTCATACATCTATAATGTCATACATGTAAAATGTCACACATGTACATTGTCATACATCTATAATGTCATACATTTATCATGATTTTAACAGAAACAAGCAATGGGAAAAGGACATTCTAAAACAACATACGACATTTGCTTCTGGTTTTAGTTCCGATTAGTGCATTTGTACGTTGTTGTTACAGTTAAATACACATTAAATATATGACCTTTAGGAAGTACACCAACAAATATTTTATTAAAGCGCTCGTCTTTATATGTTACCTACGTCATAATAAACGTAAGTGACAATCGTAACGGGCGATAATACAGGACGGTCAAGCGACCAGACAGCAAAGTCAAGGTCACGGTCAGTACCCGAGGTATCAACTCCACATGTCCCGCGTCCTGTCCAGAGATGTGTTCCCGTCGTCATAGGAATCGTCTGCAACCTTTATGACGTCATCTTGTATCTCCGTGGTAACGGCCGTGGGGTGGTGGTCGAGCGCCCCGTGTTCCCGGTCCAGTGTGGGTCTCGGGGGTGGCAGGGGAGGGGCGTCAAACCTGGTGGGGGGGGGCACAAGTCAGGAGGCTTGATATGACGTATTTAACATGGCACTACATGGCATAGGGTCTTGCCACTGGCTGTCATGACGTCATCAAGATGACGTCATTCTGGGAGCGCGTTGTGATAAACATTCTTTCTTCATTGGATATGACGTCATTGTACATAACGACGTCATTTTCGGACCGTAACTGGTGGCGAGATCCTGTGAGCATGGGTTGGTTAAACGGTTGGTTTCAGTAAGACTCTACAACCCCCCATGTCGGTCGTATGGCGACCCAACAGGGAAGGGTCAAGGAAAAGAGGAGTTGGCTCCGGAAGTAATGCCCGACTCTTTGCAAAGAAAACCTTGGGTTCTTTACCCTACGCACGTGGACATTTGAACAGGTGGGATTCGAATCACGCACTTGTCGATTGCGCTGGCCTGGCAGAGCACATTCGACAATAGCCATAGGCCCTACACACTGGGCCACGTGGGGACCCTCACATGGCACGGGGGATATCACATGGCAGCAAGTGGTGTATACAACATGGCAACACACGCGATGACCAGTGGCCTATTTCACGTACATAGTTTAGCCGGTTACGGGGCTTAGTCGACTAAAATCGCCCATCATTTACATGGTAACTTTAGTCGACTAAGCCCCGTAGTCGGCTAAAATGCGTTAGTGAAATCCACCACAGGCCCCTGTAGAGATCTTCACAGGTGGGATTCGAACCTCGCCCCGGCCGCAGCCCAGCTTACCATTGGCGGCGTGCAGTGGCCATGGTGGCCCAGCTTACCATTGGCGCCGTGCAGTGGCCATGGTCGCCCAGCTTACCATTGGGGGCGTGCAGTGGCCATGGTCGCCCAGCTTACCATTGGCGGCGTGCAGTGGCCATGGTCGCCCAGCTTACCATTGGCGGCGTGCAGTGGCCATGGTCACCCAGCTTACCATTGGCGGCGTGCAGTGGCCATGGTCTCCCAGCTTACCATTGGCGGCGTGCAGTGGCCATGGTCACCCAGCTTACCATTGGCGGCGTGCAGTGGCCATGGTCACCCAGTGTACCATTGGCGGCGTGCAGTGGCCATGGTCGCCCAGCTTACCATGGTCGCCCAGCTTACCATTGGCGGCGTGCAGTGGCCATGGTCGCCCAGCTTACCATGGTCGCCCAGCTTACCATTGGCGGCGTGCAGTGACCATGGTCGCCCAGCTTACCATTGGCGGCGTCCAGTGGCCATGGTCGCACAGCTTACCATTGCCGGCGTGCAGTGGCCATGGTCGCCCAGCTTACCATTGGCGGCGTGCAGTGGCCATGGTCGCCCAGCTTACCATTGGGGGCGTGCAGTGGCCATGGTCACCCAGCTTACCATTGGCGGCGTGCAGTGGCCATGGTCGCCCAGCTTACCATTGGCAGCGTGCAGTCGCCCAGCTTACCATTGGCGCCGTGCAGTGGCCATGGTCGCCCAGCTTACCATTGGCGGCGTGCAGTGGCCATGGTCGCCCAGCTTACCATTGGCGGCGTGCAGTGGCCATGGTCGCCCAGCTTACCATTGGCGGCGTGCAGTGGCCATGGTCACCCAGCTTACCATTGGCGGCGTGCAGTGGCCATGGTCGCCAAGCTTACCATTGGCGGCGTGCGGTGGCCATGGTCACCCAGCTTACCATTGGCGGCGTGCAGTGGCCATGGTCGCCCAGCTTACCATTGGCAGCGTGCAGTGGCCATGGTCGCCCAGCTTACCATTGGCGGCGTGCAGTGGCCATGGTCACCCAGCTTACCATTGGCGGCGTGCAGTGGCCATGGTCGCCCAGCTTACCATTGGCAGCGTGCAGTCGCCCAGCTTACCATTGGCGGCGTGCAGTGGCCATGGTCACCCAGCTTACCATTGGCGGCGTGCAGTGGCCATGGTCACCCAGCTTACCATTGGCGGCGTGCAGTGGCCATGGTCGCCCAGCTTACCATTGGCAGCGTGCAGTGGCCATGGTCGCCCAGCTTACCATTGGCGGCGTGCAGTGGCCATGGTCACTCAGCTTACCATTGGCGGCGTGCAGTGGCCATGGTCGCCCAGCTTACCATTGGCAGCGTGCAGTCGCCCAGCTTACCATTGGCGGCGTGCAGTGGCCATGGTCACCCAGCTTACCATTGGCGGCGTGCAGTGGCCATGGTCACCCAGCTTACCATTGGCAGCGTGCAGTGGCCATGGTCGCCCAGCTTACCATGGTCGCCCAGCTTACCATCGGCGGCGTGCAGTGGCCATGGTCGCCCAGCTTACCATGGTCGCCCAGCTTACCATTGGCGGCGTGCAGTGACCATGGTCGCCCAGCTTACCATTGGCGCCGTGCAGTGGCCATGGTCGCCCAGCTTAACATTGGCGGCGTCCAGTGGCCATGGTCGCCCAGCTTACCATTGACGGCGTGCAGTGGCCATGGTCGCCCAGCTTACCATTGGCGGCGTGCAGTGGCCATGGTCGCCCAGCTTACCATTGGCGGCGTGCAGTGGCCATGGTCACCCAGCTTACCATTGGCAGCGTGCAGTCGCCATGGTCGCCCAGCTTACCATTGGCAGCGTGCAGTCGCCCAGCTTACCATTGGCGCCGTGCAGTGGCCATGGTCGCCCAGCTTACCATTGGCAGCGTGCAGTCGCCCAGCTTACCATTGGCGCCGTGCAGTGGCCATGGTCGCCCAGCTTACCATTGGCGGCGTGCAGTGGCCATGGTCGCCCAGCTTACCATTGGCGGCCGGAGGTGGCCATGGTCGCCCAGCTTACCATTGGCGCCGTGCAGTGGCCATGGTCGCCCAGCTTACCATTGGCGCCGTGCAGTGGCCATGGCGACCCTCCTCTCCTGGTCATTGCTGTCCACCAACCCTAGCACTGTCACGTGATTCAGCTGCTTCTTGTGGCCCTGTAGCAGAAGAAGCTCATATTGAATAAATGACATTATCGTATCTACAGTCAGAACAGCCACTACCTGACAGCACTTACTGTCTGCAGTAGGGGTTACTTTTCAGATAGCACGTGAGAGGTTCATGTCCCATGTTGGAATGGCCCAGCGCGATTGGGTACGATCGTAAGCTATAATCGCGAGCAATATGTGAGCCATACTGAAGTAGTAAATTGCGTCAACGACCAACTGAAGACAAGGGGCGATTTAAACAGTGTGGTGAGAGATTTTTAAACAGCTTTGTGTTGTATTCAGAGCGTCACCTGGCGGCCGGAGAATACACACAGCAACATCCGGTCGTCTGTTGCTGATAGCGCCATCTGTGAGCCGGGCGCCAAGTCCAGTCCCCGGCTGCTGATGCGGCATCCGGTGAACCCTGTAACCAAGGCAACCAGTGGAGATTCTCTCAATACTGGATTCATGCAACGTGACCGGTCACGTGACGTGAGGGACGCGCACGATGGACCCCTCACTCACCTTCATGCCATAGTGTCTGGGGGTCTTGAGGTGCGGGTAGGCGCCTTGGGGGGTTGGGGAGGGGTCACTCGAAATCACTTCGCAGCGCCCTGGTGTCTTAGGGGGGGGGGTCGCTCACCGTCATTTCGCAGTGCCCTGGGGTTTTGGGAGGTGGGGTAGGGGTCACTCACCGTCATTTCACAGTGCCCTGGGGTCTTAGGGGGGGGGTCGCTCACTGTCATTTCACAGCGTCCTGGGGTCTTGGGGGGAGGGGTCTCACTATCATTTCGTAGTGCCCTAGGGTCTTAGGGGGGGGGGGGGGCACTCACCGTCATTTCGCAGTGCCCTGGGGTCTTGGGGGGGCACTCACCGTCATCTCGCAGTTTCCTGGGGTCTTGGGGGGGGGGTCACTCACCGTCATTTCGCAGTGCCCTAGGGTCTTCCATTCGCAGGACCTGTGAGCCGGTATTGAGGGAGAAGGCCGCCAGATGGCCACCCATGTTGACAAAGAGGTAAGCGCTCCCGGTCACACCCAGTGGGGGACCCACCTGGCGCAGAGAACAAATCAACATCTCATCAGCAACCCCAACACATATAATCTTAGTTCCGATAATGTCACTGTCAAATGAAATGTTGGGAGTTTAGACCGATTTGTATGCACATGAAGGCTGACTTGGACCAAGAAACCTCGCGGGACAATAACAGGGAGAGGCATATGTTACTTGCCCCGGATCCAAATACCAGGGTTCGAACCCACGACCTGTGAATCCGCGGCTTAGCCTGCTTACCAACTGAGTTAGAGAGGCCGTCTACAGTAAACAGAAACGCAGATGTGAAACATATCGTGACGCGAGATAATGCGATATGTATGATGAGATAATGCGATATGTGCGACGAGATGATGCGATATGTGCGACGAGATGATGCGATATGTGTGACGAGATAATGCGATATGTGGGACGAGATAATGCGATATGTGGGACGAGATAATGCGATATCTGCAACGAGATAATGCGATATGTGTGACGAGATAATGCGATATGTGCGACGAGATAATGCGATATGTGCGACGAGATAATGCGATATGTGTGACGTGATGATGCGATATCTGCGATGAGATAATGCGATATGTGCGACGAGATAATGCGATATGTGTGACGAGATAATGCGATATGTGGGACGAGATAATGCGATATGTGGGACGAGATAATGCGACATGTGGGACGAGGTAATTGCGATCTCTGCAACGAGATAATGCGATATGTGACGAGATAATGCGATATGTGACGAGATAATGCGATATGTGACGAGTTAATGCGATATCTGCAACGAGATAATGCGATTTGTGTGACGAGATGATGCGATATGTGTGACGAGATAATGCGATATGTGTGACGAGATAATGCGATATGTGCGAAGAGATAATGCGATATGTGTGACGAGATAATGCGATATGTGGGAAGAGATAATGCGATATGTGGGACGAGATAATGCGATATGTGGGACGAGGTAATGCGATATGTGTGACGAGATAATGCGTGATGTGTGACGAGATAATGCGATATGTGGGAAGAGATAATGCGATATGTGGGACGAGATAATGCGATATGTGGGACGAGGTAATGCGATCTCTGCAACGAGATAATGCGATATGTGACAAGATAATGTGATATGTGACGAGATAATGCGATATGTGCGACGAGATAATGCGATATGTGACGAGATAATGCGATATGTGTGACGAGATGCGATATCTGCAATAAGATAATGCGATATGCGACGAGATACTGCGATATGTGTGACGAGATAATGCGATGTGTGACGTGATAATGCGATATGTGACGAGATAATGCGATATGTGCGACGAGATAATGCGATGTGTGACGTGATAATGCAATATGTGTGACGAGATAATGCGATATGTGTGACGAGATAATGCGATATGTGTGACGAGATAATGCGATATGTGTGACGAGATAATGCGATATGTGGGACGAGATAATGCGATATGTGGGACGAGATAATGCGATATGTGCGACCCTATAATGCGATATGTGCGACGAGATAATGCGATTACTGCGACGAGATAATGCGATGTGTGACGTGATAATGCGATATGTGACGAGATAATGCGATATGTGCGACGAGATAATGCGATGTGTGACGTGATAATGCAATATGTGTGACGAGATAATGCGATATGTGTGACGAGATAATGCGATATGTGCGACCCTATAATGCGATATGTGCGACGAGATAATGCGATTACTGCGACGAGATAATGCGATGTGTGACGTGATAATGCGATATGTGACGAGATAATGCGATATGTGCGAAGAGATGATGCGATATATGGGACGAGATAATGCGATATGTGTGACGAGATAATGCGATATGTGTGACGAGATAATGCGATATGTGCGACGAGATAATGCGATATGTGACGAGATAATGCGATATGTGTGACGAGATGCGATATCTGCAATAAGATAATGCGATATGCGACGAGATACTGCGATATGTGTGACGAGATAATGCGATGTGTGACGTGATAATGCGATATGTGACGAGATAATGCGATATGTGCGACGAGATAATGCGATGTGTGACGTGATAATGCAATATGTGTGACGAGATAATGCGATATGTGTGACGAGATAATGCGATATGTGTGACGAGATAATGCGATATGTGCGACCCTATAATGCGATATGTGCGACGAGATAATGCGATTACTGCGACGAGATAATGCGATGTGTGACGTGATAATGCGATATGTGACGAGATAATGCGATATGTGCGACGAGATAATGCGATATGTGTGACGAGATAATGCGATACGTGCGACGAGATAATGCGATATCTGCAATGAGATAATGCGATATGTGACGAGATAATGCGATATGTGACGAGATAATGCGATATGTGACGAGATAATGCGATATGTGTGACGAGATAATGCGATATGTGCGAAGAGATAATGCGATATGTGTGACGAGATAATGCGATATGTGGGAAGAGATAATGCGATATGTGGGACGAGATAATGCGATATGTGGGACGAGGTAATGCGATATGTGTGACGAGATAATGCGATATGTGTGACGAGATAATGCGATATGTGGGAAGAGATAATGCGATATGTGGGACGAGATAATGCGATATGTGGGACGAGGTAATGCGATCTCTGCAACGAGATAATGCGATATGTGACAAGATAATGTGATATGTGACGAGATAATGCGATATGTGCGACGAGATAATGCGATATGTGACGAGATAATGCGATATGTGTGACGAGATGCGATATCTGCAATAAGATAATGCGATATGCGACGAGATACTGCGATATGTGTGACGAGATAATGCGATGTGTGACGAGATAATGCGATATGTGCGACGAGATAATGCGATGTGTGACGTGATAATGCAATATGTGTGACGAGATAATGCGATATGTGTGACGAGATAATGCGATATGTGTGACGAGATAATGCGATATGTGTGACGAGATAATGCGATATGTGGGACGAGATAATGCGATATGTGGGACGAGATAATGCGATATGTGCGACCCTATAATGCGATATGTGCGACGAGATAATGCGATTACTGCGACGAGATAATGCGATGTGTGACGTGATAATGCGATATGTGACGAGATAATGCGATATGTGCGACGAGATAATGCGATGTGTGACGTGATAATGCAATATGTGTGACGAGATAATGCGATATGTGTGACGAGATAATGCGATATGTGCGACCCTATAATGCGATATGTGCGACGAGATAATGCGATTACTGCGACGAGATAATGCGATGTGTGACGTGATAATGCGATATGTGACGAGATAATGCGATATGTGCGAAGAGATGATGCGATATATGGGACGAGATAATGCGATATGTGTGACGAGATAATGCGATATGTGTGACGAGATAATGCGATATGTGCGACGAGATAATGCGATATGTGACGAGATAATGCGATATGTGTGACGAGATGCGATATCTGCAATAAGATAATGCGATATGCGACGAGATACTGCGATATGTGTGACGAGATAATGCGATGTGTGACGTGATAATGCGATATGTGACGAGATAATGCGATATGTGCGACGAGATAATGCGATGTGTGACGTGATAATGCAATATGTGTGACGAGATAATGCGATATGTGTGACGAGATAATGCGATATGTGTGACGAGATAATGCGATATGTGCGACCCTATAATGCGATATGTGCGACGAGATAATGCGATTACTGCGACGAGATAATGCGATGTGTGACGTGATAATGCGATATGTGACGAGATAATGCGATATGTGCGACGAGATAATGCGATTACTGCGACGAGATAATGCGATGTGTGACGTGATAATGCGATATGTGACGAGATAATGCGATATGTGCGACGAGATAATGCGATACGTGCGACGAGATAATGCGATATCTGCAATGAGATAATGCGATATGTGACGAGATAATGCGATATGTGACGAGATAATGCGATATGTGACGAGATAATGCGATATGTGACAAGATAATGCGATATGTGACGAGATAATGCGATTACTGCGACGAGATAATGCGACATGTGTGACGGACAAACACGTGTCTCTACCTGGCAGGATATGACGTCATCGCTGAGGCTCTTCTCATAGAGGGCGCTGTGGGGGAGGTCGATGTCTAGCCGGAAGTCCATGAGCGCCATGGTTACCAGGTCGAGGGTGACGACAGTGAGGTGGGCCGCTGGGGAGAGAGAGACGTCAGACAGTCGTCGCACGACGGACACAGGTAACACGTGTGTGTGCATGATGCGTGTATGTGCGTGTGTGTGTGGGGGGGGTGGGGTAATGTGCTCACCCAGTTTACAGTTTAAAGGAAATTATTCTTGGCGTACAGAACAAATTGGTTAACTTTGTAATATCAGTGCTATCATTTCTCTTATATAAAGACTGGCTTCTCCACACCAAAGACGGCGCCAGCCGAAATATTACTCATTCAAACACATTTCTAAAGCGTGAATTGATGTCCTAGGCATATGTGTATATCTTGTTAAAGTGGACCGATGTAGGAAGTATTCTACGTTCTTTATAAGTACGATAATGTTTTAATTCGAATCTTTGTCAACGTGTTTTACATGTTTTAGTAAATAAAATTATAAAAAAAAAAAAAAGGTGCTCACCCAGTGGCTCGTCTTACATACACATAATATGATAGGTTTAGGATGAAATTATCTTAATTGGGCATTTGACTGAAGAAGTGTGTCCATGAAATAAAATAAATTGATCTGTCAGGCCGCGTGTGCACACAAAGAGCCAAACTGGGCCAATGAACCTCCCAGGGCGATGAAGGGTGAATGGATTAAAAATGCCCCAGATTATGTGAAGGGACCCGGATTAGAACCGAAGACCTGTGAGCTGCGGTCTACTGTGCTAACCACTAGACCAAGGAGGCCCCCAGGACCTATTGATCTGCGGTCTACTGCGCTAACCACTACACCAGGGAGTTGGGCGGGGGGGGGGGAGGGGGGCTGAGGAAGGGTCCAGTGACTGACCTTTAGGTGCAGACGGCGGGAACAGCAGCAGGAAGACCAGCTGTCCACCAGAGGGCGCCTCTGTACAAGCAACAAGCTTGGTGCTGGTGACCTGAAGCCGAAGTGAACTGACATATTGGGTGCTTCAGGTCAGGTTATAGATAGATATCGTTATTGTTTTCGAGGCCATCAGGCCCACAGAACATTAATGTAGATTAATGACATATAACATGGTAACACTTTTTCAAGTGAACACGTTTGGCTTATTTTAGTGGGTAGAGTTGTTGGGGATATGGACAGGACAACACAGGGTTAATCAAGCTCCCGCGGTGACAATAGGGTGATTACTGGATGAAATAGGTCATGGATACAGGGACCAAAAAGCTTTAAAAACGACGCCGCATGCTCTTAAAGAGTTTCCCGAGGTTACCCCGCGGGGTTTGACAGGTCAGAGGGGGTTGCGAGCGGTGATCGAGCTTCACAAAGAAAGGGTAACAAGTTTCCAGAATGCCGCTCAAGGTCAGAATAGTGATAGAGGAAATGACCGAATTTTGAATTTTAGTTTTGTCACAATTTTGTCACAATTTTATTTCGCGCCAAATCGTTTTGTCATTTTCCGGAGATAGAGGTATATGCGTGACGCTTGCACGTGCTTACACGTCCAATGCCGAGGGATATCATTCCCATGCACACAGCCCACGTAACCACGGATACCGAGGGCTATCATTCCCCTGCACACAGCCCTCGTAACCACGGATTACACGTCCAATGCCGAGGGATATCATTCCCATGGACACAGCCCTCGTAACCACGGATTACACGTCCAATGCCGAGGGATATCATTCCCCTGCACACAGCCCTCGTAACCACGGATTACACGTCCAATGCCGAGGGATATCATTCCCATGGACACAGCCCTCGTAACCACGGATTACACGTCCAATGCCGAGGGATATCATTCCCCTGCACACAGCCCTCGTAACCACGGATTACACGTCCAATGCCGAGGGATATCATTCCCATGCACACAGCCCACGTAACCACGGATTGAATTTATAAGATAATTCCATATATCTTCCTTCAGCGTCGTTATGTTAATCAAAGAACAGTTATTCGAACAGCTACCGATTTCAATGAGTTTAAAAGACAACTCTGTAAGAAAACAGACGTCCACAGTTTAAGGAAGCTTTATTATCTAGGAAGTCGGAAGACGAATGTCATTCACGCGCGTCTAAGGATGAATTGCAGTACTTTAAATGCTCATCTATTTCATATGCATATTGTCGACAGCCCGCGGTGCCACTGCGGTGCTGCTAGCGAAGATAGCGTTCATTTTTTTTATTCTTGTCCAACATACACAAACGAGCGCGAAATACTGATGGAAACAATAGTTACTCATACCCCGATGTCACTAGGCACACTTCCTTTCGGTAACCCATCCCTGTCTTACGATAAAAATGTAGCAATCTTCACAGCTGTCCATAAGTATATCGAAAATAGTAAACGCTTTAAATAGACATCAAGTGTACCTATTGCTGCGTGGTTAAATTATCGAACTATTGGCCAACATAGTGTTAATTCTTTGAATCTGTATTTACTGGTGTGTGTGTGTGAGTTATATTATATATTATTATTATGTGCAAGAGGAATTAATATAGGCCTTGCCTGTTTTCCGATTGTGAAAAAAAATATGTTTAAACCAAAGAACAGTTATAGAACACAACGTAGTTTTCGCAACTATTTATAAAAAAAGGACACCTTTTCCACTGTCGCACGAGTTCAGGGTATAAGAAAATTAATTCATTGGCGGGCGTCCTGGTGTTAGGCCAAGTCTTCAGACAATTGTAGTTACCTTGACACCGGAGTAGGGCAGCGTGGTGAGCGAGATCAACTGGCCGGTCTCAGCCAATCTCTCAACCACGTGACCCAAAACGCGAGTCTGGAGGCCGTTGTCTCTGGGAACGTAGACTTGAACCTAAATTGTCATTTACATATTAAATAAAATGTATTTTAATGCTCATAGATAGGGGGGGGGGTTCAGTCTATGGATAGTGTATACATCAAACTTGATTTAACACAATTTTAGATCCTAACATGAAGATGTGAACGTTTCCAATCATAACAGTTTATGCTAGAGGCGTTGAAGTTACACAAACATGTAAACTTGACGAGAGGAAATCTCAGCAGGTCAAACTGCAGGTAGGTACAATATAACTTACAAACCATTAACCTCGATAAAAAAATCCTTTAAAATAATCTTTTTTTAAATACAGGGTGAAGAGTACCCGTCGGTAAATTGAAGGTGGGATTTATAATGTATTTATATTAGTCTGGTACAAACATAAGGTCACCCCCCCCCCCCCTCCAGGAGCCACTATTTTGATTGGTTACCCCACTGATAGCTGTACTGGCCCTTTGATACTGACACAGTGGAGAAATCCGTAAATCTACTCACCGTCCACGATGCTGAACCAACATGTACATATCCACGATTTAAGTCATTTCCTAACCTTGAAGTATGTATGCGACTATCAGTCAGCAACGAAGAATTTTGTTATTATCTTAATGCCGGTTTTGGATAAACAAATCACGTGTTTCTCTAGACTTGACGTGTGGAACAGAAGCTGTTTGGAATGACGTACAAATGTATCGGTTAATTATAATATCTTACCAATAGTTAGCATATTTGTTAATTTAGTAGTGGTTAAGATAGAGAACGGCTGTAGAGACGAGGTGTGAAGGGATTAGCGACACGTACGAGAGTTCTTTGATCAGCCGTATATTCCTCGTGCCAGGGGTCATCCAAGGTCAGCTTGTCAACAAGGGTCAGTGCTAGGGACAAGGCAGAGCATGCAAGCCATAGCTGTGAAGCGCAATTAAAACTTATATATTTCTGGTCAGATATTTTCCTTCAGATTTAGCGTTTATGCCGCAGTTGTTTCTAAATTAGGTCGTGAGGCTGATGTCTTTCACAAAGAACCAACACTTTGCGGCTGCTTTCTTAAGAATACAATACAAGTCGAAAAAAATTACGTTTGCACGGTTCAAGCCACACGTGCGCCGACCAGAAATATCAAACTTCCGCTTTGTGTTGAAGCGACGCGCTTCAGAACGAGGGTGAGCGTGGCAACGGTTAGATTGATTAGCAGGAAGATGCAAGGTGAAAGACACCGGGTGTTTAGTGTTACATCATGCCAGTGCATTAAAACAGCTCATATCGCATTTAACCACTACCTTCAATATGTCATTTTTACCAAATTTACTGGGCATCTTAATTATATCTTGATATAGAATATGCCAACACGGCCACAGTGTTTGTCTTCTGAAGACGAAAATCAAATAAACATGTGTGGTGGTGGCAAATGCTGCATGAGCGGTAGTACAACATGATACAGTAAACAGAGGAAATATATATAAAACAACGTACAGCTCTGAAGAAACACGTGCATAGAACATGCTCCAAAAATCAAAGAACATGCAAGTGCAAAAGGTAATATGTGAAAAAAAACTGCCACATTCGCTTGCGATTACTCCAGACAATGCAACAAAATCTATTATTTAAATATAAGTACCATTTTTAGCATGATGATATTATGTGAATAGAAACTGTTGCAATTTATTTGTCGAGTAAATCATTTCGGCTGCTACACCAATCAGTGGAAGCGCACGCATATATATATATATATATATATATACAGAAAACTTCTGGTTTTAACGTTACCTTGCTCTCTGTCGATCGACGTGTTCTGGTTTGTGACCTGTCCGCCAGAGGCACTGAGTGTGGTGCTCGGGAAAAGCATCTGCAGAGAGAAATCAAAGTGCATGAAGAAGAAATCCTGCTTATATCATATTACGCAAACATAAACAAATCTAATACAACCAGCTACGATGTAATTAAATTACTTAGTTATTCGCAGTTAACGAATGTTGGTCATACCGCGTCAATGAGAGAAGGACAGGAAGAGCGGAGCCATATCCCCGGGGGTGACCCCCTACTCTTCACGAAGAAGACCATGAGATCTTTATCCTGCGACCACACAAACATGGACACAGCAGGGCGCGAACCATCGATCCACGTGCCGTTAGGCTTTCAGGTGGCCAGAGCACTCAATGCGAGCGCTCGAACCCACTGAGCTATCGGGGCGGCCCTGAGAAATTCCCCTTAACAAAGCTTAACGATGTACATGCATGAATCCATTGGTCTCCTACAATCGACCGGTTTACAATTATTCAGTGTTCACATGTGTCACATTCGCTGGCTAGTTATCGAGCCAGATGTTTAAATATTCACTCTTGCCTCCTTTGCTACGGTTTCAGCCGGACGCCCGGCTTATTTTTACCCCTTTCATTTACAGGGCAGTTTCACAAAGACTAGTTACACATTTCTAACCCATTCGGTTACGACATACTCACATACTTGTTTAACTGGTTATATTATACCCATTCACATATTAGATTAGTCGCCAAGTTAAACACTCCAACATGGATTAGTCGCTAGATTAGAGAAATTAACATGGATATGTTGCTGATTCCTGTCTTCTTGGTAAAACCAAGTCATACTCATAGATTAGTAGCAAGGCTACGTAGAGCAGTCGCTATAACTTCTGCGTTTATGAATTTAATTAAATGGATAGTTTATCGTTACTGTTCAATTGGTCAAATAATTATTTGACCACTTGTTTTCTCTTCATTAAACACTCGTACTTTATGTTCTACGTTCCATCCTCCATATTAAATTTGATTAGAATGTTTTATTTCCATAATAATGTTACCGTACAAACAAATATATTTCATATATATCGATAATGAAATAATGAAAGCATAACATTACAGTACATTGCTTGGTATATCAAAGACCAAGTTTCATACCCACAATTAAAGCACGACTTAATCATCTCTAAATTAATATTCATTAATAGCACATAATGGGTTCCCATTTGTTCTTAAATACACTAAAAGACAAAAAAACAGATAGGATTAGCTTCAGATTTAGACTGACCTTTATTGACTCTCCCGGCACTGCGGTAAACGTCATCTTGGACATGTCCAGTCGGTATTTCCGGCTTGGCACGAACCAATTATACGTCGACAAATCGTTCCTGGAATAGCGCGGACAAAACAGCTTCATCCTCAAAACAAATCAGGTGTGACATGCGGAAGTGTCCCCCTTTGCGCCGGTTTCCCTCTTATGTAAAATACATGATATTGAGACCCTCTCCGCTCCATGTATTCGTACGGTTCCTTCGTGATAGATACAGGGGGGGGAGGGTGCATCTCCACATGGGGAGGGGTGGGGGGGGATTGGGCAAACGCGGATACCACACCAGTACAGGTATGATATATATACTGGGCTTCATATAAAGCCGGCTAGACTATATCAGAGCTTATATATGTAAGGTGCGATTTTTGACTATATCAGCCAGGCCTGAAAACACAATGTTGAGAAGCCTGCCAGGGGAGTTGCGCGCTCCTGGTCTTATTCTGGCCAATCGCTTACACACTAAAACGACTGACATAAACTTTGCTATTATTATTTTTATCCTTACTATTTTGCTATATTAATAACTTTGTGTTTTCTCGAGGGACTTTGACGTAGTCATAGTGAACTCGTGGGTGACTCAGCTGGATTGTCTTCCGCCATATGGATGACGTAGTTCGATTGTCTCGCCCCACAATAAACTTCATCAATGGCGTAGTTCGATTGTCTAGCGTCATAATGAACTCCATGAGTGACGTAGATCGTTTGTCTCGCGTCATAATGCCCCCAAAGAAAGGTTTAAGACGACCTCCGTACCCTGAGCTCTTCCAGACGTTGATATGGCCTCCCTCGTCCACGGAGACCATGTTGTCATGGTGATTGGTGAAGCCCAGGTGCACCAGGGGGGCGCCGTGACCCCTGTACAGCTCGGCGGCCACACCCTGCCCCAGGTAGGACGTCCGCCCCGGGGCCCCTTGGGTCTGCAAGGAATGGCAGACACACTGTCCAACGGGAATCCAAGCACAGACATCTCAATGTTATTGTTAATGGCACTTGTAGAGGTAAGGTGTGATCTGTATTGATTCACATTAATTCGCATTCAGGGATCTATTTCATCTCAGTCAATTTATTGTTGTTTATTACGAATAGTGACCTGGAACTCCCGCCCCCAGCCCCTTCCCCGGCCTCCCGCCTGCTCTGATTGGTGGACCTCGGGCCCATCCCACCTCTTCATCAATCAGCCCGGGTTGTGTATCATTAGGAACCTCAGTCACTTCCTCTTCCTGCCGGTCTCTGACCCTCTCTCTCCTTCTCCACCCCCCCCCCCTCCAAACCCCGGCATTCACCACGTGCGGGGGTATCTTAGAAGCCTTAATCCACTCCACCCCACGTCCTCTCACCCCGCGACCTCTCATCCCTCCACTCCCGGTCTCTCACCCCTCCACCCCCCGGTCTCTCACCCCTCCACCCCCCGGCCTCTCATCCCTCCACCCCCCCGGCCTCTCGCACCAGCACCCCCCCCCCCCCCAATTGCCTCTCCCCCCTCTACCCTCTACCCTCTGCCCTCTGACCCCCACACCCGCCCCCCCCCCGGCCTCTCACCCCCTCTTCCGGTCCCTCACCCCTCTACCCACCGGTCTCGGACCCCACCCCCTCCCCGGCCTCTCACCCCGGGCGTGTGAATCTCGGCCCCCCCTGGCCCCTCCGTTTCACTCGCCGCTCGGCTCGATGCCCGGTTGCCGGCCGCGCTCGCTGGGGGGCGCTGCGGCGAGACGCGCGCCGCTGGAGCCGCCCCCTGGTGGCCGTGGTTCATCCCCGCCAGGTGGCAGCACAGGATGTCGCCGTTCTGCAGACCGACACACACGTGGCTCTGAAAGAATGGACGTATCGGTGCTTTACGCCAGCTTTGTGCACAAACGGGATAAACCGAGCCAAACAACTTGGATTAATGATATACATAAGAGAGAAAACCGAATTGCCCGGGTTGGTTCGTTAATCCGTGACGCTTGAAGTTCAGCGCACTACCAACTGAGCTATGGAGGATCCCGTGACAGAAGTTAGACATCTTAGCTGCCACCGTGCAAGCAGCGCCTTACGCGGAGAGCGCGCAAACTAGACCAGGTAAGAAGCGCCTCGCGGTGCGCGGGCGAACTAAAAAAGGTTAAAACTAATTTCGCAAAATCGGCTGTCAAATTTGATGTTAACCAATGCAGCAAATATATTGTTAGTGTAGGGAGCTAATCGACGATGGCGGATAATCATTGAATTATCGCCCTAGCTTCACCGCCACCCTATTTCACGTACATATTTTAGCCGGACAAGGGGCTTAGTCAACTAAAATCGCCCACTATTTATATGGTAACTTTAGCCGTCTAAGCACTGTAGTCGGCATAAGTGCGTTCCTGAAATCCGCCACTGACCTGCTCTCCCAGCAAGGTGAAGGTCGGATGGAAGGCTGCCAGTGTTGGAAAGAACTTCTTGGAGTGGACCTGCATGTCCGCCAGGGGGCCTGTGGTCGAACAAAAATCAGCAAGCATCAGACGAACGTATGTTAGTTAGTATATTAGCATATGTACACATGATAATATGTCTTTCACAAAACGCCCTTGAACATACATTTCCAGGGTCAAAATCGCTCATCACTTGAACGTTTTTATAACTAATGCATTATTTATAATTATTATTGTAATATTTAAGGCGAGGATCGTGCGGTATGTTCGCATCTGTCATATCCGACCCGCGTCATCATTGCAGTTCACGTGAGGAGATGCTAACACCCACCCACCCACCCTGATCACCCCTCCCCCTCAGATGGGTACAAGACCTAGCGCCTAGTTCCCCATGTCCAGCCCACGGGGAAAAACCAAGTCAAGCCCCAGGTCCGAATCCTCAGATTCCAGTACAGGGTCTACACCAGACTTACCCTCATGTCCCAGTCCCGGGGGTGCAGCTAGCCCCCAGGGTCTACACCAGACTTACCCCCATGCCTCAGTCCCGGGGGTGCAGCTAGCCCCCAGGGTCTACACCAGACTTACCCTCATGTCCCGATCCCGGGGGTGCAGCTAGCCCCCAGGGTCTACACCAGACTTACCCTTATGTCCCAGTCCCGGGGGTGCAGCTAGCCCCCCGGGTCTACACCAGACTTACCCTCATGTCCCAGTCCCCGGGGGTACAGCTAGCCCCCAGGGTCTACACCAGACTTACCCTCATGTCCCGATCCCGGGGGTGTAGCTAGCCCCCAGGGTCTACACCAGACTTACCCTCATGTCCCAGTCCCGGGGGTGCAGCTAGCCCCAAGGGTCTACACCAGACTTACCCTCATGTCCCAGTCCCGGGGGTGCAGCTAGCCCCCCGGGTCTACACCAGACTTACCCTCATGTCCCAGTCCCCGGGGGTACAGCTAGCCCCCAGGGTCTACACCAGACTTACCCTCATGTCCCGATCCCGGGGGTGCAGCTAGCCCCCAGGGTCTACACAGACTTACCCTCATGTCCCAGTCCCGGGGGTGCAGCTAGCCCCAAGGGTCTACACCAGACTTACCCTCATGTCCCAGTCCCGGCGGTGCAGCTAGCCCCCAGGGTCTACACCAGACTTACCCTCATGTCCCAGTCCCCGGGGGTACAGCTAGCCCCCAGGGTCTACACCAGACTTACCCTCATGTCCCAGTCCCGGGGGTGCAGCTAGCCCCCAGGGTCTACACCAGACTTACCCTCATGTCCCAGTCCCGGGGGTGCAGCTAGCCCCCAGGGTCTACACCAGACTTACCCTCATGTCCCAGTCCCCAGGGGTGCAGCCAGCCCCCAGGGTCTACACCAGACTTACCCTCATGTCCCAGTCCCCGGGGGTACAGTCCCCAGGGCCCGACTCATTTCCATGTCAGCGTTCCCACCAATTTTACAACCGTTTTACCACCATCATTGAATCGATAAAGATGGCGCCTGAATTTGATCAAACCATTTTCTCCCCAATTGAGAGTAAAGTGATATAAATGCCTCACGTACCGGACTGGAATGAGAGATGGCCTTGGTCTGCGTGCAGCGCCGCCTGGTGGGCGAGCTGCTCTGGAGATTGTCCCGAGCGATCCGTCTTCAACCCTAGGTGGCGCGCGTCCGCCTTCAGAATCCCGCCAGAGGGCGTCACGCCCCACACCTGCACCGAACCCTACCGGAGAAGGCCACATGACAATCAGCGTCCAAAAACTCTAGGATTTCGGACGCAAGGAATTGAAATAGCAGCTTCTTTTACCTCACAGTTGAGCAAGTGAAGGCTAATTTGGGCCAGCAAAGCCCCAGGGATAATGAAATGGGGTTGGACAGATGAAATATTCTCCAAATGCAGGTCTCCGAGTTCGAATCCATGATCATGAACCGTGAGTAATACGTGAGCCATACTTTATGATGCCAACTTGTAGGGCATCTCCTCCGGTTAATTATACCTTATACAGATTGTCAATGAGCGCCACCTACAGTTTGGTGAATGGAGACCAGCGCGGCGCTGTCCAGACTCCAGGCCAGATCCACAATTGCGTCGTGACCTTGACCTCGATTACGGACAAACCGGAAGGGTCGGAAGGGCACCTTGTGAAGGTCATACACCAAAATGTCTCCTGCAACAAAATCAAACAAATTTATCCAATTT
The DNA here is from genome assembly GCA_964019135.1 of Arenicola marina. Lineage (NCBI taxonomy): Eukaryota > Metazoa > Annelida > Polychaeta > Arenicolidae > Arenicola > Arenicola marina. Next base: position 41,280,709 of record OZ025254.1, on the reverse strand, counting down.
GCGACATCAAAAGAAAGACTTTCAATATATTTCTAGGTTATATACTGACCGTGGACCGTCCCGAGAGCCAGATGTCTGTTGCTAGGAGAGACTTTGGCCATGTAGACACCTTGACAACGCTTGGAAATGCTCAAACTGCTCACGTTGGCATCCATCATCTGAAATACCATAAGCTGATGGTTCAACGAAAAACTAGGTCAAACATATAGTACTTGAGGCAGATACAACGGAAATGCACGTTGTGGGTAAGACGCATAAAAAGCCTGAACTATCTATCTCTCCTTGATGCAGACAATGCCCCCACTCCCTACTGATCACATAATTAGCTCTATTCTTGACCTAGACAACACACTTAGCTCTATTCTTGACCCAGACAACACAATTAGCTCTGTTCTTGAGCCAGACAACATAATTTGCTCTATTCTTGACCCAAACAACATAATTAGCGCTATTCTCGACCCAGACAACATAATTTGCTCTACTCTTGACCCGGGCAATACCCGGCCCCCCACTCCCCACTCACGTGCCAGTAGTTGACCTCCTCCTGCACGTAGCCCCGTGACCCCGGGTCACGTGCCTTGTCGCGGGATGCCCACCTCGGCCGGACACCCCCAACCAGCACCCTCACGGGCCGGATGTCGCTGTAGCACAGCAATGTGGCGTCACTTCGCGCCACGCTGTAACCAAACGCAACGGTTACCATGGTAGACGCACGCACGCAGTCCAAGCCTGTTACACGTGTGCTAACCTTTACGCTATATGCGCTTTTACATCATATATACACATATATACGTTTACTATGTGATTCCTGCATGTACCCCCCCCCCCCCGCCCCCCACCGAGTCCAAACTCCTACTAGAGCGTTGTGTATACTATACATCTTCATGTACAATATCCTTTCGGAAGTTCCGGCTTCATAAGACTTCTCAATCTTGAAATATGCGTCATCAGATTAGTTGAAAGGCATAGTACTACACAGAAGTCCAGTTTCACCCCTATCTTTACCCTAAATTAAATTAGATTTGGCCCACGTTCCTCTACTTTTTGGGAAGGATATATGATAATTATCCTGCACGAACGTAGACATGCGCATTAGGATTAAGCCAAGATATGATCAATACCCTTCAAACAGCCAGTCCTAGACTACCGTAGAATCGGCGTGGCGTGTTCATGCGGTGTGCATGTGCAGGACGCAGAAGTCGGCGGTTTGGTTATTTATATAAATGTTTTAGTACGCACCGGCGGTTCCAGAGTACCAAGCGGCCAGCCTCCCGAGGCCTGCAAACCGCGCATTACAACGGTTTAAAGGGTATTACTATTTCCCACAGTTCTCGCGTATGGCGATCGTGAAATGTCACGACCTAATATGGCAAACGCAGCTACGTCACAAATATTCATTATGATATCCAGGACACAAAGAATCGGTGTATATTGGTTTTATGTCTGGTATCATAAGGTAGGGCACCGCAAAGTACGATACGAACACTCTGTTGGTCATGGAAGCCATTTATTTTCTTCATATGCATAACAGAGAAGACATTTACATGTAAAACTCCAGATAAATGTTCATCAAGTGTAAATGCTAATAATCGTTTGTGAAACTTTGAATCATCTGCACCAAGATATAACACTCGAAGATCGGTAACATTGCAGTACACAACCTCACCATATATCCCGCCACAACCGTTTACATGAATCATTTTGCTCCAATCTGAAGAGAAATCAGATACTATACTGGAGCAGCATCATGAAATATGGGTATGCCCATGCTTAACGTCGAGATGTCCCTGTTAACTAATAGCTACACAAAATCTAAAAACACTATCTAAATTGGCTGTGTTTGATTAAATTTGCGACTAGAATTTGGTTGGTTGGTTGTGATGGATGTACAGCTTGTTGAAATGAAAAGCTTTCCCATTGATTACGCTAGTCTAAGTGAAATCTCAGAGATATATCCACGAGCTCATTGATTATGTCATAAATATTATTCATCTTGTACATTGTATATAGACTGTGTTCAATGGGCTTTGCATCTATGGCTGCAAATAAAGCACTACTCTTTCTATTAATATTTTCAAAAGCTGTTAACAGTTTTGAATTGTAAATGATGTATTTAGGTTTTCAGAACACGCATATTATATAACACAGAGTGCCAATCTGGTGCACGTTGTGTGAGAAAGTGTGGTTTCTTGTGAAATACGTCATCAATATTTGAGTATCACTGCCGTTTTGTGCCTTTTAATTGGGGTTAAGTATCTACATAGTTAATTGCCTTGGCAGTCGGATAATGTCTAGGAAATTTCTTCAAAATATTTGTAAAAAATTCATAGGGGGAAAATCGTTGTATGAGCTGCTCTAATCTATAGGACAATATGATATCCCTGCCACTCATTGTATGGTAATCGCTTAATGACATGATGGATAATACACTGATAATATTATAATTTTATATCTTATATCAAGTACGATACATGAACTGTAAACACACATGGTTGAATTGGACATCAATTCGGTCACAAATGTCACAATGTAACCGTGCAAGACTCCGTGACCAACCGACCTGTTACTAGCTATTCTTTGCCCTTTAACCCTACATTCCCTTTCGTCGGTCTTACGTCAGTATTTGTCATGCGCGGTAGATTTGAGTTGTTTGTGCCGGCATTGGCATTGCGGAATAAAACTTCAAACCTTACGGACGTCTAGCTTTTAATCACTACACTTACTGCTACGCACCAATAATCAGATCGTAGGTAAACAAAGTAAAGAACAAGTTCAACAGGACATCAGCCGAGTCGTTCACTGTACTGTGGATTTCCTATGGGTGACGTATATCATAGCAGTCACAGTCTCTTCCTCAGTAATAAACGTATGTAAGTTTAGGGCGACAAACCTCAGCACCAATATAGTTTCACTTGCGCCTCCTGAATTTAAAGCATAAATAATGTAAATGAGGTGATCCTGCCAGACGGCAATCCCTGTCAGGGAAACCTCGATATATATAAATGATGTTTACATCTTTTTTCAATATATCAAAAAAATCATTTAAATATTAAAATTTACCTGTGTTAAGAAGCACCAATGGATAACTGTTTATAAAGCCGAAACCGAAAGCGAAAGTGTATTGTCCTGATATCAATGCACACAAAAGCCGCTGGAGTTGTGGATATCTCGCTGTAGTGGAGTCCACAGCGACCTCCGGAGCACGCTACAGTACCCTGGAGAGGCAGCGTCACTTGTAGTGTCAGTCGCATCGGGAGTCGTGCGTCACGTTCACACTGACCCCCCCCCCCCTCTCCTCCGGGCCTGGCGTCAGCCGCGTTTAGTGTCATACGTCACACTCAGTGTCGCACGTCTCGTTTAGTGTCACGCGTCACATCTAGTGTCAGGCGTAACGTTTAGCGTCACGCGTTATTCCCCATTGTCGCGGTGCGTCGTATCGAAATAACCAGAGCTCCGTAACCACCAGCGCCATTGTTATCAGCGTCTAGTGCCAGAGCTCCGTAACCACCAGCGCCATTGTTATCAGCGTCTAGTGCCAGAGCTCCGTAACCACCAGCGCCATTGTTATCAGCGTCTAGTGCCAGAGCTCCGTAACCACCAGCGCCATTGTTATCAGCGTCTAGTGCCAGAGCTCCGTAACCACCAGCGCCATTGTTATCAGCGTCTAGTGCCAGAGCTCCGTAACCACCAGCGCCATTGTTATCAGCGTCTAGTGCCAGAGCTCCGTAACCACCAGCGCCATTGTTATCAGCGTCTAGTGCCAGAGCTCCGTAACCACCAGCGCCATTGTTATCAGCGTCTAGTGCCAGAGCTCCGTAACCACCAGCGCCATTGTTATCAGCGTCTAGTGCCAGAGCTCCGTAACCACCAGCGCCATTGTTATCAGCGTCTAGTGCCACGCATCACGTCGTGTCACGCATCATGTTTAGTCTCACGCGTCACGTTTAGTGTCACGCGTCACATCAAGTGTCACGATTGGTGTCGTATGTCATGTCGAGTTAAGCTCTCAGTAGAGATCAGCAGGCGAGATGCTACCGTCACGCGGCACATCCACAACTCACTTTCAGTGTCAGACATCAGTAGCCTTTGACGTCACGCCTATCTTTAAAATTTAACCTGCAGCGTCATATATGTCACTAGTGTTTAGTGTTGTGTCAATTGAACTCCGGCGTCAGAGGTCAGTAGCGTTTAGTGTCGTGCGTCACAGGCACAGTTGACCTTCAGCATCAGACGTCAGCACTGTGTCGGTCGTCACTTGTCACTCTTACTGCCTCCCTTCGTCGACTGACCGGCGCTGAAAAACAGATAGTGTCGTCATGGTAACCAGATCAATAAATGAGAAGCTCAATAGAGAAACATACTAATCAACACAGTTTCACCGGCTTTGATTGTGCGCTGATGTAATCATCTGCATCTTATTGCAAGCAATCAAGATGCATACAAAATGCATGTAACGATTTGTAAGCTAATTCAAGATATACCGAAAATATCTACAAAAGAAGTTCATAAATACATGTAAGGCACTTGCTATTCTGTTGAACGACATCCAAATGCCAGTCCAAATGCCAAAAAAACAATTAGGTGTGGCATATTTTGCACAAACAATGCGCGAAACAGTGAAACAATAATATACCGGTAGTGGTCTTAACAACCAGAATGCACCACTCATGAATATGTAGAGCGTGAGAGATAATTGAGTTAGACTCTGTAGCATAGATACCCAACAAAATAGCATTGTATACAGAACATGCAGGTATCAATTTACACAAATATATTAAATATTTACATTATTAACTATAGTAAATATTTACTATAATGACTATAGTAAATATTTAATGTAATGACTATAGTGAATATTTACTATAATGAATATAGTAAATATTGACCGTATTGACTGTAGTAAACATTTACTGCAATGACTATAGTAAACATTTACTGCAATGACTACAATAAATATTTAATGTAATGACTATAGTAACATTTACTGTGATGACTATGGTACATATTTACTATAATGACTGTAGTAAATCAACTATTTGCCCACTGTACATGGGAACACAACGAAGCACATGCTGATGCCGCTTATATACAAGGCAAACCAATTAAATATAGACCTTACAGCAAAAAGATGATCCAGTCAAAGACTAAACCGCATATCGATATTTCAAACCCATTAGAAAATAATTAGTTTGGCTGTCAGATTAAACTATAGGAAAATAAAGAGGGTAGAAGACAACAAACCTGTTTGGTGTGTCGTTTGGCGTTATCAGTCAGCTAGACAAACACAAGCTGCAGTCCCATGTCCTTGTCACTCAAGGGTCTGTCACGCGTTATTGAAGCGTTGGTGGCACGTGATTTAATTAAATTCAACTTGATATTTGTTTATGATAGATAAACGTTTGTTAATGTGATCCACCGGAGGTAACCGCTTTTATGTGCTCAAATCATTTTTCACGCATGTCTCGAAGAGGCAAATCGATGAAAGATAAATGGATGACACATGACCCAGATTACGCGCACGGGGCCGGAATCGAACTTAGTACCTAATGATCTGTAGTCTAGTGCGCTATACATCAGGGAGAGCCCCTCGCCCCCCCCCCCCCCCCCCGTGCTTCGAGTTGAAAAAGAATTGTAGAAGGGCATTCCGTGTCCATGGTTGATACTTTGTTTTGACGATCCATTAGCATTTTCTACACTCAACAGGCAGACACGTGGATCTGTATTACACTTTAGCTTCACTTTCCGCTTCTAAACTTCAGCTGGGAGGCTCAAAATGTCTCGCCGAATACCGATAGCAGTGGCGGATCCAGGAATTACGAAAGCGGGGGGGGGGGGCACCATTTATTGAAGTACTATCCAGGCGCGGATCCAGTGAGAAAATTGCGACCGGAGCGATAAAAGAAAAATGTGCTCCATCTGCCCCTTTCTTTAGAGAAAGGTGGGGGGGGGGGGGCGGGGGGGGGGACGGCGTGACTTTCTTTCGCCTATTTTTCAGCGAAAGGGGGAGCCGGTGCCCCCTGTGCCCTCCCCTCCCCCCTCCCCGGGATCCGACACTGGATAGGACCATCTCCTATCGCTAGGACAGTGCAACTGGCATGTCATCGAGCACAGTCAGAAGATAATTTTTCACAGTTTTGGCGTGACAAAAATTGTGTTTCTTTGTCCATACGTAGTCGAGGCGGTGGGTTAGGCATACGGGCAGCTGAGATGCGATCAAAAGTAATTACAATATTCAATATTCGACACAAGGAAGCGCAATGCAAACTGGCGCAAGCAGTTACCATGGCTGCGAGGTCACAAAAGAATCAGGGAATCAAGTTGCACACGTGTTGATTCGTATATACAACGTCCTTGTACGGGGCACAAGGGGCATGGGTACATTCAGGAAGCAAGAAAGTAATAGACTCTAGCAGAGCAGAGCACAAAAATTAACATTAAAGCAGTAATTTGATACATACATTTGATTATGTTATCATAGTAGCATTGCTATGAGATATCACTGAGGTTGCAGGATGTGTATCGAAGACTGTGTGCATGAAGCGCTCACATAGTACTCACGCAGGTTCTGTCTCCTGTCCCAGCGATTGTAATGGCTGTGTGTGCAGCCAAAGGTCATTCCTGCAAGGACAGAGGCCGATAGGTACGCATAAACTCGATAATACAACAACGAAGCTGCAGATTCTACAGACAGTAAATCAAATCAAAAGACTTTCAATACGGAAACAATATTTTAAGAAAAAGATACAAATATTCCAGACTAACCAGAACCGGGATCAGAACAAAATGGCGCCGACAACATATATGGAGACTCCAAAGTCTACGGTGTAAATGCTCCGTGCGTTGACTATAGGCTTTGCGCTAGAAAGCACTCGCTATCATATTAATTTAGTGTTAATACACTGAAACCACTATGGACTAAGGCATCGAGGAGAGGTACCTGTACTTATGTCGCTCTGCCACCTGGTGGTAGAAGGTGGCCGTGACCAGAGGGAAGGCTGGGTCCTGCTCATCCCGGCCTCCCTCGGCCTTCGTCTCCGCCACCTGAAACAACCATAGTCGTCAGAAAAATGGCCGCCCATAGCAACAGTCGTCAGCATTAGTCATCAATAGCAACAACCATCCACATTGATCGTCAATATAGGAACAGCCACAACTGTCAACATGAAACGTCACTGGCGCGTTTTATTCGTCCTTAGCAACAACAGTCAAATTTAGTCGTTCATAGCAACAACCGTCATCATTGGTGGTCAATATAGCAAATCCCAAACGTCAAAATTAGTCGTTAAGAGCAACAACCGTCAACATTGGTCGTCAATAGAAACAGCACAGGCGTCGAAATTAGTCGTCCATAGCAACAACCATGAACAGCAGACACACCAAGAACGAGCAGAAATCACACGAAGGGCGAGAAAGTATGCGATGTGTGTGTTTATGACTCACCTCAGCGGTCTGGATGACTTGGAGGTTGGTTCTGTTCTGGAGGTAGCTGTACAGGTGAAGGAACTCTGTCGCCGTCTCCATCACCATCACCCGGCTCTCCTGAAACCAGACATCGATGTGATAGCTGCCCTCTTATGAAAGGTAACACCGCCTCTTGCTTAATTCAACTTTTCCGTCATCACATTGAAGCAACACCACCCGTTAACTCATATAACAAACGGTAGTCGTGTTTGTCACCTGAATAATAGTCTATTTCGTATTCTACATAAGTTAGTCGGACGTAACATCAACGGCGCAACATCTGCACGGTGTCTGTGGGTTCCATTGTACAATGACTTACTTGATTCCTATCATAGAACCACCGACGTAGATTGACATCCGAACCATCGCGTGTCACATCACATGACGTCACACGTGGCGAGTCATACAACATGACGACACCTTTGGCGCGGCGTATGACACCGCATGACGTCATACACACCACGTGACCAATCACAACATGGCGCCACGCACCACTGACGTATCAGTTACATCATGTGACGAACATCATACCATGACCTCAACGGACCACGTGACGTATGACAACATGACGTCATACGCACCACGTGACCTATCGTGTAGCATGACGTCAACGGACCACGTGACGTAGGACAGGACGTCACATACCACGTGACATTTGACCCAGCGTGATGTCATACGCCACGTGACGACATACACACGTGGTCGCCCACTGACCTCCAGGACGAGTTCCTCCATGACGAGTTGGACGGCCTTGCCCTCCACCACGGCCGCCCGCCTCCGCTCGGCCTCCACGGTGTCCGCCCGCAGCACGGCCCTGGGTCCGCCCGTCAAGGAAAACACACTCAACATGCGTCGGGTGGGGGGAGGGGGGGGTGAGACACGGGGGTGTGTAGCGAGACACGGGAGGGGGGGGAGAGGGTAGTGAGACCTTGGAGTCATTGTGGTAGGGGAGGGGCGGCGCAACACGGCAGAGGGGGGGAGGGAGTATGGGGCGAGAGGAGATAGTGAGACACGGGGGTGGGGGGGACTGCGGGACGGGAGGGGCAATTCGGGAGGGGGGCAGTATGCGATGAGGAGCGGTAGGGCGACATGGGGGGGGGGCAGTGTTGGCGGGGGAGGAGGCGGGGGAGGAGGCGGGGTCGAGACGTTGGAAGAGGTAACATGATACGGACAAACCACAACACAAACGGAAATCAGATTCGCACAATTGCACAACATTCCTGGATGGTAGCAAAAACTACTTGGTTATTATTCGCATATATATATATACATATATATATATATACATATTATATTTTCATATGTTCATGTTGATATGGACTTAATAATGGATTCATTTTGCTGGCACAGGGCACCAGAACGCACATTAATGAGACGTTATATTGTATCAGTGCATCACCAGCCAACCACGTGTCTATCACTGAGATCACAGATTGAGGATACATGGCGGTGGGGCGGTCCAAGGCGGCCGGTAACTGGCGGAAGTGGGAGTCCAGAAACCGGTCGACCAGATCCTCCACCAGACTGCGCACCTGTCAGACAACACACTCCGTGTATTAAAGTTGCATGTGGAGTTGTTTCGCTGTTTTTGAATGCCACATTTGCGTATAAGAACACAAACTTAAGGTTTTAAGGTTCATAACAGACAATAAACACCTACCATATCGCTCACAAATTATCTGCCAATGAGCAAAACATTTCAAATTCACGAATTGTCCGCCACAAAAATGAAAACTCGTGCTGATTTGAAACGTCATAAACGTGTGTACACAAGTCGTTTACCGTTGCCACCGACAGGGGGCCCAAGCGCTAAATTATATGAGACAATAGAAGCGTCCGGAGCGCCACTTTTTCTTTGGCGGTGGCCGTTGACACTGCTTGTGGTCAAAGGTAACATTTCCTGTTTATGTTTATTTTGGTACAGCCGTTGCAACGGTCAGCTCCACATGTAACTTTAGGATACATCACCGTGTACACCCAGGAGTCTTATTTATAGACATCATGTCATTGGCAGTTGGTACATCGGGAACAACGGAGCCATGTCCCCGGGGTAACCCCCTACTCTTTGCGAAGAAGAAGATGGGATCTTGGGATCCTGCGACCACACAGACATGGCCACAGCGGGGCTCGGACCATCGACCCACGTGCCGTTAGGCTATCGGGAGGCCAGAACGCTCAAGGCGAGGGTTCTAACCCACTGAGCTCGACCTCAATAAGACAAGCGGGAACGGGAGCCCCACACCTCACTCACCATGTGGTAATCCTCCATCTGCCAGGACCGATACGACTGTGGGCCGAAATCTCCTTCATATGGCTTCCTCAGTCTACCGTAGTCGTTGTCAAACTGTTCCCTGTAACAAACCAACAGACCAATCAAGTTACAGTCAGAGCAACATTGATACGAATGTATATAGAGGTTGTTCTTGATAACTATAACAATTAATGCCTTATTAAAAAGGAATCGCCAGCCTGGCCTCTAACGCTGCTTTACCGATTCATTTAATACCCAATTGTCTATCCCCCAAATTACAGAATTTTTCGTCCTATCTATAGCTCACAATAAAATTTAGAAGTGACCGCCAGGCACGATTTCGCCGCCTGCACAGGCGGCAGCCCTTTTTGGAGGTGTGTCCGCGATTGACCAATCAGGAGGCGCCACTCTAATTTATTCAAACCGGAAATTGCGCCTATTGTGTGACCAAAACAAGAGCGCGTGATCATCGCTAATATAAAGAGCTGCGATTCTAACTCCAATCATGGCATTGTTGCGGAGTCCATCGTCGCAAGACGTATATCAATTTGTTTGGATGGTACATTTCCATTAAACACTAAGATCATGTTCTACTGCGCGGCTTGGAACTGCCGCTGTTCATCTGTAAATCGCGGCCCTGATCTCTCTCCCCGCGGGTTATAACACAAGGCGGTGCCACATGAATAGTCACAATACGCGTCACTGCTCCCGGCAAAATGGCGCTCTGCTCGACATTGCTGGGGGCGGGTTGCCTCAATTTTTTCTCCATACCAGTCGGCCGAAACGAAGCGTTAACACTCGCCAATTTAACTTTAAGATATAAACTTTCGGTGCAGATCGCGATTAAATTAGGTTGGACACCCGCTTTAAAGGAAACCGCCAGTCTGGCCTCTAACGCTGCCTTACCGATTCATATTCCATGTGTCTATCCTCCAAATTACAGAATTTTCCATCCTGTCAGTAGCTCACAATAAAATTTAGAAGTGACCGCCAGCCACGATTTCGCCGCTTAACCAGGCGGCAGCCCTTTTTGGAGGTGCGTCCGCGATTGACCAATACGGAGGCGATATCTAACTATGTTGAAACCGGAAATGACGCCTACTGTGTGAACAACTCCAATCACCGCTTTTTGGCGGAGACAATCGTTGCAAGAGATATATCGATATGTCTGGGTGCTAGTCTTCCATGAAACACTAAGATCGTGGTCTACTGCGTGGCTTGGAACTGCCGCAATTATTCCGTACATCGCGGCCCTGATCTCTCGTTTCACGCGTTTTCCCTGAAGGGTATCTCCACTGTGAAGAGTTCCCTCCGCGAGATAACTTCCAGTTCTAACGTCAGGTGGCTCCACATGAAGGGTCACAATATACGTCACTTGCTCCGGCAAAATGGCGCGCTGCTCGACATTGATGGGGGCGGGTTGGCTTAATTATTTTCTCCTTATCAGTCGGCCGAAACCAAGCCGTTACACCAGCAAAATTCATTTTAAGATGTAAACTTTCGGTGCAGATCGCGATTATATTGGGTTGGACACCCGCCTTAACATGGTCTCACCTCAATCTGTTGTACTTGGCGATCTGTGCCGGCAGACTGAGCGCTGTGTGGTGGATCAGGGAGTCGACGGCGTGCACACTGTGAGCGCTGGCGACACGAGACGAGGAGAACCGCTCGCTGGGTTGCCAGCCTGGGTCGCTATGGATACTCCCTAGAGACACGTGACAACATAATTAAACTTCACACTCACGGGTCCCTAATTAATTAAACATCTTCACGGGTCTTTAATTAATTAAACCACACCTTCACGGGTCACTATTTAATTAAACACCACCCACATGTCTTTAATTAATTAAACTCACTCTCGCAAGTTCGTAATTAATTGAACTCTATCCCACAGGTCCTTATTTTAGTTCACCATCACCGTTCCTTAATAAAAACTCCACACTCGCACGTCCTTAATTAGTTGTCAAGTTAAAAATATCCTATAAAATTATATAAAATTTGCCAAATTAGATAAAATTAGCAATTTTGACGACGTACAACACAAAAACGTACAACCACTTTCCTGCACGATAAACTATTGTTTAAACGATCCTCAGTGGACAACAATTGTTGTATGAGCTGCTGTATAGTACAGCGCACAGCCCCATAAGTAGATAAAGATCTTAAAAGACTAACAGAGAAACCACCTGAGAAAATGCACTCTATTTACACATGAGTACTTAAAACCATACCTCAGAGTAAGAGATAACGTGGACTAAATAAACAATACTCGAGTTATATGCAATCAAATCTTAAAAGAAGCGGTAAACCTGAAATAAAAAGATGGCCCACCAGATAAACAACAAAGAATAAAATCTAATTCAGTCAGCTGGTAGAATCAAGCGTGCCACGTGGCGCTGACCTGTGTATGAAAAGGTCGGCGATGGTGGCGCCACCATGGTGCGTCTGTTCTGCTGTATTCGATCGCAATCCTCCAACAGTCTCTCCTTCTGCTGGGTCAGGTCTCTGGCAAACAAACACAACACACATTAAGTCTCTCCTTCTGCTGGGTCAGGTCTCTGGCAAACAAACACACCACACATTAAGTCTCGCCTTCTGCTGGGTCAGGTCTCTGGCAAACAAACACAACACACATTAAGTCTCTCCTTCTGCTGGGTCAGGCCTCTGGCAAACAAACACAACACACATTAAGTCTCTCCTTCTGCTGGGTCAGGTCTCTGGCAAACAAGCACACCACACCTTAAGTCTCTCCTTCTGCTGGGTCAGGTCTCTGGCAAACAAACACACCACACATTAAGCCTCTCCTTCTGCTGGGTCAGGTCTCTGGCAAACAAACACACCACACATTAAGCCTCCCCTTCTGCTGGGTCAGGTCTCTGGCAAACAAACACACCACACATTATGTCTCTCCTTCTGCTGGGTCAGGTCTCTGGCAAACAAAAACAACACATATTAAGTCTCTCCTTCTGCTGGGTCAGGTCTCTGGCAAACAAACGCAAACACACAAGTGGTACCTTTACACCACTGATGACACACAAGCAGTGGTAACCCTTCATATGGTAAGCGTGCATGTTGATACTACGCGGTATATACCTGAGATGTGTTGAATGCACTTGTTGCTTCTTGGAGAACTCTGCCGTTCTGACTCCCAGAAGATCGTCAATGAGTCTTGGTTGCTGGGGGTCAGTGTGCTTCTCAGTAACTGTGGGACCATAAAGGCGTCAACATGCGAAGGCATTTTCACATGGTCTATCATCCAAATTCCCCTCCGAAGTCGCTATTCCAAAGCCAGTCCGTTTTCATCAGCCAGAGTGATTTTAACCAAAGCAATGCATATTCATATATGAATATCAAGTACATTTAGTGCGAATACGATAATCGAGCATACATATAGCTTTGTTTACAAATACGAATGCCATGCTTACAGCCAGGCACAATTGCTCCACGTTTGACATTTGCGAGACAGTCCGTCTACGCCTATATTATAATGGTTGGGATCGGCTAATAAAGTCTTGTTTTCAGTCGTAGGGGCGGTATTTATCGATAACACGTAGCTTAATTACGCACGATTAGCACATCTTCGTCGTAGCTTCACCAGCTCGTTGTGGTGGTGCTCATCACCAAGAAATGATATTCAATAGCATTTTAGCACTTTCTTAAATCATAAAATCTATCTCTTGAGTCAATACTTAACTATCTTTTGAACCCGATAACCGCTCGATGAATGTTCCACTTAGCGCTCAGTAAATTTTGCGTAGCCTAAGTGGGGTTTATGAAGACGGCCAACGGCGGAATAATGTGATCTCCTCGGAATGCTGATGACAGGTTTCAATGATAACACTGTATACATACCATAGTTGTTAATGGCCACATCTCGTGCTTGGCCGCCATATTGGGAGTAGATGGCCTGGGACAAGTATTCCTTCTCCGTCAACCGTTCCTTAAAACACAAGACATTAACTATCTATCAACATTTTAGTTCATCAAATGCGTTTCAGAATTCTCCACGTTTTGTTATGTGAAGTAAATTATATTATGTGATCATATGGAGTTTGGACCAATTTTATTGATCAAATTCACCTGATGAAATTATATGTTTGTGGGAAATTGAAACATAGACATGCAAAAGTCAAGAGCCTTACCAATAGTTTCTTTTCGTATGATTGTTTGGCCAGCGACTTCCTAAGTGAGCTATCCTTCAATCTGAAAAGGAATTTCATGTACGTTGCTTATATGTACGTGTCAGGTCAACATACCTCTAATGCTAGCGCCAATATTCCAAACCGCCTTTTACTGAATAATGCACATGATCACATGCCAACAATCTCGCACAAACTTACATTATCATGCAACAGACAGTGCAGAAGACAATAAATTCAATGTAAAAGTATAAAGAAAGTCATCGAGGGGAGAACAAAATGAAAAATCACATCATTCACAGGCAAGAAAATCAAAATCAACCTTCACAAAAGTCATGTAAAAGACAAGAAAGCTTTCACGAAAGTCGCTAAAAATACAATACAACACAAGGCTGTACGCATAACATACCAAGTAGGCTTTCACGGAAAGGTCGTACACACGACAACGAAGCCTTCATATAGGTCGCTGACAATACAACAAAACATTTGTTAAGGTCGTACACAGGACAATTACGTCTTCACAAAGGTCATACACAAGACAAAGAAAGTCTTCACAAAAAAAGGACAGAAGACAACGAAACCTTCACAAAGGTCTACGCAAGACAACAAAGTCTTCACAAAAGTCATAAACAAGACAACAAAGTCTTCGCAAAGATTGTGTACAAGATCACGAAACCTTCACAAAGGGCGAATAAAAGACAACCAAGCCTTCACGAAGGTCATACTCAAGACAATAAGGTGTTCACAAAGATCATACAAAAGACAACAACGTCTTTGCAAACGTTGTTTACAAGACAACGAAAACTTCATAAAGGTGGTGCACAAAACAACAAAGCCTTCATAACGGTCGAACACAAGACGAAGCTCTCACAAAAGTCCTACATAAGACAATGACACTGTGTTCACAAGAGTCGTTTTCGACTGAGGGTAGCTCAAGTCTGTAGCTCTACATATTTACTGCTCGGCTTACCTTGCTGGGTGAGGAGTTTCCTTTCCAGGTGCCATTAACTTTGGCTTTGTGCGGTGCAGATGCAGCAAATAATTATCAGAGTCTTCTCTATTCACGTTTTCTTCCATCATTGGTAAATTTATCGGTTGCAAATTCTGAAACACAAATTTTACCAGATAATTTATTAAAATTATATTGCAATGGTAAAATAAATATCTTTTTAATTGCATCATCATGACAACTACAGTAAAATAAAATTAACTGCTAGCTTGCAGCAGTATAATTTGCTGTCTCAATCTATTTTCAGTACATGATATTCTAAGAGATGAAATCTAACCCAAACGCATGTGGTTGGGAAGTATCAATATTATAGCTTACCCTCTAACATCTAATCTTTCTGGACAATACAAGAAAACTAACATTTTAAAAACATCAAAACTATATCATAATCCGGGCTAGTGTAGGCCCACTTTGACAGCAGACGTCCTCTTGGACCGCTAAATGATTTGACTGCTGAGGGGTGGAGCCGGGGGCATGCAACATCTCCCATATATATGTGTAAATAAAATAAAAGATAAATTGTAGCGCTACTAAAGTATGTTGTAATAAGTTTACTAATTTACATTTCACTGCACATTGATATATGAACCCTGGCGGTCCATGTTCTCACATTGTTTTATATCTTGGTTCACTTGTATTTTCATCTTTAATAAACAGATAAATCAGTGTAGAACAGTGCCTATATAACTTTGGTGTAGCCTAAACCGATATCAGCAAAACTTTATAAGCCAATTAATGAATAATAACCAGCTATAGATCTCAGTTCCCCTTCACCTTGGCATGCCTTCCCCCGTTCAATTAATGAATAATACCTGGCCATCAAAGTGGACGTAAACCGGTAACGGAACTATGCATATAGCTGCTAACTGTATGTACTCTCAACCTCTTAGTCCGTCATAGTCTTACAAAATGCTCATTAAGTTCTCATTAACAATGTTACAAGGTTAACAATCTCCTAATGATGTATTAGAAGAGATCGGACACTTGCCAACCTATAACTACAGTAGCCCCAAGTCACCCAATTCAAAGAACAGAAAACGTCACACTCAAGTTGCAGAGGTATTCTACATCGCTTCCTACACTATATAGCGGTCTCACTTTATAGCGAAAAGACACTAATCTCGCGAAAAGACAGCCCAAATCCCAATTAACTCCGATCTGGAGCTGTTGAACCGGCTAATTCGGTTTGTAATGTCTTTACTGCGGGCAGGAATGAAAAAATGTATTGTTTAATCGGGCTCATATGCATATTTAACAAATATTTCAACACGGACGCCGTTCAGCGATCGGTACGGTTGCCGCCATGTTGGATAGACGTTTGCGCTGGCATGGCTTCTTGCCGCCAGTGGGTGCCGTGACCACGAAGTTGGCCGTCTGTTGAGCGGACACAGCCTTTGAGAAGTTTAGAAGCCTTCATGAACCGTGTCAGATGCCTCTGACGCTGGTCTAAAGTGCGGGATGCCCATACATCCATGGGGACGGCGAACCGGTTGAATTCCTCGCAAAGCTCGTTGTCCCCACGGCCAACCATGCTGAGCTCTACTTGGCGGTACTGCTGGACCACAACGCTGTGCAGCATGTCGACCTGTCCCACCAGGGATTACGGTTTCCATTCGGTTTCCAATTTGAGCACATGATTGACACTCTCGCAGTTGTTGTTTGTCCAAGCAGGGGAGATGCCGTGTCTTGATCAGGTTGCGTAGTTTTCCTTCAGGATGGGAAGGATTCGTGTCTTGAAGGAGTGAGTGGCCTGTGGTGCGTGGGCGGCATATCGTTGTTCTGCGTCAAGGGCACGCATGTCGAATACGTCCGCGGACTCAGCGTTGACGACGCCCTGGCGTCCAAACACAGACTGCGTTATATCCGTCCTCAGCTTGGTGCTGACGCCGACCTTGTCTCGCAAGTAGTCATTCAAGTTCCCCTTGAGGTGGCGGGTGCAGCTCATCCTGCGGCTGGACGGGAAGGCCTTAGCGATCGCATTCACCATGGCCTGTTCGTTATCGGACCCGAAGACAGGGTCGGATGGGGTGACGTGCAAAACGACAGACAGGCGACAGAAGAAGTCGAAGTAGGTAGAAGAGTTTCCGTGCAAGAACATCGGTCCGGCGACGATCGGGTGGTCCCCGGTTGTTCGGCGTTTCACCCCAAGATGTTTGAACACGCCGACAGTCACGTGCACTTCTCCGAGGTTGAATGTCTTGTCGAACCCAAGAATGGTTGACGTAGAACCGGGTCCCGAGCAGCAGAAAAGGTTTGATGTCCTGTATCTGGGCGTCGGTATGGAGCATTATCGATGGCACAAGGCTGTCACCGATTGTTATTCGACTCAAAACGTGGTCGCCTCCTCGAGCTCGAGTTAGCAATTGTTGTAGATTGTCTGCGAAGTTAGCAGTGCACTCTTCAACACCTCCTTCTTTTCGGCTCCGATATCGGGCACTTTCTAGCTGCTTCATTGACTTAGGAAGGGAATAAACATCTCCTCCCGCCGCCTTACTAAGAAAGTCGAACGCCTTCTTGGGTTGGTTGTTGGTTACTTCCGCCTTAATGGCCTCCATGACCTCCGGTTTCGTACGGATGTGGGGCCGCGTGTTCGTTTCACTTTTGCCATGTGGTGCGGTGCCCGGGAACTTCCCGATGAATTCCACGCAAGCAAGCCCGCTAGCGTCCTTCAGCCACGTCACTCGGCGTTCGTAGGCAGGCCACAGGTTGTGCTTTCGGTAATTTCGCTGGACGTGGACCAGCGCTCTGGCAACTGGCTGTGGGTTCAAGGCAACCAAGGCTTTCTTGCCGCTTGACCTCCGGACATTGCGGGGTGTCCTTCGGTTGCGCTCATTGTCAACCAGGAAGTAACAGTTTTCTTTGATTCCAGTCGGCACGTCGGGACAAATGGTGGCCGCCTTAGCATTGCCAGTCAACAATCCTATAACCTCCGATATGGGTAGGAATTTGCCAGTTGGGATGCCGCAACCACCATCTGCGAATACGCGTTCCGTTGCGTTGATGGATGTGTCCGGGCTAACCGGAGAGGAGGGCGCCGAGTCTGCGTCTAGACTGGCGCTCCGGCTAACCGGAGAGGAGGGCGCCCAGTCTGCGTGTAGACTGGCGCTCCGGCTAACCGGAGGGGAGGGCGCCGAGTCTGCGTCTAGACTGGCGCTCCGGCTAACCGGAGGGAAGGGCGCCCAGTCTGCGTCTAGATTGGTGCTCCGGCTGACCGGAGGGGAGGGCGCCCAGTCTGCGTCTAGACTGGCGCTCCGGCTAACCGGAGTGGAGGGCGCCCAGTCTGCGTGTAGACTGGCGCTCCGGCTAACCGGAGGGGAGGGCGCCCAGTCTGCGTCTAGACTGGCGCTCCGGCTAACCGGAGGGAAGGGCGCCCAGTCTGCGTCTAGATTGGTGCTCCGGCTGACCGGAGGGGAGGGCGCCCAGTCTGCGTCTAGACTGGCGCTCCGGCTAACCGGAGTGGAGGGCGCCCAGTCTGAGGCCAGACTGGCGCTCCGGCTAACCGGAGGGGAGGGCGCCCAGTCTGCGTCTAGATTGGTGCTCCGGCTGACCGGAGTAGAGGGCGCCCAGTCTGAGGCCAGACTGGTGCTCCGGCTAACCGGAGGGGAGGGCGCCGAGTCTGCGTCTAGACTGGCGCTCCGGCTAACCGGAGAGGAGGGCGCCGAGTCTGCGTCTAGACTGGTGCTCCGGCTAACCGGAGGGAAGGGCGCCGAGTCTGCGTCTAGACTGGCGCTCCGGCTAACCGGAGAGGAGGACGCCGAATCTGCGTCTAGACTGGCGCTCCGGCTAACCGGAGTGGAGGGCGCCCAGTCTGAGGCCAGATTGGCGCTCCGGCTAACCGGAGGGGAGGGCGCCGAGTCTGCGTCTAGACTGGTGCTCCGGCTAACCGGAGAGGAGGGCGCCAAGGCTGCGTCCAGACTGGCGCTCCGGCTAACCGGAGAGGAGGGCGCCCAGTCTGCGTCTAGACTGGTGCTCCGGCTAACCGGAGAGGAGGGCGCCGAGTGTGCGTCTAGACTGGTGCTCCGGCTAACCGAAGAGGAGGGCGCCGAGTGTGCGTCTAGACTGGTGCTCCGGCTAACCGGAGAGGAGGGCGCCCAGTCTGCGTCTAGACTGGTGCTCCGGCTAACCGGAGGGGAGGGCGCCGAGTCTGCGTCTAGACTGGTGCTCCGGCTAACCGGAGGGGAGGGCGCCGAGTCTGCGTCTGGACTGGCGCTCCGGCTAACCGGAGGGGAGGGCGCCGAGTCTGCGTCTAGACTGGCGCTCCGGCTAACCGGAGGGGAGGGCGCCCAGTCTGCGTCTAGACTGGCGCTCCGGCTAACCGGAGGGGAGGGCGCCCAGTCTGCGTCTAGACTGGCGCTCCGGCTAACCGGAGAGGAGGGCAATGCTGGCGATTCCGTCAGGTCGAGGTCGATCATGATTGGTCTAGCTGGCTCTGCGGCACGCTCTTGTAAGACCACAAAGTGGTTCGGGCGGAACGTAGTCATGAACTGAGGCGCCTGCATTTGCGTCCACATCACCGTTACGCAAGTGCGGATGCCTGTACCCCGCGTCCGCAGACCTTTCTGGTCAACGGACCGGCACGGAACTCATTGCTTAACGTAGGAGGGCAGTAGGACCGCAGTGCCACATTGAGAGCAGCACTGGCAGCATAAATATGCAGTAACTCAGACCATGCACCTGGTTTTACTGCGGCCAGGAGTAGACTGTCGTATGGGTCACACACGACCGTGTTGTCACCGATCAGGTCCCTGTACTGACGGGACTGGTAATCGTAGCACTCCCTGTGTTAAGCGATTTCCAGTGCAGTAATTAACCGGATGACAAGATGTTGGTCTTCGTTGCCTAACATCCTGCGGGATATGGCCCTGTACAGACAGTTACCATCTCCATTAATGGCAAGCGGTTCATGGCGGGCTAATATAAGCGGCTGATACGTTCGCAGTATCCTCACTGACACAGCGTCTATTGGGCCGGGCGGTGGAGGACCCTGTGCAGTCGGCACGGTAACAGTGTACGTATGAAGCAGCAGGATCTCAGACTCCACAGTCTTGAGCCGCAGATCGAGACGATGAAGCATGCCATTATTAAAGCACATCAGCGACAGATGAAGTTAAGGTCATTGACTTCATCACCCCAGCATTGTAGCAATCAGGGACTCATCAGAACACAGTGCCTATGGCTTCATTGCTGGCAGAAAGAGCATTCGATACTGTTCTTGTTGCAGGATGAACTACAAGTACTACAGGGATACTTGGAAGAGCGTGTGTTTCTCTAAGTTCCATGTTGATGCCAAGAAAGCAAACAAAGATTGCTCTTCCTAGCCAGCAGCTAACTTTTTATACCCGGTTTCTTCGCCCGTTGTAAACCAATAGACGATACAGTGGCCAATAGTAGTTCGCTTTACTAACCATGTCATGGCTTCATCTACCAACCGTAGTAAACCTGAGAAGCCAGTGCTGGACCAAACTGATTACCCTGTCACCAAGCCGGATGTCTCCAGACACCATTGTTATTTACCTTTTGCTCCAAACCTCTCGACACAGTCATGTAACAAGCCAAGTGATGAGAAGCCTTTGCTGAACTAAACTGCGCTTAGATGTAAACTCAACGTAACAAACTAATTGTTGTTAATTGATTAGCCCTGCACAAAACCAGCACCCCAAAACCAGTTATCTTCCGACTTCTACCTCAACTAATTGGTATCACGTAACTGCGGCACGCATGTCTCCTACCCCAATAACACTAACATTTAATTTTGTGGAAAATGGCAACCCAATCTTGATAAATTAAAAATAAACGTTTCAGGCGATATATGTCCCATTTATGATTAGATTATCGCATTTTTGTCTTTTCGTGAAAAGACTTCATAGCGCAAACATATATACGATACCGTCCCGAATGCACGCCATCTAAAAAAAAAAGTCAAAGTCATAAATGATGTAGACACACGTTTCGGCCTATATTTTCCGTGATTGTGCTGCGATCGCTTTAAGAATCACTGACATGAGAAAGCAACCCTAGACCATTTTAATGATATCAAACTTATGTTTGTACTGCGATGTTATCACAGACAATGAAAGGCTCTATAGCTGCCATGGCATCCTCGTGGCTGGTATAAATATAGAGCATGTATTGTTCAAAACACGTTCGGCGCCATGGCAACCATCATTTTATGACGCATGTTTTAGTATTTTGGCGACAGAGCGTTTTCTGCCAATGGCATGTCAGCATTGAGAAATATTCTTTGTGTCATAAAAAAAAAAGTTTGATATCATTAAAATGGTCTAGTGTTGCTTTCTCACGTCAGTGATTTTGCGAGTGATTGAGGCAAATTCGCGGAAAATATGGCCCGAAACGCGTGTCTACGGCATTTATGACTTTGACTTTGACTTTTAGTGAGGCAACGTTTGACTGCTCAGGTTCAAGCTTCAAAGCACTGGCGCCAAGAGTTCTAACTACGATCATTTGCCTGTTCTATACATCGTGCCTGAATAAAGAGCCCTGAATAACATGTCACCAGGTAGTGACGAAAGTGTCACTAGATCTAATGTATTGCTCAATAAAATCAAACCTACCGTTGCCAGTCCGCCATTCGTAAACATTACTTCAACGTCTAATGACCGAAATCTGCCGTTCGATCGCGGTTCTTGCTACCGAAACCTTCCGAAATAAACCGAATGGGGATTTATTCGGTTTACGACCGCTTGGGCCGCTGCATGTTTCTGCCGCTGGACATTTCGGCCGCTAGGGAGGGGAGGGGGGATTAAGGATTAAGCGGAGGCTGAAGGGCGAACCGATCAAACGGTTATTGTGTTGCTTCAGGCCAATTGGCTGGACACAGTGATTTAGGGGAAGGCGGGGCCCGGGCGGGGCACATACAAATTGATGATAATAAACGCTGTACCATCCTCCTTTTTTTCGTTCGTATTTCTCGTCTCGCCAAATATTAGCGAGGTCAAACGACTGCAGTTTGCCTTCTGACACAATGTACTATTGGCCACATGGAATAATTTTTCTAGTGTGATTCACCCAAGCATACGATGATTTATAAGGATAGAATAGGACTTTTAGAAGTTTCTATCAAAATAAAAAAAAATGTAAGATTTTTGTATTGACTTTGTGGCGAGTTATTCGCGCCTAAACAAGACCGACATTTCGATTGTTGTCATCGTGTGCGCGACCATTTTGGAAAAGATCGTGTCACAGGACAGTGGGGAAAACAGAGTTTCTCCCTTAATTTAGAGAGTTCCTAAACGAGTAATGGCGGAAAAGAAAGACCAGTTATTACCGAGTGTTGTAGCATAAAAATCATGGTAAATGGTTCAGGATTACTATTTTAAATATTTAGTCAAATGTAGGCTATGTTCAAGAATAGATTGTGGGCAAATGGCTGCAGGAAAGAGCTGGAAAGAGGTGAGGTGATGTTAAGACATATTTGAAGTGTACAGGCAAACTTTGATTAGCCCCGAGATGTGGAGCGCATAGGAGCGCAAAGCCTATGGATGAGCCCAGCCAGCATGGCAACCATCTGCCAACCGTGAAACAACGTTGTCGGCAATGTTGGCTCAATGTTAGCAAAGAACATTGGGCCAACGAGTGGGTGCTCATTGGGGAATGATTGTTTCAACGTTGCCTGCCAACAATGGCCCAACCATCTGCCAACCTTGGGCCAACATTGGCTGCCAACGATGGCCCAATCATAGGCCAACAGTGGGCCAATGTGCGCCGCCGACGTTCTACCGATATTGATCCACCATTGAACCTCTGCAAATGTTGTTCACTAATTTATTGACATAAAACCTTAAAAAGTGCAATACATGAATTCTTAATAGGTATACATGACGCATAATGTCTGAAAAAAATCGCTCGTGACCGCTCATACAGGTGCATGGCCGCTCATAGAGGTGGTCGCTCGTAGATGCAGTCGCTTCCACTCATTCCTGATTCTTGCGTTTGCCAGCTGTGTCACGCTCTCGTCGCCCGCCATCCCGCTCCCCAGCAAATCGCAGCCACTTCTTCACCACCTCTGACTTTGTGGCGCAACTGGTAGTCGGGTTGCTGCGAGTACCCCCTGAATTCAATCAAAGTAGACTCAATGGCAAAGCTGTTTAAAATATCATGCTGGTCCGATAATATTCATGAATAGCATTTACCTATACTGGTATACTTAACACATGTTTTTTGCTAGCTTAATATTTCTGGAACCCTGTTAAAGGCAATACAGTGGTAGCCACATACAAAGTAATGATACTGTTCATAATTTCCAATTCGCAGGATTTTTTGACAGATCTGTCATATCACGTTGAATAGGTAACGCAAATGAGTTAAGGAGACAGTGAGAAAAGTGGAAATCCTTATCTTATCAGAAGAATACAGCCACACTTACCATACACCACCTGGCATAAGTTTAGGCGAGGGAATGGCACTTTCCCACTCTTCCATTGCCAATGTATTTGCTTTGCCATACTGTTTGACAGCACATAGTCCATCAAACGCTGCACTGTCTTGTCGATAGTGGATACGCCCATCAAGGTGATGCTGCTGACCTAATTGGACATATGCAAAATAAAGAGTCAAACTGAAGATAAAATAGACATAAATAAAATTACACAAAGCAATACAAAAACATGGACAAACCTATGAGAACTGAAAATGCTGGTCTCTTATTCGTGCATACTTGACTAAAATTGGGCCAGTGGAAGCTTTTGGGGCAACGAAATGATGATGAATGAAATATGCCCCATATGGGGACCGTCCACTAAACCATGGACGCCTTGATCTCTAGTCCAGTACACTGACCAATAGACTAAGGGGGTTCTCTGAGACTTATATATAGCTGTGTTTTGTGTGGCCAGGCTTTAACAGCAAAAAACATTAATTGTTAAATATTACAGCATACCATTTTCCACACAGGCTCATCATTAGCGAGGACCTCGTCCAATGTGTGTAGGGCGTCTAAGGTCAGGATGGGGAAGGGCATTCCATCTGGCGGAGGGGTTGGCGTGCAAGTCATGTTGAGATGCTGGCAAATTTTGCCAAGCATCACACCATTGTGCTCCTGCTGCTGTTGCACGCGCTCCAAAGCGTGCAGGAGGACAATATCATACTCTGTCACTATCAATGAAATTTAAACAGACTGTAAAACAAAATGTGAACAGCATATTGTTATAGGTAACACTATAACCACTGGGCGTAAAATGATCTCTTTAGTTCCACGAGAAAATAATTCATATCAACATAGAAGTTCAGAATGCATCGGCAGATATATGGTTCTGACCACCCACCCAGATACGTATTCTCTATATTTGTCTACACCCTTCTTCTTTTGGACCAATAGGAATAATCCATTTATATTTTCCAGAATTATGTGCTTTGTGTAATTAGGGGCGGATACATGATATAAATTGGCCATTTCCCAATGCAGAGTTATTTAATATTAAAATTCCCAGTTCACAATTAGTGAAAATACTCGATCACGGCTGTCGGCTCATATCCCATTTCCAGTTCACGAAGAATTATTTTCCTCATTCCCAGTTCACAGTGAAATGAAAAGCCCATTCCCGAGGAACAGAAAGACCCCTTGCCCCATCCCTAATAACTTAATAAGTTTAATGTAGAGCGGTCGACGCTCGCACGCAGCGAACTTGATAGTTGATCGAGCGCGTGACGCAAACGCATTTTGAACCGGCGATATTTATTAAACTATATGAGTATCATTGTTAAATCTACAATATGTTGGTCTATGGATCAAACCCTGCATAATGGTGCTTGTAAAATTCTTCTCTGATAAATAATACAACCGCAACGAGCGAGTGAAAACGGCTCAGCGCACAACATTTTACGGCCCGGAAAAGTGTGTCGCGAAATGGACGTTTTAACAAGTGTTCTTTGTCAAGGGAGATTTCGGCGGATATCACATCAATATTACTAAACCAACTATCAAGTTGAAGGAAAACCCTTCTTCTTTCTGATTCTATATGATTCGGCCTCTCAGATATAGTACATATTAGAATACAACTTGAGTGAAAAGTTTATCGAGTCGGCATTTTGAGGTCGAGGGTGACATCAATGCGAATCACTCGCTCTGACATAGATCGAGGTGTCCTGATTCATATGTGCAAATTTTGAATTAATCCAATGTGTATTGGCGCGAATCTGGCTTAAAATAAAACACTTGTTGAGTCCAATTTTCAAAACTGCCGATCACGCCATATTTTGTGCCGCGCGCACCGCCTAACTTGACGTTGTTTAATTTTGGGAGAGTAAATATTACGTCAGACATCTATCTAAACGAGACGACGAAATCCTGCCATGCAGTCTTACATACGTAGATCTACATAATTGAAGACAAGTTTTGATACATTGTTGTGAATGTCATAGTGAGACCGTCCATTCACGAAGAAGGCCAGACGAGATCCGTCGAATCGCGTGTCGTTTAAAAGTCCACTCGCTCGCCGGGCAGTTCCATTGTTACTTGGGCCAGTTTTGATAGGGGCGTTGCTCCATGCTCCGTCCGTGTAGACGTAACATACCTAGACTTATCTCAAAATTATTTGTCTTTCTTTCTCAATGTTTCAGAGGCATCAATTAAAATTCTAGCACCTGAATGCACAGCGAAAATAAATTCCAC
This sequence comes from Arenicola marina, assembly GCA_964019135.1. Taxonomy (NCBI): domain Eukaryota; kingdom Metazoa; phylum Annelida; class Polychaeta; family Arenicolidae; genus Arenicola; species Arenicola marina. The sequence goes on along the minus strand of OZ025254.1, from coordinate 41,255,222 downwards.
ACGTATCATCCATAAATTTATGGATGTTTTGCGGTATGCCAACCGTACTCTCCCTTTCTGGACAGAATGGGACTCGCCCGTTGTCCGTGAGAAACTGGTCGCAATGCACTGATTGACAGGAAAGACGGGCAGTGAGTCGTTTTTTAACTCATTGACCAAAAGATCAAAGGGTGTCATATTACTTCTGATGCTGGTCAGCCCGGTGTGGCGTTTGATGCTATAAAGTAGAAGCAAATTGGGAAGGCAGTGGGTGGGTGTAGGGGTAGCGGGATAGCGCATGGGGGTGGGGAGGGCAAAGTGAGGATGGAGATGGGGATGGAGTGGGGAGGGAGGCAAGGTGGGATGTGGCCAGAAGCGGTCAGGATACAAGCGCAGGCTACGGTTACATGTCAACAAGGTTTGGCTCATGAAGGATGGATCCACGACAAGAGGAGGAGGGGTGTGGGGGCAGCCCGGGAGGCGAGGCGAAGAAAATAACAAGTCCTGGTAGATGGTGGTGTTGGGGGGGGAGGGACGTGGGAAGAGCTTAAATAAAACCCGGGCCCTGACAGGCATATAGAATGAAATGTCTCGGATGCAATTTGGCACCGGCGGGGTTGGAAAATGTATATACTAAGTTGATCGGGAACCCTGGGTAAGGGCGGAAGGTGTGAGTTGTAATACCTGAGATCGAGGGGCAGAACTACTCGAACCAAAGCTGGGTAAGGCAAGAGGCAAGTAGAATCATAAAATGAGAAGCTACTTTTGGCTAGGAGGGCCTGTGTGGGGGACTCATGACGCAGACCAGGCCATTATTTAGTTTGGTGGGACATGGTGGGCGGAGGGGGGGGGGGGGGGGGGGAGGCAGGACCCTGCTGGTTTGAATAATGTGGATTTGGTGCTATGCTTGTAGTAAGTGCAGAGGGCACTTAAAGACTATATGCAGGTGACGTAACCATGATAAAGCAACTGATTTTGTTTCTGATGCCTTACATATATCACACTGTGAGCCCTACAGATGGCAAAACTGATGCCTCAATGTAGTGGCCATTTATTCATTACCTTCATCAGGATATTAGGATGGTTACAACACTCACCTTGCCAGCTAGTTTGAACAAGTATAATATAGAATAAATAATATAAATAATTTACATAAATAATATAACAGTCAAGTGGCCAAATGTATATTGAGTCTAAGCATGCACAGTAAATCAGGAGAGAAAAAACAGAGGGTGCACACCCCCTCTTCCTCCCTTCTCCACTTCATGGTTTACTGTGCCTGTGATTTCTTCTGGTCTTGGCTAGAGGGATCACCCTTTTAGTTTAGCCATATAGTTAGAGTAGCTGATCACGAGTTGTAAGACTCCCACTGGGAGCACAGAGTAGGTATAATAATACCTACTCTGTGGTAGTAATGCCACAGTATATGTGACTATAGGTATTGGAAGTAAACATATACATGACAAATGCTTGTGATTAAAGAATAAGTTCATGGTAAATATTATTATCCGATACCTGAAGCTATACATGTAAGAACTATCCATTGCAGCTGACATCATATGACTAGATTAACACCAGTAAATTCACAGTAGTTATATATATATCATGTAACTAATAATCAGTTAGGTGTTTTTTGACTAAGGTATCATGCACATGCATATAAAATACATTTTTTTCGCTAAAATATATCTTTTCGATAAAAATGTACCTTAATTTATCTATTTATCATTAAGACCCCCCTGTTGTGACATTGATTATATCTTATCTGTATTTGATCAAAGATATAAGTAATGCATAGCATCATAGAATATAATGAATAAGCTTTAAATTGATACTATATTTATTATTCTATCCCTTATAGTTTTGGAATTATAACCAATTTTCCCCCAAAATATACCGAATGTCTAAAATTTCAGGAGAAATTACCCCCATTTTCCAAAATGGATAAAAGTCGATCTTTGCGTATACGTAAAAGTTTCCTTTTGATATATTTTAGGCTAACTCAAAGAGTTATTAGAAATATACTTATAGCTTAATATATCCAGTATGATATATAACACTTTAAATACTGCAGTTTTTAATGAATAAGGCTTTAAATTTAGACAAAAGCACTAACGTCAATTGTGACACGCGTAAAATTAACTGAGTTCAGGTTTTTTTTTCCCATATTGAGTGTAAATTTTTTAGAACGTCTTGAAATATTTAAATTATACAATATATATACTTATTATATTTACTTAAAAGTACTGTGATTAAAATTGATTCAGTTATAATACAATAATTAATTATTACCTATATCTACGCTTAAACTCAAGGTTTTTGTTCAAATTAATTTTTTTTATAGCCATTATCAAGTTTGACATCAAATTTATCATGTATAAATGCATATATCTTCGCAACCGGTTGAGATATTTTAATGAAATAAAAAGTTTTATTGTTCTTTTGAATGGATCTACCTATATGACTTAAAATTAGGCCTAATGCTTACAATCGATTTTTGGCCTGTCCACCCTATTTAATGACATCAAAACCTTCAGCCAGGGGCAGGCCAGCTAGTCAAATACTGTGGTAAGATTAAAGTAAATCGTTTGAAGTGCTATTCAATCCTTCACCTGCCCATGGCTGAAGGTTTTGCACTGGTTTGACAGTGTTTGATTTTAAGAAAAGAGCTCCAAAAGAGCTAGGCACTCGTGTGAGCGATAATACAGGAAAGGTCAGAAACTGCATACTCAGTGACCGTTTTCTTCCGCTGTACCATTATATTACAGTTCTAATTAAGTCAGTGCATAAATTACATAATCCGATACTATAAAGCAGACCGACAAGACAATAATAATGTTCCAAATGAATCAAAATCTCAAAATTCACGATAACTTACAGTCACTTGGAAAATTGCCGCATGGAAGTGTCGCTTCAAAAACTCGCTAGATGGCGCTGTGTTTTGCGCTAACGGTAGTACGCTGGTACGTAGGCGCAATGTTGGGCCAACATTTCATTGCCAACGGTTGGGTGCAGAGCGCAGATGACGGTCGGTATTACGTTGCGCCTATGTATACTAGCAAACGGTTGCGTTGCCTACCTAAAAACAACGTTGGGCCGATAATGCCATGCTGGCTGGGAGCCCCATGTCCCTGAGCTGGTCGCCATCTTGCCTTCTTGTCCAAAGCGTCTTGAATTCGCGTTGCATGCTGGGTTTCATGCCATTTCATGTGTTTCATATGACTATGCAAATTACATTGCCGGTTGTTCCAATTATTGCACTCCCGCCTCTAGTACTTATTTCGGCCAACCTCCTCATATCTAACACTGAAATATATATGTCACCTCCTAACCCCGAAACATTCTGGTCTCGTTACGCCCCGCTACACCCAATTAACCCGGTAGGCCCTTATAGCGAAAAGACACGTCTTTTCGCGAAAAGACAGTCGTTCGCGAAAAGACATTTTTGCGAAAGCCACAGACGCTGGTTCAGCTTTATTTTTTGCTGTACTATACTTTATAATACTTAATGATAATTAGGAAGAACAAACACCCAATTTAGTCAATCGTATATCAACTTAACTGTGTGCATGAGCCAACGGCTTCTGTTAGCGTCTTTTCACAAGTGTATCATAGCGCAACCGTGACTGAGCCAATTTAGAATACCAATCCCCAGCCTTCTGTTAACACCTTGCCCATGGCTCACTGCTTCTGTAATCTGTATGAAAGAAGCTCTTATTTGGAATGGCCAGGTATATTCTGGTTGGGCATGGCATGGCCTCACAATTGATGTTAACTGAAGCCAGTTCTTATTGATGATATCACTTTGGTATCTGGCCTTTTATTGGTTAAACATGTCATTTCGCACAGAGATAGTCATCCGCGAAAAGACATTTTTGATGAAAGCTAAAGACGCGGGTCCAGCTTCAATATTTACTTAAGAGTAGAGGGCAGAGTAATAAATGATAATTAGGAAGAAAAAACATCCAATTCAACCAATCGTTTATCAACCTAGCTGTGTGCATGGGCCAATGGCCAAGCCACTTCTGCAGGCGTCTCAGGCGTCTTTTCACAAGTGTATCATAGCGCAACCATGACTTTTCGCGAAAAGTGTTTTTGCAAAAGCGGGAAACATGGGTCAAGTTCGGCAAACCCCCGGCTTTCTCTTTGCATCTTGACCCTGTGATAGTGAACAGTTGATCTCAGACAACATACCACAAGCGAGCGCTTACTTCATGGATCGACTTCTTCCCCTGCTGAAGGAAAATCTTGTGACCAGTTTGCATTGCGGGACCGCCACATGGCACGCTTTATGACAGCGTTGAAACTCCCAGGCCCCAAGAGCGTTTGCTCCACTGATGGCAAATTATTGGTCACTGCACCAAACGGAGGCAGAAAACCAAACCAGCGCAAAAGGAAACGAGCTGCAAGGACAACTTCGGTCGTGTGATAGCTGTGTTTGCGCGAAAACAACAGACAGGCCACAGCTGCATCCAGCTTTAATTGCTCAAGGTTTTATATGTTTGGATATGTATATAGGCCTTATTTCTTTAAGCAATAAATGAATGCTGCTGAATCAATCAAATCTTAGGTCTTTTCTTTGCACAACGTACTAAGTTATTCAGGTGCAACCATATCATAGTGCAACCATGCAACCTACACCTCACTAACAAGCAAGCACCCAATCTATGAAAATCTAGCTTATCTGAGCACTTTGTAACGAAAAGAAAATCTTGTGGTACAAGGCACAAAGTATTTGTAGCTGTTTATTATTTATCTAAGAAATAACCTCTCATTCTCCTGTCTTTTCGCGAAAATACCGTCTTTTCGCTATAAGGGCCAACCCCAATTAACCCACTTAGGGACGCACCATGTGATCCAGGGGGTGCGGGATGGGGGGGGGGGGGAGGGGGGAGGGGTAAAATGGTTTTAGTGTGGACGAGGGCATGATCGAATGTTTTTTTGAAAGAAATATAGGACATGTTTTTCTTGGGAAAAACAATCGGTGTGCACCCCCGACCCCGTCTGGGGTAAAAAGTTGGCTCACAATCGTCAACCGTCAGTCAACTGTCAGAACACAGGAAATGTATGGTTGAAACAGCTCTGTCTCCAAGTTCACCCGCACGCAAGCCCCTGCATAGGGTCCCAGACGGGCTTTTTCGACACGGCGACACGGCGATATTTAAAAAACGACAACGCGACATTGGGGTTGTCTTAGAATCGACATGCGACATAAGACAGCGATACGCGACATGGAACTTTTCTTAAAATCGACACGCGACATGGGCCCCGCTCCCCCCCCCCCCCCCCCCTCATAGGCCCTTTGCATGGTCCCAATATAGGCCTTTATCATCCGAAGAGACTGAATCAGCGACCAAGCCACCTATTTTTCGCAAGTATAACCATAAAAGTTTATGAATTTCTCGGCAAGACTTAATTCTTACGCCCTAGCTATGTTTACGATGTTTGCCCTCGTGCATTAAAGCGCGCGCCCGCATGGCGTGTGTACATGTACACGCGTCTATAGCCATGAATCCATGGCTATGGCCGGTTGAAGAATCTGTTTCAGCCCACACAGCCTAGGGTTCTGGGCTAACGCGTCTACATGAATAGTAGGCCCACAGGTCTCGCCTGAGGCGCTCCTATATATATATGCCCATGCCGCGTGACGGTCAGCTATAGGGACGAAATACGTAGGCTTTCATTAGCCAGGTCTGCCTCGACGCCGTGCTCCAGATCGAGGTATAGTATTAAAATGAAAGTTCTCACAGCCACCGTTGGAACCACGCAAGTACTATTTGACAGCCACCGCACGTAGCCGTACATGGCCATTACAAGCAAACATTACAGCTCTTTGCTTGTAATGGTCATATGACTATCTCATACGGAATATGTTTGGGTGATCTTGGAGGTACATGACAGGTCCGGAGTTGATGTTTGCGTCATAAGTTAGAATTACGGTGGTTCCGTAGCTGGCTTGGATCCCGATTATCGCTCAGATTGCGATTGGAGCCGCTGTTGTGGACCTGTGCTGTTGTGGTCATTAGCACTGATAACCTGAATTATTCGTCAGATAATGAACGCTGACGTGGGGGAGCTGCAGGCCGCGGGTGTGGCAGCTGTCTAGGTATGGATTGAGGTTATGTTAGTCTAGTCGTATCAAATTCTCCTCTTGTAACATTACCATTTCACTACCACAGTCAGACGATGACGATGTAGCCTTGTACAAGTTGTAGGCCCACTTTGATCGCTGGATCATGGATGATTCGACTGTGGAAGTGTGGAGGGGAAGGGGGCGTAGGCCTCATATGTGGCTGGGGAATGGGACCCTGTGTCACTACTCCAGGCCGGCAGCCAGCTCATCAGACCCTGGGATGCCCAACTATGTATTCTGCCACTGGAGCTGATGGCGCTGAGCTAATGTGGCTGATGCCGCCACCCAGTGGCCCCCTCTCCCGTTACTCACCCCAGCTGCCTTGTTTCAGCTGATTAATGATAACAACCAGCTATCTCAATCCCTCTTTACCTGGGCATGCCTCTTCAAACATTGATCACCAAACCCCCCACACCATAACAAACATAAACTTTAACCCCTCAACCTTACTGGTGGTCAAATCGGCATGAACCCTAGAGACACAGTATCTGTCAACCAATGAAAATTATCCTATGTATGGCATGAATGCAATGTATTATAACCATGTATCCCCCAGAGCAGAATACTATAATTTATCTCATTGATTTTAGCATTTATCTTTGATAATAACTTGGTATGCAGATTGATCTAAACGGACTAGGAAAGATCAGAGGTGACATTACCAATAGAGGAAGGCGAAGCCATTCATGCGTAAAGTGATATATGATATTCTCTTAGATTTCTTTCATACATAATAATAGAAATTTATCATTGAAAAATCTACCTTTACCCTTAACTTTATATCTATAATGTAACTAATTATCAGTAATAGATGTTGAAATCCGGCCCATCTAAGTTAGATATCTGTCCTCTGTATCTCCTTCAATTTTTCTATTTTCTATGGTGAAAATATAGTTATTTTCTTTTACTCCTCTATCTGTTCTTCAGAATTAGACTTTACTAGTAATGTAGTAATTACATGTATGCTAGCAAAATGTCAGTCAATGGATAAAATAGAATGTGTCATATTTACTTCTTTGTCATGAAGAAGAACTGTCATAAAGCTATTTTTAGCAGTCATTATTGTTTATATAATTATTACAGGTGTCTAGTGGTGCAGCAGTGTGGTGGGTATAATCTGAAGCTGTAGACGGTAGTCCATGATGGCTGGTCACCCAGTGGATAAGGGGTGGGCTTGGATGATATGCCTTGGTAAGTAAACTCCCATCAGTCCCAATTTAAGTATATGATGATTAAAGGGCATAACAGTTGGTAAATGTATATTTACCAGGTACATTTGTATAGCTACTTTTTTATGTATATGTAAATATGTGATATATGTAATCACATATGGGTTTAACATCTTCGCATATATTGCCAAATCCTGCACCTCATCATTGGTATTGGTTTTCCGTTAAGGTATGGGACAGTGCTAAGCCTGTTAATTAATAACGCCTATATAGGTCCAGTCTATACAAGTAATTTTGACTGTAAATCCCATGTCTCCTAGTAATACTGAAAGCAATGTCTATCATGTTTATAATTTTGTTGTTGTTTAACATAATTGACTTCTGGAGGTTTGCAATAGCTTCATGGTTATAATCCAATATAGTGTTATAACATATGCTAGATCAAATCAGCCAACAAATCCGATACCGAATCAGGTAACACACATCATATACCAATGCAGCCAACACATTCTATGCTAAGTGGACCCCTTTCTAAAAGAAAAACAGCTCATGTTTGCAATTAAATTGATCCACATAGAAATATTTGTGGTTAACATAAAATATCATAACATGAAATAACAGGTACTGTCCCAACAAACATGACGGTAATAGCCCGGTACTGGCCTGGTACACTCAGCCAGTATCAGATTTTATTGGCCCAATACTGCCACACGGTACTGGCCCAGTACCACTTTGCACACATTGTGGTAATGGGCCAGTAATGTGGGCCGGTAGTTGCCCAGTACTGGCCCTGTACCAGAGCGTTATTGGTCCGGTACAGTAGGCGGCAATGGCCTGGTACAGTATTTGAATTTTTTTTTTTTTTTTTTTTTTTTTTAAATTCCGTGTGTGGCAAGTAAATTAATGGCAATGGGCATCTATAACAGTTAACAGAGGAAAAGTATAACTATTGACTGTGCTGTTCTGTTGGTCCATCCTGTTCCTCATGGCTGTCAGCCGGTCGGCCTGTTCGCTCGTGCCCCTCCAGCCTCTTGCGTCCTCCTAGTATCCGTGGCGATCCGGAGCTTCCGCGGCCAGACTTTACTAGGCCCCCTACCATATCTGGCTGTTTCCTATGTTTCAGCCTAATGTCTGTTACCACCGCTTGCCTGCCCGCCACGGCACCAGTTTTCAATTACTTGTGTCGAATGTGACTTATTTATTAGTACAATGAAGGAACAAACCAACCGTAGACCATACATGAACAAGTCTGGTACTGTACTGGGCCTTTACTATCCTGTAGTACTGGGCCTGTACCGAGCCTTTACTATCCTGTAGTACTGGGCCTGTACCGGGCCTTTACTATCCTGTAGTACTGGGCCTGTATTGGGCCTTTACTATCCTGTAGTACTGGGCCTGTACCGAGCCTTTACTATCCTGTAGTACTGGGTCTGTATTGGGCCTTTACTATCCTGTAGTACTGGGCCTGTACCGAGCCTTTACTATCCTGTAGTACTGGGCCTGTACCGAGCCTTTACTATCCTGTAGTACTGGGCCTGTACCGAGCCTTTACTATCCTGTAGTACTGGGTCTGTATCGGGCCTTTACTATCCTGTAGTACTGGGCCTGTACTGGGCGATTACTATCCTGTAGTACTGGGCCTGTACCGAGCCTTTACTATCCTGTAGTACTGGGGCTGTACCGGGCCTTTACTATCCTGTAGTACTGGGCCTGTATCGGGCCTTTACTATCCTGTAGTACTGGGCCTGTACCGAGCCTTTACTATCCTGTAGTACTGGGTCTGTATCGGGCCTTTACTATCCTGTAGTACTGGACCTGTACCAGGCCTTTACTATCCTGTAGTACTGGGCCTGTACCGAGCCTTTACTATCCTGTAGTACTGGGCCTGTACCGAGCCTTTACTATCCTGTAGTACTGGGGCTGTACCGGGCCTTTACTATCCTGTAGTACTGGGCCTGTATCGGGCCTTTACTATCCTGTAGTACTGGGCCTGTACCGAGCCTTTACTATCCTGTAGTACTGGGTCTGTATCGGGCCTTTACTATCCTGTAGTACTGGACCTGTACCAGGCCTTTACTATCCTGTAGTACTGGGCCTGTACCGAGCCTTTACTATCCTGTAGTACTGGGCCTGTACCGAGCCTTTACTATCCTGTTGTACTGGGCCTGTACCGAGCCTTTACTATCCTGTAGTACTGGGTCTGTATCGGGCCTTTACTATCCTGTAGTACTGGGCCTGTACTAGGCCTTTACTATCATGTAGTACTGGGCCTGTACCGAGCCTTTACTATCCTGTAGTACTGGGCCTGTATCTGGCCTTTACTATCCTGTAGTACTGGGCCTGTACCGGGCCTTTACTATCTTGCAGTACTGGGCCTGTATCGGGCCTTTACTATCCTGTATTACTGGACCTGTACCGGGCCTTTACTATCCTGTAGTACTGGGCCTGTACCGGGCTTTTACTATCCTGTAGTACTGGGTCTGTATCGGGCCTTTACTATCCTGTAGTACTGGGCATGTACCGGGCCTTTACTATCCTGTAGTGCTGGGCCTGTACCGGGCCTTTACTATCCTGTAGTACTGGGCCTGTACCGGGCCTTTACTATCCTGTAGTACTGGGCCTGTACCGGGCCTTTACTATCCTGTAGTACTGGGTCTGTATCGGGCCTTTACTATCCTGTAGTACTGGGCCTGTACCGGGTCTTTACTATCCTGTAGTACTGGGCCTGTACAGACGAGCCAGTAGATAAGTGAACCGTAATGTTAATGGTAGTGTTCTGGAAAACGGTATAAACACTGCTGCCGGTACTGCCGGTATCAGCCGCAAAATTGCCGATTGGTTGGTTGGTTATTCAGGACGCTTTAACCACTTTTGTTCATATCGCGTCAATGGGAGAAGGAAGGGAGAGTGGAGCCATGCCTCCGGGGGTAACCCCCCTACTCTTTACGAAGAAAGACGTGGGATCTTTATCCTGCGACCCCACAGACATGGCCACAGCAGGGCTCGAACCATCGACCCACGCGCCGTTAGGCTCTCAGGTGACCAGAGCACTCAATGCGAGCGCTCTAGCCCACTGAGCTATCGCGCCGGCCCCGCAAAATTGCCGGAAGCGGACCATTACTGTCATGTTTGTTGGGGTAATTTTCAATGTGGATCTCCATTATGAATACGGCTATCGCTGCCAGATTCATCTTATTAAAGTATGTACATGTATCGTGATTTGTTGTGGATATCTATTGTGATATATTGTTTAGAGTATATATATTGTAGTATATATCATTTATTTATATTGTAGCATATATATTATTGTAGTATATATATTATTGTAGTATATACATTATTGTAGTATATATTATTTATATATATTGTAGTATATAGATTGTAGTATGTATATTTTCGTATATATATTGTCGTGTATATATATTTCAGTGTTTATTGTGACGTATTGTTACGTGTGATGTATTGTTACTTGTGACGTATTGTTACTTGTGACGTAATGTTTGATTGCAGGGGTAGGCGTCCACGCATACTTCGTGATTGGAGGTCTCAAGTCGATGGGAATTCTCTTCGTCGAGCTCATCGAGCACTTTGAAGGGGACTCCCGCCTCACAGCACTGACCATAGGCGTCATGGCCGCCGGATACGCCATAGTCGGTGAGCTAGATTTCTGCATTGTCTTGTTTCTTAATATATTGGTTTTACCATTTAAATACAGCTTGTCAGGCGGTAGCGGATCACTTTTGTCTAAGGATTGATTGAGAATGTTTTTCTGAGGAGCTGGTGCATCATCTTAGGCTCATTCTTTTCAGAAATGCAGGCTCTTTTTCATGTGTAGCGAACTTGATCATTCTCCGGCCACAACCTGTCTAAAAATGGTCCTTCTTGTAGGGTACTGTATTAGGCAGTAACGGATCACTTTAGGCAGTAGCGGATCACGCCATCTTGCGGCCTGTTTTGACAATAAAGCATGTATCATAGTGCATCGACTGTCTCCAAAATACGAAATCAGGTTTTCGACGATTTAATATGGCATATAGTTTATGGTTGGGTTAAATAATTCATAGCTTATTTTGATATTTTCGGAGCCGTACCGCTACTGATATGGGACAATGATTCATGCCATGCCACCTGGCGGTCAAGCTTGCCGATAAAGCTTGGCGGCAAAGACGTGCGTCACTGATCCGCTGCTGCCGAGAAAGCAGCTAACGCAATTTGGATGACAACAGCAATTCTGCTTTATGGAGGGATCGGATTATTTTTAAGAAGGTTTATGTTATATACAACTATAAATTACCTCAGTTGTGTACAGATGTATTCACTTTGGCAAGAACGGCCTGTTGAAATGGAAGTTGCTGTTTCGCACGAGAACCCGCGGAGCAAAGAGCTCGCTGCCGGAAGTGCATTTGAGGTAACAAAAGGGTGTAAACATTGGTAGAACGTCGCGTTTTGGGACTTATTTCAAGTCAGTGGGTGATTATCTTTGAAATAAGTTCTAATTTATTACATTTAGTGGCTTTTAATAGAAACGATTTGACGGTGAACAGCGAAGTGATCCGCTACTGCCTTTGATCCGCTACTGCCTGTGATCCGTTACTGCCTGTGATCCGCTACTGCCTGTGATCCGCTACTGCCTGTGATCCGCTACTGCCTGTGATCCGTTACTGCCCGACAAGCTGTATTTATATATAAATATGATGCGTTTTTACTGCATGCCATGTGCAAATATGTAATTGTCCGTATGCCTCTAGCTTTGTGAACAAAACCTTTTACAGAGACACTGTAGAAAGCTAGTATGCCTCATCTAATTAATGTCCGAGAATTGGACATGTTAGCACTAAGATACCAAGGCCACTTTGTACATGCTTGAAAGAGTTGAAAGATGTTGTTTTTAGATTTTCCAGTAGAGTAGCGGTAGCTATAATGAATGAACGTTTATACTATAAACATAATTGGTGTACATTTCAGTCACGCTGTAATATTGGAATTAAATAAAAATGAATATTTGATTCTCCGACAGTTTCTTATTCATGTAATTATGCGATGTAGGATATTATGGAGGTCATTATTACTCTTTGGCAGTACAAGTTTGGTTATTTCTTCGCTGATGGCTTTGCATTTTCCTTTGGAATTCAGTGATGTTTGCGACACCGTTCTGCAAGCGGTTTGGCTGCCGCAGTGTGGCGCTGTGCGGGGGCGTCCTCTGCGGACTGTCTCCCATACTGACCATGTTCGCGCCCAACATCATTTATGTCATCATTTCACTGGGACTCCTAACAGGTAACGTTATCTATCTCATGATGGTGTCGGGGCGGGATCCGAGGCGTACTATAATGGCACAAAGATTGCTTCCTTTGCGGTCAACCGATGCATTTGTCCCCCTTTTTTATAACGTCTTGAAGTTCTCTCTGGTTTGTGTATTTTATCTTCATAGTTACGGGGTATCTGTCTTCCATGTTATATATCACGAAGTGGATTATTAATGTAGTTGTATTAACGATGATCACGCGCTCTTGTTTTGCTCACGCAGTAGGCGTCATTTCCGGTTTGACTATAATTAGTCTAAGAACGTTCATGGAACGAATGTTTGCGTAGCTCACGCACTGACTATTACCTATATGTGAGACAGTTTTGTCATGTAGATTCTGAGGACATCATAATTTGGGAGACAAGGAATAAGTTATGCTAAGGATAAATGCGACCGACTGTCGCTAATGATCGATTAGATTATAACCTACGGCAGCATGTTTATACCTAGAATACTAATGCTAATAATATCAATAATAATTTGCTGTTTAACAAGATCCATTCCGCCTGTTTACCACAGGGGTGGCCTACGGCTCCATGCAGACCCCCACCATCGTCATCCTCAACACGTACTTCGACAAGCGGAAGTCCCTGGCCAACGGTCTGGCGATGTGCGGGGCCAGTCTGGGCCAGCTCAGCCTGCCCTATCTCACGGCCTTCATGCTGGAGGAATACAACTTCCAGGGCGCGCTGCTCATCTACGGCGCCATCGCCTTCAACACCGTCCCCGCCGCGATGCTCATGAGACCCCCCGGGTTCTACAGCCGCGGGGCCGACCGCCCGGAGGGAGAAGAGGCGCTGCAGCAGGAGGAGAAGGAAGGGGGGGTGGAGGGGGAGGAGGACCACGTGCACATGCTTGGGGGTAAACCGGAAGTGCAGCGCTCGCAGTTGTCGCTGCACTCTAAGGAGTCGCGGCTTGCCTTGCACGGGTCGCGGCGCTCGCTGCAGGCCTCGCAGGGGTCCCTGAGGGCGCCGCCCCACCGCCCCCACCACCTGACCAGCACGGGCTCCCTGGTCCTGGGCCTCAGCCTCGAGAGCCTCGCCTCCGTCGGCAACTTCCCTGAGACCAACGCGGTCCGGGACCGGAAACACGCTCACCACCCACCCACCGCCTCCCCGTTGGCGGCCCGGGAGAACGGCGGCGGCGGCCAGCTGGCTCAACCCGACCTCCGCATCTCACCCCCGACCCCGGACATCCAGGACCCCCCCGCCTCGCGCAGGGGAGCGCAGGCGCGGGCCGTAGCCAACTTCTGCAACCAGACCTTCGACCGGGAGTTGATGAAGTGCGGCACCTTCTGGGCCTACTGGTTCGGCCTGGGCATCGGCCACGCCGGCTTCATCGACGCCTGCCTCTTCCTGCCCTCGCTAGCCGTGGAGCTGTTCGGCGACAAGTACGTGGCCGCCCTGCTCCTCGCCATCATGGGAATCATCGACATCGTCGGCAGGATCGGCGGCGGCGCCTTCGCCGACCTCAACCTCGTGCGCCGCTCCCACCTCATCGCCGTCGCCATGGGGCTCGTGGGGCTTACCAACGTGCTGGCCATGCTGAGACCCACCTTCCCCGTCCTCGTCGTGTGGGCGCTCGTCATGGGCCTGCTGGGCGGCCTCTACCGCATCCTCATGCCCGTCGTCATCCGGGACCTGTTCGGCCTCCACAAGCTGGCCTCGGCCGTCGGCATGACCTACTGCGCCCTGGGGCTGATCGCGCTCCCCGTGCCCACCCTCATAGGTACGTATGTACTGACTGTGCCCCCCCATAGGTACGTATGTACTGACTGTGCCCCCCCTCATAGGTACGTATGTACTGACTGTGCCCACCCTCATAGGTACGTATGTACTGAGTGTGCCCACCCTCATAGGTACATATGTACTGAGTGTGCCCACCCTGATAGGTACATATGTACTGAGTGTGCCCACCCTGATAGGTACATATGTACTGAGTGTGCCCACCCTGATAGGTACATATGTACTGAGTGTGCCCACCCTGATAGGTACATATGTACTGAGTGTGCCCACCCTCATAGGTACGTATGTACTGAGTGTGCCCACCCTGATAGGTACATATGTACTGAGTGTGCCCACCCTCATAAGTACGTATGTACTGAGTGTGCTCACCCCCATAGGTACGTATGTACTGAGTGTACCCACCCTCATTGGTACCTATGTACTGACTGTGCCCACCCTCATAGGTACGTATGCACTGACTGTGCCCACCCTCATAGGTACCTATGCACTGACTGTGTCCCCCCATAGGTACGTATGTACTGAGTGTGCCCACCCTGATAGGTACCTATGCACTGACTGTGTCCCCCTATAGGTACGTATGCACTGACTGTGCCCACCCCCATAGGTACGTATGTACTGACTGTGCCCACCCTCATAGGTACCTATGTACTGACTGTGTCCCCCCATAGGTACGTATGTACTGAGTGTACCCACCCTCATTGGTACGTATGCACTGACTGTGCCCACCCCCATAGGTAAGTATGTACTGACTGTGCCCACCCTCATAGGTACTTATGTACTGACTGTGCCCACCCTCATAGGTACGTATGCACTGACTGTGCCCACCCCCATAGGTACGTATGCACTGACTGTGCCCACCCCCATAGGTAAGTATGTACTGACTGTGCCCACCCTCATAGGTACCTATGCACTGACTGTGTCCCCCCATAGGTACGTATGTACTGAGTGTGCCCACCCTGATAGGTACCTATGCACTGACTGTGTCCCCCCTGATAGGTACCTATGCACTGACTGTGTCCCCCCATAGGTACATATGCACTGACTATTATTCTCATTATGACTATTGGCGCCATGTATAGCCTAATGTGTTTCCTTCAATCGGTCAATGTGACAATAATAATTATATTTATTAGCAATGCATGATGTTTATCCAAACAGGTAGTGAACCTTAAACGTTATAAGCTAAAGCTCATATCCTCTGAACCGCCAGACCTAGTCTACGTTGGCCTGTACCTGCACACGGCATAAACACACAGCGGGGGTTCTAGGGTACCCCAGGCGGATATAGGATATAGGCTACGACTAAGGAGATGCAGTAGAAATTGCCACCCCACTCCCCGCATGTAATCGACAAATGAGGATTAAATGAGGATGCTGACCTTGCTCTCCCTACCCACAGAGACACTGGCCAAGGCCACGGGGAGCTACGTGCCGGCGATGCAGTTTTGCGGCGCGCTGCTCCTGGTGGGAGCGGTTTTGCTGGGGCTACTGTCAGTCTGTCAGCGCCTGGACGTCCGGCGCGCCACCAAGCGGGGAGAGACGTCCTGCGTCTTGGAGGTCGGCCTTGACACTGTCGCGTGCTGTCGCCGCCAACCCCCCAAGGTCACGGAGGACGGACCCGAGGCTATCACCAACCACGTGGTCGACTCGCCCTAGGAATCGTGTTGCTGAAGTAACCGTGGCAACCACATGTCGGAGTAAGCATGGTAAAAAAGTGTTGTAATAACCGTGGCAACCACGTGTCGGAGTAACCTTGGCAACCAAGTGTTGTCTTGACCGTGGCAACCACGTGTCGGAGTAACCTTGCCGACCGCCCGTTCTAATAACTGCCAATAATGTGTCATGGTAACCATGGCAACCACGTGTAATAATCATGTGTTTGAGTCACCATGGCAACCACGTGTAATAATCATGTGTTTGAGTCACCATGGCAACCACGTGTAATAATCATGTGTTTGAGTCACCATGGCAACCACATGTCGTAATAACCGTGGCAACCAAGTGGTGGTGACCACCCCAACCAGGTCAACAACATGACGAAATCACGCTGAGTGCAGTACAGAAGAAAATGGACGGTATAACTGTGAAACAGTGAATGGAAAGCCATTTTAGGGTTTGCCAGTATTATTGTCCTTGGTCTGATGTCGTTTGCTGTGAGATACGAATCGGGTGACGTGTTGTATTATCGTCTATCCTGTACAAGTTGTTGCCTCAAGTGTCAATTTCAATATTTTAGTCTAACGAAGGAAACCATGATCTGACTTCGCATACTTCTGGAATATGGATTCTCTCTGTACTGTGTTTTACGGTGTTGTATAGTGGTGTAGGTGTTTTAAAGGCCAGTATCTAAGTAGGACTTCGACCCGATGTGAATCACCTTACCCACGCGTCACAATAATGTAATCACATCCATGGCCGAGTCACTATTGAGTCACTTTGATAACGGTATCAGCATCAAAATGTTAATATCCCCATGGTGGCAAAATGACCATGGTCCTGGGGTCACAATGACCATGGTCATACTGACACCATGGTCATAATGACACCATTGTCATAGTGACACCATGATCATGGTATCAATATGACCATGGTGGCACAATAACCATGGCATCACTGACCATGGTGGCACTGTCAACATGGTGTCACTATCAACATGGTGTCACTGTCAACCTGGTGTCACTGTCAACCTGGTGTCACTGTCAACATGGTGTCACTGTCCACATGGTGTCACTGTCCACATGGTGTCACTGTCCACATGGTGTCACTGTTCACATGGTGTCACCATCATAATCACTATAACTGCCGTATCTTGGCTTTGTTTAGGGCATGGTTTAAGCTGGTGAAATAACAATGTACTGTATAAATTAATACTTAAACTCACATGTCAACTACAGTTCAACAATGGAGATTTATATCAGATTACCCTTATGTGTTTGAAAAATCTTTGTTATGCTTGGTAATAATACCTGAACGTTGTAATTTTCTAGCAGGAATGGTAAGCTTCCTACTTGCTCTTGGATGTAACCTGTCTGTGTTGGCCTCCCTATTCTCACCCCAGGCGTGTTCTCTTCACTATGGTAGTCCAGCTATATGGCATTATTTACTGTGCTACCATCGTATTGAAGTTTGTCTTACATTATTTACAGTTTGATTTATGTAGAGTTGTATTTTCCCGTCTATTTCGGCGTACTATGAACCTGTTGGTATTTTACTTATAGTAATATTATCACTTCTGCTTTGTTTGCGCATAGTATTATTAACTCTATTGGAACGCGATATGTTGCTTATGGTAATATTAACCAGTTACGACTCACTGGTCTATTGCTTATAGTACTACTCACCCCCACCTCCACGTTGCTTATATCAAATGTATAGTTCTTTCTTTATTTATTTACCCCCTTGCCCGATTCATTTTCCTGATGAGATTGTCAATGCCGTGATATTACACCTGTTTGTTAGTGTGTTACGGATGCCCACTAGTGCAATACACATCATGTTGTTTATACGCAGCGTTCCTTTGTCCTTGAACGTTGATGTAAACTTAATGTGAACGTCGGACAAAGGCTTTTGTGAAAGCTCTTGGTGTAAAGCCCTGGCCTAAAAGCTCAACAAGTTTTGCTTCGAATTTCTTCTCCCTCATCGTTTGCTTAGAATCTGTGTGTAGAATATTCTGTGGTTGTTTGAAAGCTATTATATCGATTCTCTTAGCGTTTTAGTTTCGAATCTCGTGTTATTGAAGATGTACTTTCGATATGTTTTTAGGGGTTTTCTTTAAAAGATGTTGGCATTAGCGTTATATTTACTTCACTTATAAGACTTTTCTCTTGAAACTATTGTTTTAAACATATTCGAATCTGTCCTGACATTCTGTTTGGAATCTGTTGTCTGATTTAATTTTGTTTCGAATCTCTTCTCCTTGAACTTTTCATTCCGAGTTTTTGTCTTGAGGTTCTGCAAACAGCTCAAATTCAAAATTTGGAGTCCGATAGCCCGTGCAGCACAACTCTTGTCTCAATAATTTCAAACCTGAAACAATGTGATGTAAAGTAAGACTCCACAATGCCTTGTATATCGCTCATTGTCCCACTTGGTGGCGCTGTTAGGCGGTGTGATATATAACGATGTGTTGACGCTCTTTCACCAGGGTAGACCGGAGCTTTTACATGCTAACCCGCTCAGGAATAGTGATTTCCTCTCGTTGGTTTTTTACCCCTCTGACTATATTGCTTCGGGCTGGGATAAGCTGTGTCCCCGTAGAGCTGTCAGTCATATTAACATATAATTCTTGAATCAAACAGCTGAATGGTTCGGAGGGAGCTCTGGAACCCTCTTTGTGCAGAAGACCACAACGGGTCACACGGTATAACTAAAACAACGCACACAGTATAAAATACCACTGCATTGGTGGCGTTTCTTTTATGTTAGAAAATATATTTTCACCAGAGATAATCGCTGTTAATGACACTGTACATCCTTACCATGTCACCGATAATGACGTCATTACTCCCTTACATGTTGGTGTATTATTGTTGTATTTATATAAACACGAGTGCATTATGAAAGTACAGCCGAGTGCTGCGCGTTGGCACTGACATGTATTTAGCGATGGGCCAGTTGTTATTATATTTGTTATATGTTAACACTGTTAAACTGCTGACAATTGATGTTAGTTCTCGTGCACAACTATCTGAATTTGTAAGACAGGGTATTAAGATACCGCTCTTTATGTACTCTTTTTCCAGGCGCGGGGGGACGTAAAGGCAGTGCACCCAGTTCACATGTGTATTACTCCGCCGATAGGGTTCCCGGCCTTCCCATACGTGCTTCAACCAAAATTCCCTGATTCCCGGCGGACTATATTCCTGGGTATTCCTATCTCGGTGCCAATTGTGCCTCCGCTGGCGTCCTGTATTCCTCCGCCATTGTTGTCCCTGCGTTCAACGTGTCCGAGCCTCTCGCAGTTTGGGTGGAGTACATTATATAGCCTTTCCTGGTCCGCTCTACTCAATGTGTACAAGAGGTTGATCTAAAACACCGTCCCATCCGTGTATACCACACATGACCGTCCACAGTGACTGTCGGTAGAACCCACCTTGTTAAATCACAAGTTCATATAAGTGATAACAGTGGTAACAAGACGGGAGTATGGTATATTTTTATTGGTAGTGCGGAAGGTTATTCAACTTTAAAGTGTGGCTGACGCGTGACTTGCGACTGCGGTCTCTCGGTGTTCCGATGTTTCCCGAAGTACCCCGAAATATCCCGATATATATGGTTGTGCTTGGTGTGCTTAAGTAGTTACCTGCGGTGACGAATGCATCAGATAATATTGTTGTTATTTGATGTCATTTCATGGATCGTTTTGGAGATTATTATGGTTATATATAGACGTTTGTATGCGACCAGGTATGTATAGGGTTGCATCTGCCGTTAGCCTTGGTTAAAATCTATTTTATTTATTTATCCATACATTCACGTCAGTGTAAACAAATAAAAGTATGATTAGTTATTTGTGAATCCTTGTTGTGAGTTGTTTGTCCACCGATCGACGTGACAATGTGTCCACATGTATATCTCTAGTCGACCATTATCCATACTCCTCATTGGGCTGGTTAAAGGACCAGGGGCCGTATTCATAGACCACGCGTGGCTTACGCACGGAAAGTGCATTTTTGCCGTAGTCTCACCGACTGGTTGTGTTGGTGCCCATGATCTCTTTGCTAAACGCTTAAAAACAAGCAGCACCAAAATTAATAGTCCTATCATTTCTGTATTTTAACTCCTTGTTTTCGTCAAAATGAACCTTGTGTTAATCCTTTAATACCAATGGGTGTCTATTTTTGCACATACCGGTAGTGTAATTAATGATGACACACTATTTCCTTGCTTCGCCACAAACATCTGTCAAATACACAATTATAACATCAGTCAGGGTGTATACACCGGGGTATCTTCCATACAATGGCCGCCGATCAGCGCTTAAACAATCTCAGCGAGTGACTAAATGAGTATTTACGGTATGAGCATCTTGCTATGTGACGTAAACAACTGTAGGAAGACAATAGGGTGGCGACTACGCGTTCACTTCCATTGTGACGTCATCGTCTGGTTGCCTGGGCGTTGCCTTGGCAACGAGTGGCTCGAGCAGGACGATGGCCGCGCCCATGACGAGTGTGGCGCCGCAGATGTAGAGACCCACGTCCCAAGTCCCGTACAGATCTCGCAGATAGCCTGGTGAGAAAAACACCAAAGAGATCGTGAGGGTGAGAGGAGGGTTGGCGAGCGGGGGTGTCGCTGTTCTTAAGAACAAGGATTGGTGGATATCAAGCTACACACACTGCGAATTTTGTTCTTATGAATGACGACAAATCTGGCATTACGTCAAACCTGGAGCGCACATACGTATGTTATAATTATGATAAAAGCAACGTCATAAAGTGTCATGTCATATCTGAATCGCTTAATTCACGCTATAGTTTTCGTTACCAGATGCTAATGGTGGAGAAGCTATGATTTTTGTTATATGCCATATCCAAGCGGTTGCTCGGGAGGCCAAGCCGGATGTATATAGCGCCACCTACCCACCAGTGAGAAGCCGACCAGCATGGAGACTCCCTGAGCGACGAGCGACAGTCCGAATGAGTTGGGCAGCCGGTCCAGCCCCAGCGCCTCGACCAGCATGACTGGGATGAGCGCCACCCAGGCGCCACCGAAGAGCCCCAGGAAGAGCGCCACGGCCACCAGGGCGCCGCGCGAGGCCGCCAGGGGCGCCAGCAGACAGCTGAGGCCGCTCACCAGCATCCCGACCACGTACCACCAGCGCTTCTTCACAAGGTCAAGGTCGGCCAGCCAGCCGAAGAAGACGCGGCCGAGGAGGTCAGCGCCCCCTATGATGGAGATGACAAGGGCGGCGTGTGTCTTGTGCAGGCCGCGCTGGGCCATGTGGGCGGGGAGCACCATGAGGAGGACGCTGTAGCCCATGGAGGAGAAGAACAGCGACGCCGTGTAGAGCACGAATAGCGGCTCGCGCAGCAGGAGCCAGTCGAAGACCGGCCGTCGGAAGCCGGTGTTGGTGGGCGGCAGGTAGCACAGCCGGCTGTACAGCGCGCCGCACCGCCCGACCCCCTTAGTCGGCGGTGGCAGCGGCGCCTCCCCCACGCCCTCCTCGTCACGCCCGACCGCCGTGTAGCACCTCCGCCGCGAGGTTAAAAAGCCGCCGGCGGCGCCTTCACACCTAGTGACGTCATCACGGAGGCTGCGCAGTGACGAGTAGACGCCGTCGCCGATGCCGTCGTAGAGCGCGCGGGCGTCACGCGGACTGCGCGCGCACCCGGCGTGTCGCCTCGTCACCATGGCGACGTTATCGCAGCTGCTGTGTCCATTAGCCGCCGTCGTCATGGCGACCATCTTCCCGACTGTTAAGTCATCACAGCTGACGGGTCGCCCGTGGTCGCCGATAATCGCCGGCAGGGGGGAGGAGTATGTCCGCGGCCTGCCCCCCTCCGCCAGCCGCCTCACCCCTGGCGCCCCATTGCTCGCGGATTCCGACACCACGGGGTGACCCTCCCGCGCTAGGGACCCCCGGGGGTCGGACCCCCGCCGCCCCAGCCGGCAGCGCGTGTAGAAGGAGGTGGGGCGGGTGAGCATGCCGCTGACGCACACGTGCAGCCCGAGGCCACCCAGGAGGATGAGGGTGCCGCTGAGGCCCCAGTGGTCGAGGAGGTGGCGTGTGAGGAGGGGCAGCACGAGGTTGCCCATGCCCGCCCCCGCCACCGCTATCCCGTTGGCCAGGGCGCGACGGCGGTCAAAGTACTCAGACACTATCACGATGCTGGGGGCGTAGCTACAGGCGAACGCCAGACCTGGGGGGGGGGGGGTAAAGGCTTATTAGACGGCGTAACAATGATGAGTGTATGATCATGATAATGTCCACTTCTTAAAAACGCAATTAGAATACTTTAAAATCATAATATTTTTTTACAGAATTATTAAACAATTATTTGTACCGGTAATAGAAACGACCGATTGTTTAGAATATAAATTAAAAAGAAGTCTAAATAGCGTCGGACCGGTAACCTTTTCTTTTTTTGCTCCGATGCCAATTAATGCAAAAACTCCGACGCACCTGACTTTACAGGGACCCATGCCCCCCCAACCTACCCCCCAGGGGCCGGCGCGATAGCTCGATTGGTCGATGGGTCGATGGGTCGAGCCCCGCTGTGGCCATGTCTGTGTGGTCACAGGACAAAGATCCCATGTCTTTCTTCGTAAAGAGTAGTGGGGTTACCCCCAGGGAAATGGCTCTACTCTCCCTTCCTTCTCCCATTGACGCGATATGACCAAAAGTTAAGCGTCCTGAATAACCCCCCCCACACACACACACACACACACACACCCCTCACCCCCAGCGTTGTCATAACAGCGCGTCGCCATGGCAGCGCGTTGACATGGAACACTTTGCCGGACCTACCCACGACTAGTCCGTATGTGAGGTAGAGAGTCTCAATGGAGCGAGCCAGGGCGCTCAGGACGAAACCAGCCGAGAAGAGCAGTCCGCCTGCCAGCAGCATCACACGGCTACTCCACATCAGACCGAGGCTGGTGGCGAAGGGACCTGCAGCAGCGAGGGGGCGAGGAGGAGGGGTAGAGCGGATGCGTCATTTTTCATTTATGCAACGTGATGAGTACATCTACCAATATGTGTCTAGTGAAAGCTTCTGCAACTATGCAACATCAAGTTAATTTTGTATTTAATATCCTAGCATATAAATACACTTAAAGCAATATACTTACATGCGCCATCTTAGATTTTTTACACTTCAGAATCAAGACTAAAAGTATCTCAAAATTATGATGCATATTATTTATATCTCTTTGAGTCTGTAAAACAACCATTTCGACATAAAACTGCGCGGTTTATTTATATCACGCGTGATAGCGAGCCGCGGTAGACATCACACACAAAATACCGAACAGCGAGCGAGCAGGCGGGCAGGGATATAAAGTCGGCCACCAACTTTTGCTCCGGTGACTAAATTGCTTCTCTCCGGATAACCCATAGGCTTTCAGGGTTTAAATTCAAGACAGAATATACTTATTTGACATGAAATAGAGGTTAGTAATTCAATACGAATCCATTGCTTTAAACGAGCGAACGGCACAAGCTGTAGGCCGATTTATGGGACCCGGGAGTATCGGCGAACTCTTCCCCGGGCCGCAGAGCCATTGGTCAATTCTACATAAATCGTGCCCGCGTGGGTTTTTGGCGGTAAAATCCAAATGCGCGACGGACGCCGTGACCTTTCTACCGAGGAGCACTGGCCTAGCAGGACACGCTCTCTGTGGCGTCTTCTCAACGGTGATTTAGGGCGTGATCGATTCGTCTCTTCCAAAGTCTACCTCTTCCGGAAGAGTGCATGCAGTACGATCGTTTTGCCTCTTCTATTCCGAGAAGACCTCTTCTGCTCTTCCGCCCAGGCAGGTGGAAGAGAGAAGAGGTAGAGGCTATTCCAAGATGGCGGAAGCTAACTATGCAATATTCGCTCAGCGTGACAAAATAGGTTTTAGGGGAAATACATGAATGAAACAACGAATAAAATTATGTGAAACGTATGTAAGACCTTATATTTTGTTATTTGAAAGATATGTGTCAGGTATATGAGGGTCCATGTATGCAGTTAACCATGTATCTATCTGTTGAAGTTGGGCGATAATATATGATCTATAAGTGAGTTTCCGTTGGCCATATTGAAACTACTCTTCCAACTCGTCAGACGCGATCGATTCATCGCTCATATTCTCTATTCTTGGATGAGCTCTTCTCTTCCTGGAGGAGTTGAATCGATTAGACTCTTAGTATCCTCTTCCATCGTGTCTTTATCGGGCCTGTGTGAGTATTTTAACGGGGGTACCCCGAGGGATCTTTTGCCGAAAGAATTTCCCTCGGCCTTCCCCCACCACATACTATATTTCGATGGTGTAGCGTTAGATCAACAGTTGTTATTGTGGCACGTGATGCCACACTCAAATTTACGCCAAAGTGTCCACGAGAGTCAGATTTGTTCATTAAGTCACGCTGCCGCGACTGATTATCTCTCAGATAGGTTTTTAACGCCACCTCTTTAGATATGATACGGTGATTGTTGTCGACGCGAAATAAAGGTTCTCTATGTAGCGTCATCGCAACGGTTTAAGCCAGTCTTGGAAAGTTGCCAGTCCTGCTTGTTTAGTCATCGTTATATATTTCACGGGCGTTGTTACGTATACTTACATAGCACTACGGCAGTCTACCAATTTTAACCCAGTCTGGGACGTTGCAATTTATAATTTTGCATAAAATCAGTCTTGGAATGTTGCCACCAACGTCTAGTTTAGTTACGCTGGTTTACTCTTTTGCAATAAACTAAGACCTAAGAACTTATATGCCACACGGATGTTTTCATGTCATTATGTTTTTGAGCAACTTTTATTAGCCAAATTGGTGCATCTTGTGAGGGAAATTGTAGCTTTCTTGTGTACTACGTCATACAAATGTGCACATTATAGCATTGTTTTACCTTTCAGCATGTGATAACATATCTACCTCTCATAGTTAACATTCACACACTCAGACAATGTGTCCATAACGTATATTTCAAAAATTCACAATGTATGAACAGCTTGACAGATGTACCTACCTAAGAAGAAGGTGACCATGGCGTTGAGAGACATAATCCAGGTGGCGCTACCTGCCGGGGAGTCGAAGTACTCTAGAAACTCGACGAAGAGGATTCCGAAGGATTTGGCTACCCCAACCATGATTAGCTGCACCAGGAAACAACCTGCAAGGTGTATGTATCATAGTGATAGCTAGTGATAAGGCATCTATGGGTACGAAATGGTGGCGCTCGTAGAATGTCTCACTTAGCGAAGACAAAGACCCAGGCCGTCCAGCCCGTGTCCTTGGGTACGAAATGGTGGCGGTCGTAGAGCGGCTCACTTACCGACACAGGCCCACCACGTATCCTTGGGTACGAAATGGTGGCGGTCGTAGTGCGGCTCACTTACCGACACAGGCCCACCACGTATCCTTGGGTACGAAATGGTGGCGGTCGTAGTGCGGCTCACTTACCGACACAGGCCCACCACGTATCCTTGGGTACGAAATGGTGGCGGTCGTAGTGCGGCTCACTTACCGACACAGGCCCACCCCGTATCCTTGGGTACGAAATGGTGGCGGTAGTAGAGCGGCTCACTTACCGACACAGGCCCACCACGTATCCTTGTGTACGAAATGGTGGCGGTCGTAGAGCGGCTCACTTACCGACACAGGCCCACCACGTATCCTTGGGTACGAAATGGTGGCGGTGATAGAACGTCTCACTTACCGAAGACAATGACCCAGGCCCATCCCGTATCCTTGGGTGCGAAGTGGTCACGATGGCAGGCCGGCTCCCTTTCGTCCGTCGGTCGCCCTCCTGTCCTGTGTGGGGGCTGGCGAGGTGGGGGTTGCTGGCTGTCTCCCGCAGCGTCACCCTCACCCCCCGGGCGAAATGTGGGTACATTCAGTCGGTCTACTCTGACCTCTGGGAGGAGGCGGGGTTCCCTCGGCGTGACGTTACGTGTCATGCTCCCTCCGCGGGGTGCCTAACCCGGGCTGTGTGCACCCTAAGTTCCCATGGTGATGACATGCAATAAGCCGTAAGTTGGGGCAAAGAGGGACTTGGCTGAGGTATGGTGCCGTCAATCTTCGACAAATGATCCAGAAGTAAATATTCTTCATTCCTAGTGATATAATTGTCATCGATAGCCATAAATTGGACATATATGGGTTGCAATACATACATCATATCATACTCAGCTGAGCGACAGTTAAACTTCCATTTCCATAAGTGGAATGTTTAGTGTACCGGCCGCAATGCCATACCCTATGCATGGCTGTACTATTATTCCCAGGTTACGAAGAATTAAGCCGAGTACCCTCCGCATACAAAGGCAGGACGTATACATGGTATAAATTTCTCGATTACCCGATTCACGGTTATCTAATATTAAAATTCACAATTTACGATTAATGAAAATTCCTAATCACGACGGTCGGCTAATACCACATTCCCAGTTCACGGAGAATTATTTTCCTTATTCCCAGTTCAGGGTGAAATGAAAAGCCCAATCCCGAGGAACGGAAATACTCCTTACCCCCCCCCCCCCCCTCCCCCTCCCCCGCTCCCATGTGTGTCAACGTACCGTACAATATAATGATTTACTGCTACATCTTGGCATTCAATGCATGGTGCATTTGGCGATTGATAATCTTCTGCGTTACTCCATTGTATATCTGACGATTAATACATACACATAAGTTCTGCATTAATCACTTCAGTATCTGACAAGGGACGTGCAGACCATCCTCATCCACCTAGATAACAGAATATTGGACTAGGACCAAACAGCCTAAACCGCCGTTTTCAGCACATCCCAATTGAGCTGTAACTGGTGCCAGACGGGCTGCCAAACCAAGCATATGGCATAGACCCGATCCTTACAGCCAACACCGGGATAGTGACGCCGCTGTACGTTATATGCAATATTTACCGTGCGTCCTGTTGATCCCGAACCGACTGGATCCTGCCGATATATTCCGGATCAGCTCCGCGGTATAACTCCAAGGAGGCTTTGACGGAACCGGAATGGGTAATGTCCTATATGGAGGACAGTCATAGCTCTGAGCGACGCAGGTACACATGGGTAATTGAAGAATGAACACAAATAACCACATTTGTATGCGTACTTTTCGACGGTTCAGATCGAAGTCCGCGATCTCAGTCGCAATACCAGCCCCCTCCTCACCCCCATCCCCCCCCCATCCCCTTCTCTCCAACCTGCTCCCCATTCCTCACCCACCCGCTCACCCGTCCTCACCCACCCGTTCCCCCGGCGACCAAGCGTTGGGTTCTTGTTTCGGCTGGTGGAGTCTGGGCGCAAGGGGTACCTGCACAATAAATGTTCGCTGTTTATCACGTGAGTGATGCCCTGCTTAAGGTTAAAGGAGAGCGTCGAGTTGGGTTCTCGCCCAAACACATGTACCGGCAGTGACAACGGATTTTTTAAAACAAAAAGTGGCGGTGTTGGGGTAAGTACCCAGTACTAAAACCTACTAAGGCCCGCCCCACTGGAGGCTATATCTATGCAGCCCGATCCCTGCACTCCATGCACGACCTATTTTAAGCCCTAGATTTCGGAGGAGCCGCGTTGGTGCGGCAGCCAGCGTTGAGAGTGCATCGCGATGGGTACTATGTACACAGACACTTTTTGTACCCACGCCGTATGTAAAATAATGATTGCGTGGTCGGGTATAGGGCCCCTACTAATTTGTAGAAATGCCCGACGCAGTTTTCCAATCGATTTGCGCAGCGCCGCCCTGGCGAGCGAGTGTGAAAATGCATTGAGGATGTAGGCGACAACAGGGGTGCGTTGCTTATGGCTGTCAAGCCGGTTTTCACGCCATATGCAACGACAAATAAGGATTTGAACTTGGCGAATTGGTCAAGGACGCGTACAATTTTGAACCGGAAGTGGGGTATGGTTCGCCGCGATCAAGAGCAGCCCCGCATGATAATATTAAACTTAAATATTAATCCAGGGTTGATTTGCCGAGCACGCTCGACCGCCGCGAACATTTTTGGTCACTCGGAGTTCGCTATGCAACGACATTGGTCACATCGAACTATTTCCATTTGTTGCTGGGATATCTACTAAATAAATGTCTTTACTTTGGAAATAGCAGGACAATCTAAATAGTGTAAATATTGATAAATAAAAGATAACTATAAAGCATCGATATTTACGGGTTATCCCCACTTATTTGAGAAGAATCGTCGTCCAGAGTTTAATATTATCATCCGGGGCTGCCCTTGATCGCGGCGAACCATACCCCACTTCCGGTTCAAAATTGTACGCGTCCTTGACCAATCCGCCAAGTTCAAATCCTTATTTGTCGTTGCCGATGGCGTGCGCACGCGATCGACACCCATGTGCAACGCACCCCAGGAGAGCTCTAGCGGAGTGAGTCGAAGGCAGAGACACTCTCTGTCTTAGTGCTGGGGCCCAGCCTAAGCCTAATAACACATGAAATCAGGTGATGAAAAGAAAGAGTTCTGTCACAATTATAACTTTTTCGAAGGGGTTCAACATGTTTTTTGCTGTATTCAATACACGAAGCTCGTTAATTTTATATTTTATTCTTGAAAACTATAATTTTGCAAGAAATTACAGCTGATTTGACCGTTTTTCAAGAATCTTGAAGTTTGCCCCCCGGCCGACAGCAGAGGTAAATGCTAGCTTGCGTAGCGCCACCGTGCGGGGAGCTGGAGGCAGAGAGTGCTAGACTCTATGTGAGTTCGGGTATGCGAGCGGAGTAGTCTGATTCCGCGGAGTGCATCACCGAACGCGGAGATTGTCTCCCGATGGCACGGTCACCTGGTACATTTTACACCCGGACCTCACTCGCCACCCAGAGGAGGATAAGATAAGATAAGATGGGATAAAGTTTTATTTAACGTCGGTATGTAAAAGTCAACAATAAACATTAGCACACGTGCTATTGACCGACAAAGGATCTGCAAAAAATCTGTAAATAATATTATAACAACGAGAACAAAATAATTACCATATAACACGTTTCCGTTGATTTATTTAATGGTGCTGTTCAATGATCTTCATGGTTTGTGCAGTTCAGCAAGCGCAACAGTCACGCGGACCGCAGATTTTGCGTTCGGTTTATCTCGATCCGCACATGAGCGGAAAGTATGAGTGCGCATGCTCCAACTATTCTTGTCAGATACTCTCGTCTTGGCGTCTTGGCTATGGTAGCGGCCCGCAGGGACGTGACACTAGCCAAGACTTGTATAATAGTGCCCCCCCCCCACCCCGCCCCCGGGCGTCAGACAGCCACAACGTACCTCCAAACTAACCACTGGACTTCCCCAAGTTACACTTCTGACAAATGTGTTAAATAAAGTTGCTCATAAAGCAATTTTCCTGTATAATAATTTTTTTTTTAAAACCTACAGGCTGGGTTAACATCAAAGCGGATATGGAATATTGTGTACCAACGCTTGATCCTTGAATTGCGTCCGGTGAGAAACAATGAAACAAAGTGGGAAACCTCGCAAGGAGCAAAATTTACTCATGAAGATTGAAGAGGTTTTTATACTGTTGCGAAGACAAGTACAGTTGATGAACGGCTCAGGAGTTTCCAATATAAGTGCCTCCAACGATGTTTGTCCACCAATACTTAACTAAAAAAATGTAATCTAGCAGAAGACGAGAGTTGTACGTTTTGCAATAGTGCCGTTGAAACACTTGAACATCTATTCTTTCATTGTCCATATGTGAAGCAACTGTGGCATTCACTTGCAATTTGGTTTGAGGCGCACTTTGGTTTCCGCATACGGCAGTTACTATCCTTAACCACGGTAATGTTTGGTGTAAGCAAGTCTACAGAATGTCGTTTGCTAAACCATATTGTAATCATTGTAAAAAGCTATATATTCTCTTGCAAGTGTAAAGAAGTAAAACCTAGGGTACAGAATGCTTTAAGAAAGATACTACTATAATATAGAGAAATGCGTCATTCAGAAGAAACCGTCTTACAGCCAACAGATATTTCATGATAAATGAAAATGTCTCTTCCAATAAGCATTGTTCTTTATGTGGATAGATCCTCTCCTTGTAGCGTTTTTTTTATTTGCCTCGTATATGAAATGTTTATGTATCAATGTATCGATGTCACTTTTCACGTTTGTAGCGCATGCCATGCCCTCTTGTCACAATAAATGATTAAAAAAAAAACAGTTACAGTGTTCACTTGTTTCGAAATGCCTGTTTTATATCGTATAGGTCTATATTGAAAGGCAAACAACAGCACTGATGTCAGATTCTTTATGACGTAGTACACAAGAAAGCCACTCTGCCACACACGACTCAAGAGTGTGGCAAAAAAGTGTGCATCGCAACAATAGATCTACCATTTACTTATTGAACAAATATTTGTGTTGATGGAGGTGCAGTATGAACCGCTTGAAAGGAAGTCGCTAGCCTGGCCTCCAACGCTGCTTTGCCGATTCATATAATACCCAAGTGTCTATCCTACAAATAACAGAATTTTCCGTCTTGCTTGTAGCTCACAATACAATTTAGAAGCGACCACCATCCACGATTTCGCCACTTAACCAGGCGGCAGACCTTTTTGGAGGTGTGTCCGCGATTGACCTATCAGGAGGCGATACTCCAATTATATTCAAGCCGAAAATGACGCATACGGTGTGAACAAAACAAGAGTGCGTGATCATCGCTAAGCTGCGAGTATAACTCCAATCATGTTTTTTTTTATGGAGCCAATGGTCGACGTATGTGAGAGCCCGAAACGTCCGACTACCCAAAACGTCCCACATAGCTAAGAACCAACGAACAGTTACGTTTGACGTTTCAATCATTCACAATCTGGCGATATGAAACCGCGATACGCTCGTTTTGTATCTCTTAGATAGCAATGTACGAATAACACTCGAGGATAATCTCGAAGGGGTGGGGGTGGGGGAGGGAGTTTAAGTGTGGGGCGGTGCATAACAAGGCAAAATAAGTGTTAGCGGTATTTTACAGCCTTAATTGGCTTCTTTGCCCTCTTTTGAACTTGTCACACCCTCCGGCCGTAGATCTATCAATTAAAACAATAATTGTGCGAGGTCGGGACCACCTTACGGACATGGACAAACTCTGGTCATGATTCTTGTGATATATTTATTCGTGAATGCTCGAGTTTTAGCTAACTGTGCATTATGTTGTAGGTGTCAAAATCCGGATCCTGGCCCGTTTTGGGCAGTCGGAGGTTTTGGGCTCCCACAGACGTATATCAATTTATTTGGCTGCTATGAAACACTAAGATCATGGTCTAATGCGCGGCTTGGATATCTTGTTTCATGAGTTTCCCCTAAAGGGTAACTCCACTGTGAAGAGTTTTCTCCGCGAGATAACTTCCAGTTATAACGTAAGACGGCGTCACATGAAGGGTCACAGTATACGTCACTTGCTCCGGCAAAATGGCGCGGGGCTCGACATTGATGGGGGAGGGTTGCCTTAATTTGTTCTTGCCAGTCGGCCGAAACGAAGCGTTAGCATTCGCCAATTTAATTTTAAGATGTAAACTGTCGGTGCCGATCGCGATTAGATTAGGTTGAACACCCGCTTTCAGCTCTGGTATAAGCATATGGCGGTGACAGCTGGAAGGCTTATCGGAGAATTGTTCCATTCAAAGGTCGATCTCGATTGTAGGTAACGGGAAGGTGGCGAGCAAAGCATATGGGGCGTAATTAAAGGGAGGGATGAGGGGTGGAGGTGTACCAGCGTACTACCAGGGGAGGGATGAGGGGTGGAGGTGTACCAGCGTACTACCAGGGGAGGGATGGGAGAGGGGGTGTACCAGGGGAGGGATGAGGGGTGGAGGTGTACCAGGGGAGGGATGGGAGAGGGGGTGTACCAGGGGAGGGATGGGAGAGGGGGTGTACCAGGGGAGGGATGAGGGGTGGAGGTGTACCAGCGTACTACCAGGGGAGGGATGGGAGAGGGGGTGTACCAGGGGAGAGATGGGAGAGGGGGTGTACCAGGGGAGGGATGGGAGAGGGGGTGTACCAGGGGAGGGATGGGAGAGGGGGTGTACCAGGGGAGGGATGGGGGGTGGAGGTGTACCAGCGTACTACCAGGGGAGGGATGAGGGGTGGAGGTGTACCAGCGTACTACCAGGGGAGGGATGGGAGAGGGGGTGTACCAGGGGAGGGATGAGGGGTGGAGGTGTACCAGGGGAGGGATGGGAGAGGGGGTGTACCAGGGGAGGGATGGGAGAGGGGGTGTACCAGGGGAGGGATGGGAGAGGGGGTGTACCAGGGGAGGGATGGGGGGTGGAGGTGTACCAGCGTACTACCAGGGGAGGGATGAGGGGTGGAGGTGTACCAGCGTACTACCAGGGGAGGGATGGGAGAGGGGGTGTACCAGGGGAGGGATGAGGGGTGGAGGTGTACCAGGGGAGGGATGGGAGAGGGGGTGTACCAGGGGAGGGATGGGAGAGGGGGTGTACCAGGGGAGGGATGGGAGAGGGGGTGTACCAGGGGAGGGATGGGAGAGGGGGTGTACCAGGGGAGGGATGGGAGAGGGGGTGTACCAGGGGAGGGATGGGAGAGGGGGTGTACCAGGGGAGGGATGGGAGAGGGGGTGTACCAGGGGAGGGATGGGAGAGGGGGTGTACCAGGGGAGGGATGGGAGAGGGGGTGTACCAGGGGAGGGATGAGGGGTGGAGGTGTACCAGGGGAGGGATGGGAGAGGGGGTGTACCAGGGGAGGGATGGGAGAGGGGGTGTACCAGGGGAGGGATGGGAGAGGGGGTGTACCAGGGGAGGGATGAGGGGTGGAGGTGTACCAGGGGAGGGATGGGAGAGGGGGTGTACCAGGGGAGGGATGGGAGAGGGGGTGTACCAGGGGAGGGATGGGAGAGGGGGTGTACCAGGGGAGGGATGGGAGAGGGGGTGTACCAGGGGAGGGATGGGAGAGGGGGTGTACCAGGGGAGGGATGGGAGAGGGGGTGTACCAGGGGAGGGATGGGAGAGGGGGTGTACCAGGGGAGGGATGGGAGAGGGGGTGTACCAGGGGAGGGATGAGGGGTGGAGGTGTACCAGCGTACTACCAGGGGAGGGATGGGAGAGGGGGTGTACCAGGGGAGGGATGGGAGAGGGGGTGTACCAGGGGAGGGATGGGAGAGGGGGTGTACCAGGGGAGGGATGAGGGGTGGAGGTGTACCAGCGTACTACCAGGGGAGGGATGGGAGAGGGGGTGTACCAGGGGAGGGATGAGGGGTGGAGGTGTACCAGCGTACTACCAGGGGAGGGATGGGAGAGGGGGTGTACCAGGGGAGGGATGGGAGAGGGGGTGTACCAGGGGAGGGATGGGAGAGGGGGTGTACCAGGGGAGGGATGGGAGAGGGGGTGTACCAGGGGAGGGATGGGAGAGGGGGTGTACCAGGGGAGGGATGGGAGAGGGGGTGTACCAGGGGAGGGATGGGAGAGGGGGTGTACCAGGGGAGGGATGGGAGAGGGGGTGTACCAGGGGAGGGATGGGAGAGGGGGTGTACCAGGGGAGGGATGGGAGAGGGGGTGTACCAGGGGAGGGATGGGAGAGGGGGTGTACCAGGGGAGGGATGAGGGGTGGAGGTGTACCAGGGGAGGGATGGGAGAGGGGGTGTACCAGGGGAGGGATGGGAGAGGGGGTGTACCAGGGGAGGGATGGGAGAGGGGGTGTACCAGGGGAGGGATGAGGGGTGGGGGTGTACCAGGGGAGGGATGGGAGAGGGGGTGTACCAGGGGAGGGATGAGGGGTGGGGTGTAACAGGGGAAGAACAGAGGATGGTTGAGGTGGGGGTGTACCAGGGGAGGGATGGGAGAGGGGGTGTACCAGGGGAGGGATGGGGGGTGGAGGTGTACCAGCGTACTACCAGGGGAGGGATGGGAGAGGGGGTGTACCAGGGGAGGGATGGGAGAGGGGGTGTACCAGGGGAGGGATGGGAGAGGGGGTGTACCAGGGGAGGGATGGGAGAGGGGGTGTACCAGGGGAGGGATGGGAGAGGGGGTGTACCAGGGGAGGGATGAGGGGTGGGGGTGTACCAGGGGAGGGATGGGAGAGGGGGTGTACCAGGGGAGGGATGGGAGAGGGGGTGTACCAGGGGAGGGATGGGAGAGGGGGTGTACCAGGGGAGGGATGGGAGAGGGGGTGTACCAGGGGAGGGATGGGAGAGGGGGTGTACCAGGGGAGGGATGGGAGAGGGGGTGTACCAGGGGAGGGATGGGAGAGGGGGTGTACCAGGGGAGGGATGGGAGAGGGGGTGTACCAGGGGAGGGATGGGAGAGGGGGTGTACCAGGGGAGGGATGGGAGAGGGGGTGTACCAGGGGAGGGATGGGAGAGGGGGTGTACCAGGGGAGGGATGGGAGAGGGGGTGTACCAGGGGAGGGATGGGAGAGGGGGTGTACCAGGGGAGGGATGGGAGAGGGGGTGTACCAGGGGAGGGATGGGAGAGGGGGTGTACCAGGGGAGGGATGGGAGAGGGGGTGTACCAGGGGAGGGATGGGAGAGGGGGTGTACCAGGGGAGGGATGGGAGAGGGGGTGTACCAGGGGAGGGATGGGAGAGGGGGTGTACCAGGGGAGGGATGAGGGGTGGGGGTGTACCAGCGTACTACCAGGGGAGGGATGGGAGAGGGGGTGTACCAGGGGAGGGATGAGGGGTGGAGGTGTACCAGCCTACTACCAGGGGAGGGATGGGAGAGGGGGTGTACCAGGGGAGGGATGGGAGAGGGGGTGTACCAGGGGAGGGATGAGGGGTGGAGGTGTACCAGCGTACTACCAGGGGAGGGATGGGAGAGGGGGTGTACCAGGGGAGGGATGAGGGGTGGAGGTGTACCAGCGTACTACCAGGGGAGGGATGGGAGAGGGGGTGTACCAGGGGAGGGATGGGAGAGGGGGTGTACCAGGGGAGGGATGAGGGGTGGAGGTGTACCAGCGTACTACCAGGGGAGGGATGGGAGAGGGGTGTACCAGGGGAGGGATGGGAGAGGGGGTGTACCAGGGGAGGGATGGGAGAGGGGGTGTACCAGGGGAGGGATGAGGGGTGGAGGTGTACCAGCGTACTACCAGGGGAGGGATGGGAGAGGGGGTGTACCAGGGGAGGGATGAGGGGTGGGGGTGTACCAGCGTACTACCAGGGGAGGGATGGGAGAGGGGGTGTACCAGGGGAGGGATGAGGGGTGGGGGTGTACCAGCGTACTACCAGGGGAGGGATGGGAGAGGGGGTGTACCAGGGGAGGGATGGGAGAGGGGGTGTACCAGGGGAGGGATGGGAGAGGGGGTGTACCAGGGGAGGGATGAGGGGTGGAGGTGTACCAGCGTACTACCAGGGGAGGGATGGGAGAGGGGGTGTACCAGGGGAGGGATGGGAGAGGGGGTGTACCAGGGGAGGGATGAGGGGTGGGGGTGTACCAGCGTACTACCAGGGGAGGGATGGGAGAGGGGGTGTACCAGGGGAGGGATGAGGGGTGGGGGTGTACCAGCGTACTACCAGGGGAGGGATGGGAGAGGGGGTGTACCAGGGGAGGGATGAGGGGTGGGGGTGTACCAGGGGAGGGATGGGAGAGGGGGTGTACCAGGGGAGGGATGGGAGAGGGGGTGTACCAGGGGAGGGATGAGGGGTGGGGGTGTACCAGGGGAGGGATGGGAGAGGGGGTGTACCAGGGGAGGGATGGGAGAGGGGGTGTACCAGGGGAGGGATGAGGGGTGGGGGTGTACCAGCGTACTACCAGGGGAGGGATGGGAGAGGGGGTGTACCAGGGGAGGGATGAGGGGTGGAGGTGTACCAGCGTACTACCAGGGGAGGGATGGGAGAGGGGGTGTACCAGGGGAGGGATGGGAGAGGGGGTGTACCAGGGGAGGGATGAGGGGTGGGGGTGTACCAGCGTACTACCAGGGGAGGGATGGGAGAGGGGGTGTACCAGGGGAGGGATGAGGGGTGGGGGTGTACCAGCGTACTACCAGGGGAGGGATGGGAGAGGGGGTGTACCAGGGGAGGGATGGGAGAGGGGGTGTACCAGGGGAGGGATGGGAGAGGGGGTGTACCAGGGGAGGGATGAGGGGTGGGGGTGTACCAGCGTACTACCAGGGGAGGGATGGGAGAGGGGGTGTACCAGGGGAGGGATGAGGGGTGGGGGTGTACCAGCGTACTACCAGGGGAGGGATGGGAGAGGGGGTGTACCAGGGGAGGGATGAGGGGTGGGGGTGTACCAGCGTACTACCAGGGGAGGGATGGGAGAGGGGGTGTACCAGGGGAGGGATGAGGGGTGGGGGTGTACCAGCGTACTACCAGGGGAGGGATGGGAGAGGGGGTGTACCAGGGGAGGGATGAGGGGTGGGGGTGTACCAGCGTACTACCAGGGGAGGGATGGGAGAGGGGGTGTACCAGGGGAGGGATGAGGGGTGGGGGTGTACCAGCATACTACCAGGGGAGGGATGGGAGAGGGGGTGTACCAGGGGAGGGATGGGAGAGGGGGTGTACCAGGGGAGGGATGGAAGAGGGGGTGTACCAGGGGAGGGATGAGGGGTGGAGGTGTACCAGCGTACTACCAGGGGAGGGATGGGAGAGGGGGTGTACCAGGGGAGGGATGGGAGAGGGGGTGTACCAGGGGAGGGATGGGAGAGGGGGTGTACCAGGGGAGGGATGAGGGGTGGGGGTGTACCAGCGTACTACCAGGGGAGGGATGGGAGAGGGGGTGTACCAGGGGAGGGATGAGGGGTGGGGGTGTACCAGCGTACTACCAGGGGAGGGATGGGAGAGGGGGTGTACCAGGGGAGGGATGAGGGGTGGAGGTGTACCAGCGTACTACCAGGGGAGGGATGGGGGAGGGGGTGTACCAGGGGAGGGATGAGGGGTGGGGGTGTACCAGCGTACTACCAGGGGAGGGATGGGAGAGGGGGTGTACCAGGGGAGGGATGAGGGGTGGGGGTGTACCAGCGTACTACCAGGGGAGGGATGGGAGAGGGGGTGTACCAGGGGAGGGATGGGAGAGGGGGTGTACCAGGGGAGGGATGGGAGAGGGGGTGTACCAGGGGAGGGATGAGGGGTGGGGGTGTACCAGCGTACTACCAGGGGAGGGATGGGAGAGGGGGTGTACCAGGGGAGGGATGAGGGGTGGGGGTGTACCAGCGTACTACCAGGGGAGGGATGGGAGAGGGGGTGTACCAGGGGAGGGATGAGGGGTGGGGGTGTACCAGCGTACTACCAGGGGAGGGATGGGAGAGGGGGTGTACCAGGGGAGGGATGGGAGAGGGGGTGTACCAGGGGAGGGATGGGAGAGGGGGTGTACCAGGGGAGGGATGAGGGGTGGAGGTGTACCAGCGTACTACCAGGGGAGGGATGGGAGAGGGGGTGTACCAGGGGAGGGATGGGAGAGGGGGTGTACCAGGGGAGGGATGAAGGGTGGGGGTGTACCAGCGTACTACCAGGGGAGGGATGGGAGAGGGGGATGTACCAGGGGAGGGATGAGGGGTGGAGGTGTACCAGCGTACTACCAGGGGAGGGATGGGAGAGGGGGTGTACCAGGGGAGGGATGAGGGGTGGGGGTGTACCAGCGTACTACCAGGGGAGGGATGGGAGAGGGGGTGTACCAGGGGAGGGATGAGGGGTGGGGGTGTACCAGCGTACTACCAGGGGAGGGATGGGAGAGGGGGTGTACCAGGGGAGGGATGAGGGGTGGGGGTGTACCAGCGTACTACCAGGGGAGGGATGGGAGAGGGGGTGTACCAGGGGAGGGATGAGGGGTGGGGGTGTACCAGCGTACTACCAGGGGAGGGATGGGAGAGGGGGTGTACCAGGGGAGGGATGGGAGAGGGGGTGTACCAGGGGAGGGATGGGAGAGGGGGTGTACCAGGGGAGGGATGAGGGGTGGGGGTGTACCAGCGTACTACCAGGGGAGGGATGGGAGAGGGGGTGTACCAGGGGAGGGATGAGGGGTGGAGGTGTACCAGCGTACTACCAGGGGAGGGATGGGAGAGGGGGTGTACCAGGGGAGGGATGGGAGAGGGGGTGTACCAGGGGAGGGATGAGGGGTGGGGGTGTACCAGCGTACTACCAGGGGAGGGATGGGAGAGGGGGTGTACCAGGGGAGGGATGGGAGAGGGGGTGTACCAGGGGAGGGATGGGAGAGGGGGTGTACCAGGGGAGGGATGGGAGAGGGGGTGTACCAGGGGAGGGATGAGGGGTGGGGGTGTACCAGCGTACTACCAGGGGAGGGATGGGAGAGGGGGTGTACCAGGGGAGGGATGGGAGAGGGGGTGTACCAGGGGAGGGATGGGAGAGGGGGTGTACCAGGGGAGGGATGGGAGAGGGGGTGTACCAGGGGAGGGATGAGGGGTGGGGGTGTACCAGCGTACTACCAGGGGAGGGATGGGAGAGGGGGTGTACCAGGGGAGGGATGAGGGGTGGGGGTGTACCAGGGGAGGGATGGGAGAGGGGGTGTACCAGGGGAGGGATGGGAGAGGGGGTGTACCAGGGGAGGGATGAGGGGTGGGGGTGTACCAGCGTACTACCAGGGGAGGGATGGGAGAGGGGGTGTACCAGGGGAGGGATGAGGGGTGGGGGTGTACCAGCGTACTACCAGGGGAGGGATGGGAGAGGGGGTGTACCAGGGGAGGGATGAGGGGTGGGGGTGTACCAGCGTACTACCAGGGGAGGGATGGGAGAGGGGGTGTACCAGGGGAGGGATGGGAGAGGGGGTGTACCAGGGGAGGGATGAGGGGTGGGGGTGTACCAGCGTACTACCAGGGGAGGGATGGGAGAGGGGGTGTACCAGGGGAGGGATGAGGGGTGGGGGTGTACCAGCGTACTACCAGGGGAGGGATGGGAGAGGGGGTGTACCAGGGGAGGGATGGGAGAGGGGGTGTACCAGGGGAGGGATGGGAGAGGGGGTGTACCAGGGGAGGGATGGGAGAGGGGGTGTACCAGGGGAGGGATGAGGGGTGGGGGTGTACCAGCGTACTACCAGGGGAGGGATGGGAGAGGGGTGTACCAGGGGAGGGATGAGGGGTGGAGGTGTACCAGCGTACTACCAGGGGAGGGATGGGAGAGTGGGTGTACCAGGGGAGGGATGAGGGGTGGGGGCGTAACAAGGGAAGAACAGAGGATGGTTGAGGTGGGGGCGTAACAGGGGAAGAACAGACCATGGTTGATGTGGGGGCGTAACAGTGGAAGAACAGAGGATGGTTGAGGTGGGGGCGTAACAGGGGAAGAACAGAGGATGGTTGAGGTGGGGGCGTAACAGTGGAAGAACAGAGGATGGTTGAGGTGGGGGCGTAACAGGGGAAGAACAGAGGATAGTTGAGGTGGGGGCGTAACAGTGGAAGAACAGAGGATGGTTGAGGTGGGGGCGTAACAGTGGAAGGTTGAGGTGGGGGCGTAACAGGGGAAGAACAGAGGATGGTTGAGGTGGGGGCGTAACAGTGGAAGGTTGAGGTGGGGGCGTAACAGGGGAAGAACAGAGGATGGTTGAGGTGGGGGCGTAACAGTGGAAGAACATAGGATGGTTGAGGTGGGGGCGTAACAGTGGAAGAACAGAGGATGGTTGAGGTGGGGGCGTAACAGGGGAAGAACAGAGGATGGTTGAGGTGGGGGCGTAACAGGGGAAGAACAGAGGATGGTTGAGGTGGGGGCGTAACAGTGGAAGAACAGAGGATGGTTGAGGTGGGGGCGTAACAGGGGAAGAACAGAGGATGGTTGAGGTGGGGGCGTAACAGTGGAAGAACAGAGGATGGTTGAGGTGGGGGCGTAACAGGGGAAGAACAGAGGATGGTTGAGGTGGGGGCGTAACAGTGGAAGAACAGAGGATGGTTGAGGTGGGGGCGTAACAGGGGAAGAACAGAGGATGGTTGAGGTGGGGGCGTAACAGAGGAAGAACAGATGATGGTTGAGGTGGGGGCGTAACAGGGGAAGAACAGAGGATGGTTGAGGTGGGGGCGTAACAGGGGAAGAACAGAGGATGGTTGAGGTGGGGGCGTAACAGGGGAAGAACAGAGGATGGTTGAGGTGGGGGCGTAACAGGGGAAGAACAGAGGATGGTTGAGGTGGGGGCGTAACCGGGGAAGAACAGAGGATGGTTGAGGTGGGGGCGTAACAGGGGAAGAACAGAGGATGGTTGAGGTGGGGGCGTAACAGTGGAAGAACAGAGGATGGTTGAGGTGGGGCGTAACAGGGGAAGAACAGAGAATGGTTGAGGTGGGAGCGTAACAGTGGAAGAACAGAGGATGGTTGAGGTGGGGGCGTAACAGGGGAAGAACAGAGGATGGTTGAGGTGGGGGCGTAACAGTGGAAGAACAGAGGATGGTTGAGGTGGGGGCGTAACAGTGGAAGAACAGAGGATAGTTGAGGTGGGGGCGTAACAGGGGAAGAACAGAGGATGGTTGAGGTGGGGGCGTAACAGTGGAAGAACAGAGGATAGTTGAGGTGGGGGCGTAACAGGGGAAGAACAGAGGATGGTTGAGGTGGGGGCGTAACAGTGGAAGAACAGAGGATGGTTGAGGTGGGGGCGTAACAGTGGAAGAACAGAGGATGGTTGAGGTGGGGGCGTAACAGTGGAAGAACAGAGGATGGTTGAGGTGGGGGCGTAACAGGGGAAGAACAGAGGATGGTTGAGGTGGGGGCGTAACAGTGGAAGAACAGAGGATGGTTGAGGTGGGGGCGTAACAGTGGAAGAACAGAGGATGGTTGAGGTGGGGGCGTAACAGTGGAAGAACAGAGGATGGTTGAGGTGGGGGCGTAACAGTGGAAGAACAGAGGATGGTTGAGGTGGGGGCGTAACAGTGGAAGAACAGAGGATGGTTGAGGTGGGGGCGTAACAGTGGAAGAACAGAGGATGGTTGAGGTGGGGGCGTAACAGTGGAAGAACAGAGGATGGTTGAGGTGGGGGCGTAACAGTGGAAGAACAGAGGATGGTTGAGGTGGGGCGTAACAGTGGAAGAACAGAGGATGGTTGAGGTGGGGGCGTAACAGAGAAAGAACAGAGGATGGTTGAGGTGGGGGCGTAACAGTGGAAGAACAGAGGTTGGTTGAGGTGGGGGCGTAACAGTGGAAGAACAGAGGATGGTTGAGGTGGGGGCGTAACAGTGGAAGAACAGAGGATGGTTGAGGTGGGGGCGTAACAGTGGAAGAACAGAGGATGGTTGAGGTGGGGGCGTAACAGTGGAAGAACAGAGGATGGTTGAGGTGGGGGCGTAACAGTGGAAGAACAGAGGATGGTTGAGGTGGGGGCGTAACAGTGGAAGAACAGAGGATGGTTGAGGTGGAGGCGTAACGGAGGAATAAACAGAGGATGGTTGAGGTGGGGGCGTAACAGAGGAAGAACAGAGGATGGTTGAGGTGGGGGCGTAACAGGGGAAGAACAGAGGATGGTTGAGGTGGAGGCGTAACAGGGGAAGAACAGAGGATGGTTGAGGTGGGGGCGTAACAGAGGAAGAACAGAGGATGGTTGAGGTGGGGGCGTAACAGTGGAATAACAGAGGATGGTTGAGGTGGGGGCGTAACAGTGGAAGAACAGAGGATGGTTGAGGAGGAGGCGTAACAGGGGAAGAACAGAGGATGGTTGAGGTTGGGGCGTAACAGGGGAAGAACAGAGAATGGTTGAGGTGGGGGCGTAACAGTGGAAGAACAGAGGATGGTTGAGGTGGGGGCGTAACAGAGGATGGTTGAGGTGGGGGCGTAACAGGGGAAGAACAGAGGATGGTTGAGGTGGGGGCGTAACAGGGGAAGAACAGAGGATGGTTGAGGTGGGGGCGTAACAGGGGAAGAACAGAGGATGGTTGAGGTAGGGGCGTAACAGGGGAAGAACAGAGGATGGTTGAGGTGGGGGCGTAACAGTGGAAGAACAGAGGATGGTTGAGGTGGGGGCGTAACAGTGGAAGAACAGAGGATGGTGGGCATCATCATCCTTCATCGTCCCGGGAAGTTCCTTGGCCCAATTTAGCCTGTATGTGCACAAAAGTGGCCTAAAACACCAACATTTCATTTCATTCATGGCACGGACGGTTCTACTTATTGCGTAACATCCTTAACAACAACTATAACCAGACATATAATAGATACAGTGTACTGTGACGTCAGATCCATGGTTCCATTCAAGTGTCCCCCATGAAAATATGTCTCCCCACCCCCTCTTTACCATACAATACAATTATAGTTAACCCTCACCCCCACCGCCTGGTGTGCCCATACGTTACCTTATTGGCCATACACGGAGAGGGGTAACAGACTCTTAATGGGGAACACTATTTCAGGTCACACCGGTCACGTGACCAACGAGACGCCGCTACGGGACGACGTGGTTGTGTCACATGGGGTGACCACGTGGTTATGTGTCACGTGGGGGTGACCGCGTGGTTATATATCACATGGGGTGACCACATAGCTACGTGTAACATGGGATGACCACGTGGTTATGTGTCACGTGGTTATATGTCACGTGGAGTGACTACATGGTTACGTGTCACGTGGGGTGACCACGTGGTTATGTGTCACGTGGTCCCTAGATTGGCGGCCCGATCAGGGGTCCGGTGCAGACAGCGTCATGGCGACTATCTTGTTGAGGTAGGTAGCCTCCTGTACGATCTGCAGCATGAAGCGGGCCAGGTCAGGACGCGGGAGACAGCGAGAGCAGGGACCCGGCACAATCGTCTTCCCCTCCAACACGGTGAACTCACCACCTGTAAGATACAACGGGAGGCCGGACATCATGTCACCGCGGGAGGGGGGGCTGGGTGGGGGGACTGGGAGGGGGGCTGGAGGGGGGGGGCTGCTTAAGGGGGATGGGGTAGGGTGACTGCCGTGGGGTAGGGGGGATGGGCAGGTGGTTGACTGCAGGGAGAGTGGTTGTGGGGTGACCGAGAGGGTACTTGTGGGGGAGTAGCTGTGGGACGCTGCCTGTGTGTGTGTAGGGGGCGGGTGACTGTGATAGAAAGATCCCAGTCACCTGACTGACAGGACGACTGGGTGGTACTGGGGGAAAGCGGTTGTGGGGGGGGGCGTGGGGGGTAGCTGTCTGGGAGGATGGCTGCGAGAGATTGATGGTGTGGAGGGGTGACTGTGGGTACATGGCTGAAGGGGGGGGGGGGGGGGCGCTGACACCGGGGCAGTGACTGTGGAGGGTGAGGTCGCTGACCCCTCAGACCGTTAACACCTATCCCCCCCCCCCCTCCGGGTGTAAAGATGCCCCCCCACCCCCCAGTGCGCCACCATATCGCGGTACATACCCCGCAGCTCGAAGTCCCGCAGCCCCGGAGGGCGGACAACAGTGTAGTTCAGGTCCGAGCAAGTCTTCGCTAGGTGGCGCTCCATGACAGCCATGTCCGTCAGGATCCGACCCAGCAGGATAGGCTTCAGGATCCAGCGTGCGAACGCCGGGCTCTCCGGATCATCTTGGATACAGCGACGAGAACAATGTGTGG
Source organism: Arenicola marina (assembly GCA_964019135.1). Taxonomy (NCBI): domain Eukaryota; kingdom Metazoa; phylum Annelida; class Polychaeta; family Arenicolidae; genus Arenicola; species Arenicola marina. The sequence goes on along the minus strand of OZ025254.1, from coordinate 41,211,838 downwards.
GGATAAACTAGAGTTTCTTGCGGCCTCATGCCTAAAAATGATGCAATAATACAGGCACAAATCAAAATATTTAGCTAGTGAGGTTTCATGCTTTATAAGGATACATTGTAGTCGACAGGTTTGTTCTAATTTGTCTCTTCTTCTGCATCATACTTAATGTGCAACAAATACAAGTCCGAAAATATGTAACCAGGGAACGTCTGAGCTCTTTTTGTCTTCATACTACCGAGTACTGTCTATTACAGTATATATATGGTGAGCGTGCATGCAGAGTTATATGTAAGGAAAACATTTTTTTCACATACTGGATATATAAAGATTTTCCCCAAAACAGTAAAAAATTTAAATCTTGTTTTATATTGATTCATAAAGATTTCCAGGCCAGATTTCCATGTGTTTAGCTTCTATATCACATAGAAAAATCATGTCAGTGATTGAAGGATCATAGCAATTTATTTGGCATCAATTTGGCATTATTTGATGATGCACTTTGACGAGTTTAACACCTACCTTCCGTGAACCAGGATGTGATAACGACCAGACGCTCCACACCAGCCTTCCTCACCGCCTCAGTGATGCTCAGAATAGATTTACTGTAAAAGGTCGTCGACCACAGGATAGCAGTCAACGACACATCAACACCCAGGCAGGATACCACACAGTCACATCCCTTCAGGGTCTTCGCCAGGGAGTCAGCATCGTAAATATCTACCTTCACAACCTGGCAGAGAAAAGGCCTAATATAATATCTCACTGTCATTTTATACAGAAAAAGAAAAACCAACAATAATAGTTACCGGTAATATAATAAAGATCTTACAATATTAAAATTGACTGTCGTAGATATTATTATAGACTAGTTTTGTTATTTAATATTTTTTACTTATATACAAACCTCTAGATTTTCCTTTTGTTCTTTGATCTTATCCGGGTTCCGGACCAGAGCTACAATCTGGTGGCCCTGTGCTAAAGCCTGTTCGACGAAGGGTTTTCCAGTCCGCCCCGAGGCCCCAAGTACTGCAATCCTCATCCTGCCCTGGCAACACATAGAAACCATATTTTTTTTTTCAGTTACTCTTAATACCAGTACCTAATTATACTCAAATGCAATACCACTAGTATTTATAGAGGGATTTATTATTATATATAATATATTAAGTTTAAATAAATGGCTTATAAATCAGCAATTTCACAAGTGAGCTATATATATATAGCTTAGATAAATATCCTGTCTACATATATTAGCCTCTTACAAAGACAATAAATTGGTCAAATTCCACTCCAAAATTATTATTTGTCACAAAAAGGCTGTATATAGTATCCAATTTATTGGATTCACTATGAACATAAAGAAATATATGCTTCGTCATCAATTTTCATATTACTGGTATGAATGAGTATTATATAACATCTATATCTGTCTATCTGTTAATCTATATTAATGATATATTATATACTTATAACTAAATTATTTTTTATGTGAGATATACCAGCCAGACAAATAAGAGCCTATAAGTTCTGTCCTTTACAGTATACACTTGATTGTATGCACTAAGAAATATACCTAGGGGGGTACTTAATACATGCTGGATTGGGGGGGGGGGGGGCATTGGTAAAGCCCCCCCCATTTATGAATATATCACTCATTTATTTGACAGGAAAAATGTGCTAGCTGTATATATGAGCAGCTTTATATAATTTATTGTATATTACGAATCAATAACTATTCAGCCATCGATGGAACCTACAACTGATACACACCATTATATAATATGGCTATGTCCTCCAGGTGAATAACTTATAAGCAATAGTTAAAATGGTTGATGGCCATACTTCATCTGATATATAACAATATTTTTTTACTTCCCTTATCAACCTATCAACACAAGCTGATATATATATATGGTTTACGCCCATTGTGACCGCTACATGATTTAAGGAGGTTCCCGGCATCACTGTGGCGCCATCTGGTGTACTATGCCGCTGCGATTTGGCGATAAGCTGGTACCGCCGCTCATACTCATTCTTGTAAGTGAGCGAGCGAGCGAAGTTGGGCCGCGGAACCAGGCCAATCTGGCGAATGCCAGTAGGGTTAGGGAGTGAAGATTCTGTTGGATATTTTGCAGCCTGTCTGTAAATTTTCGACACAACAGTGTGAACGGAATTAATGAATTTGACTTGGGGGGGGGGGGGGGGGGGGGGGACAAAAGTCTTTATTCCCAGGTCACGATGAATTCAAAGGAGTAGTCCCTTGTATACAATGGACTCTGAAGAGGCGAATACATGATATAAATTGGCCATTTCCCAATTCACGGTTATTAAATATTAAAATGCCCAGTTCACGATCAAAATCCTCGATCACGGCGGTCGGCTAATATCCCATGCCCAGTTCACGAAGAATTATTTTCCTCATTCCCAGCTCCCGAGGAGCGGAAACACCCCTTGCCGCCCCCCTCTCCCCCCCCCCCCCCCCCCCCCATTTTAAGCAGCCGAAAGATATAGTCGATATATGTGAATATTTTGTCTTTGCAACGCTACAATATAGCAAGCAATGAAGTACAACTGACAATTACCAACTTACCTGACACGCCAGGCCCCCTGTTGACACGCCAGGCTCCCTGCCGATATGCTCTACTTCTTATAAAAATAGCACTTTACGCATGACGTCCCATATTGTTGGCAAACAGGTCCCAGACGTGCCGCCCAGGTCACATGTAATATAGATACCCCTGCCCCCCCCCCCCCCCCCCACTCCCACACCCCCACGGGGCTCAGCCACACGGCCCTGGATTTCGGAGGAGGCTGGTTGGTGCGGCAGCCAGTGGCGGGAGTGCAGGGCGGTGAGAATATGTAGAATAATGATTGTGTGGTCGGGTACGGCCCCTACAGGTAGTGACTATACAAAACCACAACCGGCGTAATTTTCTGTGTTTATTTACCAGCTAAAGGTGGTAATCCAAGTACATGTGTTTCGACCGTGTGGTGATCCGCAGCAGCGAGTAATCTCGTTACCGTCCCGCTCATCCAGGCACCGCAGCCAAAACTGACGCTACAGTTTGAACCGAGCAGTTTTGTATGGATCGCTAGGGATTGTGGGTAACGGGACTACTTAAGCCGGCGGACCACCACAGAGACTGAACACATCGCATGAGTATCACTACGCGCCACATACCACTCTGTCGGCAGAGGGAGCTAGTGTCTCACATCACTTCTTAACATTATCTCCTGAATAATCCAGAACGAGGCTACCCTTGCAGCGGCCCGGTTTCACGCGGCGCGAAAACATGGCGACTGGCACTAACCTCTATGGTGTTTCTAGTAATCCGTCCGCTGTACAGAGCGATCGCGACCTTTTTACCGTTCCTCACTTTACGTTTACATTCGTTGACGAATATGTCAAGAAATGTAGTAAAGCGTCAGGAGATAGACACATCAGCGAAGGCTACAAATACTTCAACGAATCGTATACCCACAACATGAGAGGTAAGTTGTTTATGCATAAAATGTTCATGAAAACCGGCGAAAGCCAGAACTCGACAATCTGCCCTTCAGTACACAAGCTTAGCATTTGAAAATGAGTACTACGGCTGGTCGGCACGCTGTGATCCAGAAGCTTGTAAACTTCTAAAAGATGTGGGTCACTCCAGAAAAATGTGGATCGTTATGATTATTTACTAAAAAAAAATCGGGCATGCGAGGATTAAAGCGCACTTGATCGATTATAATAACTAATACTACAATCGCAACCTAATTATCTTTCGTTTTACATTATAAATTCATATTTTCAATGTTATTGTTATTAACTTGATTACAGTTCAAGCAGTGGATGCCGGTTGTAGGCTAACAGCCAAGTGTTACAGGTCACAACGGAAAAACGAAGCCCCACACAGTATCACGGTACGACACACTTTTATATGAGGTTAATAAAACAACGTGGATTTCCGATAGAGCCTTTATATATACATATATATAATAGTCTAATTTTAACCACATTAATGGATACCTAAAACAGTCAACCGCTACTGATACAGATGGACGGCATGGGTGCTCAAAATAAAAAAAATACTATGATAACATTGTACCGTGCTTAATTTCAGGTCGCGCTCGCCTCTCAAGGTCCAGATGTCACTAGCGCTACTTGCACGTGTCCAAAAGGTCTTGGGTCAGGCTGTGGACACATAGCAGGGGTTCTGTACCAGCTTGCCAACCTAAAGATGCGGGGACTCCGAGCCATACCAGAGGACGCGGCAAATACATCTTTGCCCCAGACATCCCACCAACCCCGAGGGGAGAAAACTAGCGGCACTGGGGTGCCAAGCTTGACCGTAGTGGGGTATAACCCCCGTTTAAAACATACCGAAGAAGACCTCCGCTGTGTACAGTCTACATTGTTTAATCCGATAAGAGGCGATTTACCAAACCCAGCGGACCTACGAGCCAGCTTGTTGGCAGTCGGTGGTGAGGATCTGCTGATCATGCCGGCGTTGGGAAATGTCACGCCAACTGTGGCTACTAAGCTGGGACAATTCCCCAAAGGATCGGTACTCGCCGTACAACAAAAAGAACATGAACATTTTATTTGTAATATTTATGATGGCGTGACATATCCGGACCTGCCAGCACATAATTTAATCAATAATTGTTACAATGTAGTCTTAAACAATAGACAAATCGTTCAACTGGAGGGGCTGTCACTAAACCAGAAAGAAGTTATAACTTTTGAGCGGCGGACCCGCCTTCAAGGAGACTCTCCGCTGTGGCACCGTCTGAGACGTCACCGTATCACGGATTCCAATGTGCACGCTGTCTTCGTCAGAAGGAAGGATATGGAATCCCTGGTTGGAGGACTAATGTCGACCAGGAAGGTTCAGACGGCTGCCATGGCGGCGGGAATACAGAAGGAGCCACATGCCGCGGTACAGTACGCAACGTGCAAAGACAATCGGGTCAATGTTTACCCAAGCGGCATTGTCGTTAGTCCATGGGCACCTTGGCTGGCGGCCAGTCCGGACAGAAAGGTGTACGACCCCACCAGGATACCACCCTTTGGTCTCCTGGAGATCAAATGTCCTGTCGAACCTACTGTTTTAGACTGTAAATATTTGCAGCAGAACGAAACCGGATTGCATCTAAAGCTGTCTCATTCGTACTACACTCAGATTCAAACACAGCTGGCCGTGACCGGCTTGCAATGGTGCGATTTCTTTGTGAGGTGCGACACAGACAGCCATTTGGAGGAGATCCGGTTTAATCCAACGTTTTGGCAGTCTGTTAAAGATAAAGTGGACATTTTTTTCTTTGATTACTTTTTATATCATTCAGAAGCCATCGATGAGGCCACGTCGCCGCCCGCTAGTAACTCGGAAAAAAAACCTACATCTTAGAGCCATATCTGTAGGACACGTCCGATGTGGAAATCTTCATGCCTATTCACGGTGAACATGCTAATGTGCTTTACCGACAACGAATAACATATCTTGGAAGTTAGATAACATGCATCCTCCCAGCGACATCATGTGGAAATTTAGCCAAGTGACAAATTTTCGGCTCACCGTGGACAGAGAACAATTAAAACGTCCTGCCAAATTCTGTTCAAATAAAGGAACCCGCAGACGACACATAAACAAAAAAAGTTCGTCGTTAAGGGGCATACACCGTGGGCGTCCAGCCATTGAGCAGATATTTCTGGCCACGTAATAAGCACTTTGCATCTTGTGGGCTGCTGGTTAGAGCCATTTGAGGGCGACTTGTTTTTTCTAACACTTCTATACTTTTCTCTTTTTCGGCCGCTTTAGATTGAAGTTCTTAAATTGTGTCCCTGATGATGTCTTCGCTGTCATGTTGCGCTTGTTCTTCCCCTGGGATTGTTCCATTAGCATCTGTTTTGGAAGTTCTGCAAAAGCAAGAGAAATAAACTTACTTGATACATTTGCCTTAAGGGTGAATTTGTTTTACTTCTTTCATTCCAGCTCTCATGTTTATTTAGCGGGTATGCGCTATTGAACCACAGTACTCATTCACTATATTATGCACAAAAACGTTTTAATTCTCTACGTCCAGCGGTCTCCCCAGTCCACGTAAATCTTGAAGGAACGGCATCATATTTTGAGCCGCCTCTTCACAGCGCTCCATTTGTAAGCCGCTCTGTTAAAATGCGGGGAGCAAACTAGAGTGCTAGTTATAAGCTGTAAAAAAGAGGAATAACAATATGTAGAGTTACATGTATTAACATATCCCCATCACAGCGTTCCAAGGAGTAACCCCCTAAGAAAGAGATGACTGGATGAAGGTGGAGACTGCCCTATTAATTTGAGATAAGGCCAACTGACACCCAGGACACGCTAAATTAAATTATGTGTTTCTCATTTAGTTTTAACCCATTGAACTGATCAAATAATCATGGAATTGTTTTCATGTAGCTCTATTAGAGCTACTGATTAGTTACTGCTGAGTCAATCAATTTGCCACACGTTACTGTTAGGCGTCAATGGTAAAACAGTATCTTAAAAAAATCTATCACACAAAGCCAAGAAACAAACTTGTGACTATCATTGGCCTTGGGCAAGGCGGGATCTGGAAGGGCCATCTGGTTTTCATTTCACTTTCACTAGACCATGCAAAATCCAGATACCGGTCGGCCTTGAGAACCAAAGCTACCGTAAGCAGCGAACACACGGTCCGTTTTTTTGCATGCGTCGCCGGGTCCGCGAGCGTCGTGCGTCGTCCGTCTTAAAGGGATCCACTATAATTCAATGGAGCGAACACACGAGTCCGCGCTCAGGTCCGCGTCCTTCTCCGGCTGCGTCGACTTCGGTCCGGGACCGAATTTGACGCAGGCAGAGAAAGAGGCGGACGATCAATCACGCAGAAGTGAGGTTATCCAGATGGCTTTGCTGGATTTGCACCCCTGCCTGGACTGACCTGGAACAACAGCTTCCTCATATAAAAGTGGGCCGGGCGACGGACAAGAAGACGAACACGTTTGTTCGCAAAAGAAAGACGACACACGACGCTCGCGGACGAGGCGACAGATGAAAAAAAAACGACCGCTGCTTTACTGATACTACATTGCGGACCAAGTAAACTCGATTTTAAGACGATGCATTCGACTATTTTCTTCAAATAACGGAGGAAATATTTGAATGCTTACCTGAAAATTCGGTCCAACATCTCTCCGGATCTTTACGATCCATTCTTGACGTATCTTCACGTCCTTAGGAAATTGGTGGAAACTTAAATTCGGCTGTATTCTGCTGTCATTACCGCAGCAAGGCACACCCCAGATAGCATAAAATGTTGATTCAACATTGATTAAACGTTTCTTTCGAACATTGATTAATTGTCGATATGCAACATTGATTAAATGTTAATTTAGCTCATCGAAAACATGTCGATTCATTGTTATTAAATAACCTAATTTCAACGCTATTGTAACATTATTTCAACGGAATTTCAACGGTTCATAGCTAGCAGTGTACATGTACGTTCTATACCAAAAAAATGGTCTCTTGTCTTTTACCACCGCTTTCCTGCCCGCCACAGCACCAATTATACATTACTTGCATGGAATGTTACTAATTTCTTAGGCAGGAACAAACATACATAGAACAAAGCTGCGTCACTGGTTGGTTTAGAACTACCTACCTTTCGCACGCCTGCCCGCGTGCTTACCCAATGCGCCACTGCGACTACGACGAATGAAAATGTTTGGAACTTTTACTATTTGAACGAGGAAAGAACAATGGACCATTTACTAATAGGGCTATACAGTTCTCGCGATCGGGCCGCGAGACTTTAGTTTTGGGGAAAAACAAACACACGTGCTCCATGTTGAAGTAGAGGCAGTTATGAGTGAATTTCTTGCCAGGTTTATTCTAAAGCTTATAAGTACCATTTCACTAAACATAGCTGTGGGAGGTGTGCGTTAAAATATTTGGAGGCGATGAAGCGCAGAACTTTGGGAATATACAAGGAAAAATCCGTCTTCCAAACACTCGAAAGCTAAAAATAGCGTTCTAAATTTAGCCCTGCACCCGTGCTTTGACGAGTTCCCCAAAACAGCGTGTGACGTCACAAAGTTTCACGTGCCTCCGCGGTATGGCGAGGGCAAGTGATCAACTTAACCATTCCGCTGTCAAAATGTGCAGTGCATGGATTAGCAAGACACTGTTTGAACGTTTTTGTATCACTTTTGGATCACGAAAAGACAAAGTTTCTTCATTCTACAGTGGCGGATCTAGCGGAGTGGGTTAGGGGGCTTGCACCCCCCCCCCCCCCCCGCTTGGGAACCAGAACATAAAACATACATGTTAAAGTCCCAAGTCTTCATCGAGCAACCCCCCCTTGGGAAACTGAACATACACTGTTAAAGTCGGGTTCTCCAAGTCCAAGCCGCCCCCCCCTCCGGTCACAAGTTTTTTCAGAGAGCACACCCCTCGGTCGGAAGTTTTCCAGAGAGCACCCCCCCGCCACCCCCCCCCCCCCCTTGGCAAATTCCTAGATCCGCCCCTGTTCTATGTAAGTTTTCTGTTTGAAGCGTTCCGCCAACGTTGTCACCGGGGAGAATCCGTGTGACGTCATAATGCCTCGTTTTCGTAGGAAATGCAAAAAAACGTTTCGTCATTGTGATGGTGGAATGGAATGAAAAATATGTCGCCTATCCGTTTTGTACAGCTATATTTCTTAAATATTCTTAATCATATCGCTAGGCCTTCCGCAATGGACCCACCCCTCCCTCCCTGTCTCTGTCTTTGCGTAACGTATACGTCAAGACTACGTCACCGATAGTCAGGATACCAGTGTGCGCATAGATTCTAAATTCGTTCCGAACACGTGCTTCGTTTGTTTGTCCCCAATATAAGTAAACCGGAAGTCTTGACGAACGAGACTTTATAGCCCTATAGGTGTCGCTACAATTATTCCAAATAAATTTTTAGTCGCATGATTGTCTTCGTGAAATGTTGTTCTGCGTACAATGGTTTATCGTTTTATATTAGGATACCGTACGGTTGAAAGTTTGACGTTGGATCAATGTTGTATCAATTTTCGCATCGGTCAGCGCCCAGGGCTGTTAACGATGGTTGAAATTTGGAGATTGAAATTGTGTTGAATCAACGTTATCGGCGTTCGCCGACGCTTCCACCCGATTTTCAACATTGAATCAATGTCGTCATGCTATCTGGGACAGCAGTGCGCCATGTTGCCACAGCCGCTTGGCGTTGCTGCGCGGGCAGCCTCGTTCTGGTGCCGCATGCATACATTTTTAGAGGGGCCTTTAGAGAAACGCCCTCTGCCGGCAGATCGGGCACATACCGGTCCGGAACTGTCCGGAATCTACCGACAAACTCCGAACCTACCCACTTACACTGTGACCAACTATTGGGGTGCTGAGAAGTACAGACATGACGAGGTCGTTGAACACGTATTTTTTTTGGGGGGGTAATCAAGTTTAATTCCCGACAGCGTTATATGGTGAATAAAAACAAACAGTGTGATAAGCTATTTAAACAGCTGTTTCTCGCCAAAATAATGTCTTGTTCCAAAATTGTCTTATTTTATGAGCTGCATGACGGCTATGCGTTTCAGTCACGGTTTCACGCTTAATTATCGCTGAAGCATTGTCACCCTAAAATGCTGAAATAAACAAGTGAACTGCGCAGAATCTATGAAGTTTTCAGCATGTATTTAGGTTGGTTGGTTGGTTATTGAGGACGTTTTAACCACTTTTGGCCATGTTGCGTCAATGGGAGAAGAACGGGAAAGTGGAGCCATGTCCTCAGGGGTAACCCCCTACTCTCTGCGAAAAACAAAACACTCAATGTGAGCCCTCTAGCCCCCTGAGCTATCGCGCTGGCCTCCACATCTATTTAGACAATAGCCATGTGCTAATGAAGGTGTGCCCGCATAAATATGCCGTCTGTTTAATTTTCTACCCGCGATTGGACTGTCTGTGAATAAATTAGTCTCACACTATTGTCCAGAAGTCTTTATTCATTAAAATTATGATTAACTACGGTGCATGTGTTGAATGGACTGACCGTGCCGTTCCGCTGAACCGAAACCGACAAACCAGCTCTCTCGATAGATTCACGGTTTCGGCAAACGGTTTTGGTTACACTCGAACGCGTCCAAAATTTATCCCACTTAATTTCTGGGTGAACTAATTCGTAAATAACTGTCGGGGGCTTAAAGATCTTCAAACAGTTTTATCCCGCCAAAAATCATATCAGGATAAAAATCGTTGTATTGGATGACCCGATGAGGGGAGGGATAGGGGGAGGGGTGTAACAGGACATGGATAGGGGTGGGGGTTTCCAGGGGAGGGATGGGGGTGGGGGTAACAGGGGAGGGAAAGTGGGGACGTAACAAGCGATGGCTGGGGGTGGGGGTGTACCAAGGGAGGCATGTGGGTGTACCAGGGGAGTGACGGGGGTGGGGACGTAAAAGGGGATGGATGGGGGTAGGGGTGTAACAGGAGGAGGGGGTGCCAAGGGAGGCGTGGGGACGTAATAGGAGAGGGGTGGGGGTGGTGTGTACCAGGGGAGGGGTGGATGTGGGGTGGGGTGTAGCACGGGAGGGATGAGGCTGGACCATGAAAGGGATGAGTTTTACCACGGGAGGGATGGGGGGTGTCACAGTGGAGGGATGGGGTGTGGGGCGTTACAGGGGAGGGATGGGGGTGGGGCGTAACATAGGAGAACAAGGGAGGGTTGGGGCGTCACAGTGGAGGAATGGGGGCGTAACAGGGGATGGATGGGGGTAGGGGTGTAACAGAGAAGGGGGGAGTGGGGGATGTACCAGGAGAGGGATGGGGGTGCAACAGGGGAGGGAAGGGGGTAGCGCGGAACAGGGCAGCATGATGCATTTCGTGTGGAAAGGTGTGGCTTTCCTGTGTACCACGTCATCAAAACGAGGGCATCGCTGGGTGGTTTTTCACCATTTTAAAAACAAGAGCAAACCTATTTCGTATAGTTAACATTCACAAAGTCAGATATCAGTGAAGCTGATTTAATTAATGAACAGGGGAACTATTTGTTTATAACTGCAGTCCAATGACAAAGATATAAATACATGACGAACGTTGATACAACATGTTTATTGCCCTCTGAGAAACACTGTTACATTCTAGGTGGTAACAAATAATACACCAGGAAACCCACCGGCTTGAGGCTGCACCAACTCCTGCCGTGCAGAGACGCCACAATAGGACATCTAAGTGTCCGGGCTTAAAGATCTTCAAATAGTTCTATCCCGCCAAAAAGTCATATCAAGATAGAAATTGTTGTATTGGTTGACCTTATTAGTGCAGGAATGCTTTTTCCTGTCACTATAATCATATCCGGAGGCGCACAGCGTCCCTAAAATGTGCAACAGTGGACTACACACAAATCTGTGACGTAGTACACACAGCCTCCACCTAACGCTCAGTTATCAAGCAAGCATATTTTTTTGGTCATATTTATCATTCCATTTGAAGGAAATCTTGCAATGCTGTTCAACCAGCTAATGGTTATTTGCAATATAATATGCCATTTTTTTTTCATCGGCGGGAAACCTGTATAAATAACTTTAACTGGCCATGGACATGTGTGTACTTGTTGCCCTGAGCGTTCCTGTTAACAATACTACAGTCAGATCCCGTCAATCCGACACATTTGGTTACACCCGAATTGGTGTCTGATAACGAATAAGTCGGATTAACGAATGCAGAAATCCTAGGTGTGTATGTATCAGACTAGTGACTTGCATTTAGAAGAAACTCTTAAATCATAGTAGACTGACTGTTTAGAATGTTTGGAAAGTAAGTCAGGATACCGTTCTTTACCAAGACCCTGGTGCATAGGGAAATGTTCTCTAGAAGTATTTGCTTAGATGCGATTTCCTTTTATTCAGTCGCATTTAATCAGATACGTAATTACTGGTACCCTGTACCCGCGCAATCATTGGCCCACTTTTAATAAGCTTTGAGGTAGACCACGTGTATATATATAGGTTGTTAACCGTAAACGACATAGCTACATGTTACAATATACACATAGATATGATAATACAACAAACGAGTAACATATCTCCTTTGGTACAACGCAGATTCAGTGTAATTGAGAAAATCAACTTTGCCATAGATAGGAATCTTCCAAACTAAAAGAACTTTTGGGTTAAACAATTAAAAACATTTTTTAGCTGCCAGTCTTTCACGCTCAAGATCTCAAACCAGAGGTCGGCATGACGGATCATTCCATCTCGACTAAGAGTCTCCACTCTCTCTGGTGGGTCCTCCCAGGGGTGATTAGACCTGAGTTTGGCCGTTAAGCTCGCCACATAGCGTATATTTGAAATGCACCCGTCCTTAATACGATGAACGCACTCACGCCTATGAACGCTTGATCAGCCCACCGAAGATGTTCGTTGCCCGATGCGAGTATTTACTTCATAATCGGACAAAAGTATTAACGGCAAGTCTTCATGGCACGTACGGGTCTACTTATTGCGTAACATCCTTAACAACAGCTATAACCAGACATATAATAGATACAGTATACTGTGGCGTCAGATCCATGGTTCCATTCAAGTGTCCCCCATGAAAATATGCCTCCCCACCCCCTCTTTACCATACAATACAATTATATTTAACCCTCACCCCCACCGCCTGGTGTGCCCATACGTTACCTATTGGACAATAAATTAACAGACTCTTAGTGGAGGACACTATTTCATGGCACACCGGTCACATGACCAACGAGACGCCGCTAAGCGCTCGTCCGCTGGGAGATCCCTTGGTTATGCGTCACGTTGGGTGACCACGTGGCTATGTGTCACGTGGGGTGACCACGTGGTTATGCATCACGTGGGGTGACCACGTGGCTACGTGTCACGTGGGGTGACCACATGGACCCTTGAATGGCGGTAGCGATCAGGGGTCCGGTGCAGACAGCGTCATGGCGACCATCTTGTTGAAGTGGGCAGCGTCCTGTACGGCCTGGAGCATGAAGCGGGCCATGTCAGGTCGCGGGAGACAGTGCGTGCAGGGACCCGGCACAAAGGTCTTCCCCTCCAACACCGTGAACTCGCCGCCTGCAATAAGACACAACGGGCATTATAGTAAGGGGGATGGGGTACGGTTACTGCCGAGCGGTAGGGTGACTGGCAGGCTGACTGGCGGAGGGGGTGGGGGGTGGGGCAGTACTAATTGACTGTAGGGAGGGTGGTTGTGTGTGTGTGTGGGGGGGGGGGGGGGGCTCTGATAGGAGGAACCCAGTCACCTGACTGTGTTGTACTGGGAGAAAGTGGTTGTGGGTGGGTGGCTGTGAGAGATTGATAGCGTGGAGGGGTGATTGTGGGTTATATGGGGGGGGGGCAGCTTTGACTCCGGAACAGTGTTTGTGGAGGGTGAGGTCGCTGACCACTGAGACCGTTAACACCTACTCCCTACCCCCCCCCCACCCCCCCCCCCCCCCCCCCACCCCAGGTGTAAAGGTGCCTCCCCACCCCCCAGTGCACCACCATATCGCGGTACGTACCTCGCAGCTCGATGTCCCGCAGCCCCGGAGGGCGGACACAGTGTAGTTCAGGTCCGAGCAAGTCTTCGCTAGGTGGCGCTCCATGGCAGCCATATCCTTAAGGATCCGACCCAGCAGGATAGGCTTCAAGAAACCAGCGTGCGAACGCCGGGCTCTCTGGATCCTCTGGGATACCATCGACGAGAACAATGTGTGGGGATAAACTAGAGTTTTCTTGTGGCAACAAATCAAAATAATCAGCAGGTATAGTCGACAGGTTTGTTCTATTTTGTCCCTACTCCAACAATTACTGTGTGACAAGTGCATGTACACAAGTGTACGAGCAAGAAAACAGATAAAAACCATGGAATTAAGGTAAAAATTTAAAATCTTGTCTTATATTGATTCATGTGTTTAGCTTCTATACCACATAGAAAACTGTCAGTCATTGAAGAATCATAACAATTTATTTGGTATCAATTTGTCATTCATTGATGATGCACTTAGACGAGTTTAACACCTACCTTCCGTGAACCAGGATGTGATAACGACCAGACGCTCCACACCAGCCTTCCTCACCGCCTCAGTGATGCTCAGAATAGATTTACTGTAGAAAGTCGTTGACCACAGGAGAGAAGTCAACGACACATCAACACCCAGGCAGGATACTACACAGTCACATCCCTTCAGGGTCTTCGCCAGGGAGTCAGCATCGTAAATATCGACCTTCACAACCTGGCAGAGAAAAGGCCTAATATAATATCTCACTGTCATTTTATACAGAATAAAAAAAGAAAACAATAATAGTTAATATAATATAGATCTTACAATATCAAATTGACTGTCATAGATGTTACCGGTATTATAGACTAGTTTTCTCATTCAATATTGCTTAATAATAATATTTATAACCAAACCTCTAGATTTTCCTTCTGTTCTTTGATCTTATCCGGGTTCCGGACCAGAGCTACAATCTGGTGGCCCTGTGCTAAAGCCTGTTCGACAAAGGTTTTTCCAGTCCGCCCGGAGGCCCAAGTACTGCAATCCTCATCCTGCCCTGGTGACACATAGAAACCATATTTCTCAATTAATCTTAGTACATAATTATTCTCAAATGCAATACCACTAGTATTTATAAAAGGATTTATTTATATATATAATATATTAAGTTTAATTAAACTTAATATATATATAATATATTCAGTTTAATTAAACTTCTTATAGATCAGCAATTTCAGAAGTGAGCTATATACATATAGCTTAGATAAATATCTTGTCTATACATATTAGCCTCTTATAAAGATAATAATATGGTAAAATTCCACCTTAAAATTATTTTTTTCACAAAAAGGCTGAAAGTTTTATAACATTTAATTTATTGCATTCAGTATGAACGCAAAGAAATATATGCTTCATCATCAATCTCCTATTACTGGCATGAAGGAGTATTATATAATATTCTCCATCTGTTAATATATATCAATGATATATTTTACACCTGTAACAAATTTATTTTATATGTGAAATCTACCAGCCAGCAAATAATAGCCTAAAAGATTTTTTTTTTTTACAGTACACTTAATTGTATTCACTATGAAATATACCTGGGGTACTTAATACATTGCTGGGCTTGAGGGGCTTCTGTGGTAAAGCCCCCACTTTTTCGCCACCAAAATCTGCTCGGTCCAAGCATTTTACTGCCAAAATCTACTCGGTTGCAGCATTTTTTCTAAGCAACACGTTTTATGAATATTTTCAGAGCCCCCCCCCTGCCTCCTCCCAGATGCAACTTGAAAATTTTCTGCTCTATAGGCATATCATTTTCATAACAAATGTCTGCCCTCTCCGAATGAAGGCATCCGCTAAATCCCACCCCGCCCCACCAGCTTTGTATAATAATCCATCCTCCAAGGGAATATATCACTCTCATTTAATATATTTAACAGGAAAAATATGCTAGCTGTATATTTGAACAGTTTTATATAATTTATTATAGATGTAGCAATAACCATTCAGCCATGGAACATATAATTAACTGATACACACCATATATATAACATAGCTATATCCTTCAGGTATATAACTTATAAGGAATGGTAAAAATGGTTGATGGCCATACTTCATCTAATATGTTACAATAATATTTTTAGTTCCCTTATCAATCTGCCAACATAAGTCTTACCTGTGTCACAAGACTTGAGATATCACTGTGCCAGCTATGGATGTGATGGGATTCTGGGGTCTGGGAGGAATGTCTGCTCAAGATGTCTGATGTATCAGAACTTTATATCATCTGCTCCAAAGCCAAAAGGTAAGCAACACACAATTCTCAGGCATCGCCAAAAATAGCGCTGAATCATTCCACGATGACAGTGACTCAATGCCCCATACAGCGTAAATAATATATATAAGTTATGTATGTAGGTCCCATCATCTGATCATGTCACATATGAGCTGTCAAAGTGTCATCATGTGTACGGTCTAATAACTTGCCTTTGACTCGAGGTAGCCGAGTTCGGTAGGTAGATCACCTTACCTAGTAAGTATATAAACATAAATATTTTGTCTTTGCAACATTTATACACAA
Organism: Arenicola marina; assembly: GCA_964019135.1. Taxonomy (NCBI): domain Eukaryota; kingdom Metazoa; phylum Annelida; class Polychaeta; family Arenicolidae; genus Arenicola; species Arenicola marina. The sequence goes on along the minus strand of OZ025254.1, from coordinate 41,195,755 downwards.
ACTCTACACAAAGTGCTACAATATAACATGCAATCAGGGACAGGTGACACTTACCAGCTTACCTGATACACTCAGCTTGTTATAAATAGCATCAGCTGGGCCAGGGCATCGTGACGTCACATATGTTGGCAAACAGGTTCCAGAAGATTTAGCGAAATGGCGTGAGCCCGAGGGCACGTTTTGGCAAGCGGCTACAGGCGAAATGAACGGAAATATATTTTCAGGGCGAGAATACGTTTTCCGGGAATTCTTGGAGATTCGCGATTAGCTGTTGCCATTTTTAGGTTATCCGGACAATTCCTGGTTCAATGCGAAGAGCCTTTTCCTGTTTACCACGAACCGTTATACCAGTCTGTGAATGTGTGTTTTTTTTCCGCGCCAGGTCACTGAGTCACTCTTAATTAGGGCCCCTGAGAGGGGGTAGCCATGTCGCGTGTCGATTTAGGAAAAAGGTCCATGTCGGGTGTCGATTTTAAGAAAAGGTCCATGTCGGGTGTCGATTTTAAGAAAAGGTCCATGTCGCGTGCCGATTTTAAGAAAAGGTCCAATGTCGCGTGTCGATTTTAAGAAAAGTTCCATGTCGCGTGTCGCTAAGTCTTATGTCGCATGTCGATTCTAAGACAACCCCAATGTCGCGTTGTCGATTTTAAAAATCGCCGTGTCGCCGTGTCGAAAAAGCCACTATGGGGCCCTTTAATTGAACAGTCCTCATCTTGGAGATTCGATATGGCCCTCTTTACTTCTTTGGTGTTCGCGATCCATAGAGGGTATTTCCCTCCCCCGTTATTTGTCACCGCCGAAGGTAAGGAGGGGTGGGGGAGCGGGAGGGCCGGGGTTGCTTGGAACATTAGGCAACAGGACTAAAACAACATATTGACTAGTCGAGGGAATAATAATACGATAGACAGCTAGTGCAGTCGATATATTACAGACACTTATTGGGTGGGGGAGGGGGGTCTCTAGGACATGGCGGTATAGCCGTTAGCCCAGAAATCACGATACTTTGCTGATGCTTTGAATTGTCACCCCGCCTCCTTGGCAAAACGCCGGCCCCTTGCCCCCACGAAATAAATCGTGGATGCGTAACAGTTTTTGATGATCGTTAATTATAGACTACTAATAATTCAAAAGAGAATATTTAATTACAAATGGTCTCTTTTTTAGCGTTATAATAAAACTTTAGCAATTTTAGGTTTATATTGTAATTTAAATAATATTACATTTCTTTTAATAGAAGTGCTGAGAATTATATGAAGCAATTAATGCATCTCAGCCAACCTCCCGCGGGAGCACTACATTAGTACCGTGGTGGGAGTTGTGCCGCCTAGGCAATATAGAGGGCACAGTGGCGGATCCAGCCGGGGGGGGGCTACTGCGGCTATGGCCCCCCACCCCCTGGTCAAGCCGCAGAAGCCCCCCCCCACGGACAGATTTAGCCCCCGAAAATAAAGCAGCCTATCGTCCACGAGCAGCAACCTAATGCTGGAGAAGGACCAGCTTCCGCCGCCTATGCACTGTAATCTCGAAATTCAAACCCCCCAGGGGCGGATCTAGGGGGGGGGGTACGGGGGTTGCACCCCCCACCCCCCTTGGGAACCTAAACGTACATTGTTAAAGTCGGCCTCTCCGAGCACCTCCCCCTCCCCCCTCCCCCCCCCCCCCCCCCGGTCGCAAGTTTTTCAGAGAGCACACCTACACCCCGCACCCCTGGTTGGAAGTTATCAGAGAGCACCCCCCCAAACCCCCTTGGCAAATTCCTGGATCCGCCCCTGCCCCCCCCCCCGTAAAGTCTGGATTCGCTCCTGTAGTATGCCCTGTAAAATTTAAGCCTCCCCACCCTCTAGTCTGAATCTGCCCCCTGGGCATATATATAGAGAGCGAGAGAAAAGTGCGAGATTTTCTGGTCATTGAGAGAGAATAGACACTGCATGACAGTCATTACAATGTATGTAGGTTAATTATCAACTGGAATGTATAATCAAGAGGGGAAATTTTATTTGAACACTTTCGATATCAACTGGAATATATGGTCAAGAGATGCAATGTTGATAAAACTTTAGTCTCAGATGGGCACATCGAGAGAAATTGTAGGTTTCTTGGAATAAGATAATTTAAATTAACATGCCATGTGTTTGACACCTATAAAGAAAAAAAAAGGTTCACACAAATGTTCCCTTCAACAACCAAATAGCTTATATGGTACACTATGAAGTCGTGGTTGATTAGTCTTACGTTTAATACAATTTCGTATTTTATTATATTTTAAAGACGTGTTTTGTTGTCGATTCTTACCTCCTTGTCAATTTCTAACCCGAAATCAACCTGACATAAATGCTCCCCATTTTCGTCGACACTGCTGTTTAGATCTGTGGAGTTTAGCATGTTTAGCAAGGTCCATAACATACGGCGATCTCAAAACGTTAATAATGACGTACAGCTAGAGGCGGATCTAGATGGGGGGCCGACCCCGGCCCCGCGGCCCCCCCTCAATTAGGGCCGAAATTTATACCATTTCAACCAAAAAGCTAGGCCATTACTCGAACCGGTCCCCCTCTTTTCCAGCATATCTGGATGCGATTCCTGACCTACATATCTGGAACACTTTTGTTTGTGCCACAAGATCCACCTGGATCCAGTTTGATGAGCTGAGCCAGAGATGTAGGCTCTCCGCGGCGGTAAGTAAAC
>OZ025254.1:41143580-41192870 GCA_964019135.1 Arenicola marina | reverse complement strand
GAAGCATTGCGGCTGCCGTATGTGCACAATGCGGAGCGGGGGTAACCCTGTACTCTTTGCGAAGCAAAGACATGGGAGATAGAATGATTGTTGTTGCTGGGCCCATTTTCAGGAATACGACGGCCAAGGAGCCTCGCGAGACGATTGACACAGGTGAGAGATTGAGGAAGCCAGTAGAGCAGGTGCCCGGAGCGCATTGTCAAACCTGGGACCTATTGATCTTAAGCCCAGCGCGCTATCAACTGAGCTATGGAAACTCCCCGCTGATTTCACATGTAAAAACAACAGGGGTAGGAGCGGAGGGTGAATTTAGTGGATTGGTGTTATCTAACGTGCCCGGGGCGGATAGCGAGCGGGTTGGATGGGCGGGCACTAGCTGACACAAGTAACAGTCTTCTTGTGCATCCGAATTATAAAATGAGACAAAAGTCACATGAGAGGGTTCAGTCGCGCAAGGGGCAAAACAAATAAATTGATTAAAACGCTAATGAACCAATGTCAAGCTGTGTAGAAACTGCGACTGATCGCAAGAGATGGGAGCCTTGGCGAAGGGTGTCATCACTTGTGTGTGTGTGGTGGGTGGGGGGGGGGGGGGCGACGGCTCTGCGTATAGGACACAAGGTAAGGCATTGCAATTTTTTTAAGGTAAATATAGAGCTCTTTCCCGCCAAAAAACGTATTCAAGTTTATAGTGAAGGTCATCAAATTTTGTTAAGTAACAGTGCCGCGATAGAGTGCCATGGTGTCACCGGATAAACACGTTTGCCATATCACAGTCGAAACGGCGATGAGTATTACGATTCTTAATTGATAGAGTTTCTGCTTATTGTATGTTGCCTGGGCTTAGATTTGGCGGATAAAGCTTGACAAGCAACTTTCACTCACTACACAGTGGCACACACAAATTTGTAAATAAAACATAGTTATAGCCGTAGATATACATAGTATACGATTTTAGAATCGAGTTTTGGCATTGCGCGCAGGGCGGCCGGGGTGTATTGGATATAGAAAACATTTCATCAGATACGATCATTGGCATGTGGAAGCCAAATCAGGAATAAACATTAGCTTCCGATCAGTGTCTCATAAATAGACATTTTGGTTATGTCTCTTAAATTTACGGTACTGGGGAACAAAAAGAATAGCTCTGATTTTACAAAAATAAATAAATAAAAGAAACCATAGCTAAACAAATAATACATTATTGAAGCGGTTTTTGAACAAAATCGTGCCGCCAAAGGAACGTGTTGTGAAAGACTTTGGTACCCCTAAATGGAAATCGTGGTTAAATGTGTCCGATAAATGATCGTGAAAGACACTGTCAATCGCAATTTTTGAACGACCGAGTAGAGAGATTAGAGTACGATGACCTCTAGAATTATAACTCCGCTGTCGCTCACAAGCGGCGCTGAGGGTATGAACGACACATCAACATGGCGGCGAGCGGCAAAACAGTTTTGTGACAAAATAAAAACTTGTCGTTTATACAAAATTGGCGACGAGTTGGCACGAATCCATATCTCACGGAACTAAAGAAGTTACCATAGAACAAGTTTAGGATATCAATTTGTTTGGACTGAACAAGTTTAGGATATCAATTTGTTTGGACTCATGTGAGTATTTGTGCTGAAGGCGAAAATTTGCGGCTGAACAGCAATTCTACGCGATGAGTTCAGACGTTACAGTCACAAGAACAAGTGTCAAGACTGTAACGTCTGAACATTCAGGCTATCCGAAAGTAAGCAAAACTTTTCACTTGACTGCCCGACCGACCAAGGAAGACACTGAGCCCGGCCACATTTGGCGCCAATAATGAAACGGTCATGTGACTGTCTTTAGACCGAGACGCGCGATGGGAGTCCCGGGCGGCGTTGTGATTGGGCAAAGATTTGTGGCACGGCAAATTTGAAAGACCCCAGCTCGGAGAGCTGCTGCTTCAGCGGCTCAGTGGGTGTTGGACTATTAGCAGGGGCGTATGCAGGATTTCTTCAAGGGGGGGGGGGGGGGTGCACAATAAATTGTTCCACAAAAACCTGAAAAAATGTGTGCGTGAGACATAGGCCACCGTGGCCACGTTACGTACTTTTTGCATACTCTATAATCGTTGGTGAGATAATAGGGGAGGGGGGGGGGGGGGTACCTTTTCCGATCTCCGCGATCATTCAAGAATTCTTTGAGACTCGCGATTAGCTGATGGCATTTTTTGGCGATCGTTATCCGTACAATTCCTTGTTCAACGTGAAGACCCTTTCCCTGTTTACCGCGATCTGTTATAGCAGTCTGCGAATTCCTCGATATTCGTGTTTTTTTCGCGCCCAGCTTTAAAATGTGTTAATCTTGGAGATTCGATATTGCTCTTCCTAATTCTTGGGGATTCGCGATTCAGAGGGGCCACCCCGCCCCGCCCCCCCCCCCCTCCTCCACCCCCGATAAAGATGGAACACATACACTACGTATGTGCCCCCTATACCCCCCCCCCACCCACACACACATACACACACTTTGTAAGGTGAGTCGTTCGTTGGTCACAGGACGATTCACGTGTGGATATGAGTGGGGGGGCCCTATCTAACAAAGGTTCTAAGACCACTTCTCCCGGACAATTCCATATTAGACAATTCCCCCATGACAGATTCCTGCGCGGACAATTACCGCCCGCCTCCGGTCAGTTACCAGCCATTTTTCAACGGCCCAATATTTCGCCCCGCCCATGCTAATGTCATATTCTGGAGCGAAATATTTGGCCCCGGCCGTTTCGAAATTACGGACCCTCGATGTTGTTTCCCAGCGCGAAGCGCGACCGCTTTATGTTTTTTTTTTTTTTTTTTATTGTTTTGAAAAGAAGGGGTACAGCAGATCTAGGTACAGTCAAGGCAGGAGGTGCTTGCTACACACAGCGACAAATAAAACAAATGCTAAAGAAATGCAAAAAGAAATGCAGCACACCTCTTCATGTTCCTTGACTGTTTTTCTCTATCAGGCGGCCTGGCTATGCAAGAGATTAAATAAGATAGTATTGTGTCATTCGCTGCATGTACTCTCGTATTTTATCCTGTGTAGGACACATGTGTTTGCAATGTGATGCTCTTCTCATTAATTACAAAGATCTGGGCGGTTAAATGAGAAATGATATGACACCGACATTTTCATGGTTAAGTGTTTTCATTATTTTAAAATCGCATGAAATCTCCCCCTCTTCTCCCCTGTATTTACAGTGGCACCTTGCTAATGAACTAGGTCGACTCCCCGCCGGGCGGGAGCGCCGCAACGTTGGCGCATACCTTTGATGATGACGTAATGCGTAGTCTCGTTCAAATGGGTTTTCCCCGCCAAATGTGGCCGGGCTCAGTGTCTTGGTTGGTCGGTCGGGCAGTCAAGTGAAAAGTTTTGCTTAGTTTTGGATAGAAATGGCGAGGATTTGAAGTCAGAACTTCTTGAATTGATTGAAAGGCATCCCCTGGTTGTATTTGAGAACATTTCATGACGCTTGGTGGGTAATTTTTTCTAAATTGGCCATGGAAGCGAGGCGGGTGTGAGCGGCTAGCTGAAGTGGTTGCGTACCTTCTTCTATCATATACCTTATGCAGCTGATAGTCGTCCGCGGACGGACGACTATCTGATCGGGGTGCCTGTGCTTAGTAGGGAGGGGCAGTGGGGTGGCACTGGCCAGGGTCGCGCGTAGTCGGGAGGGGCAGGCAGCGCGGTGGCACTGGCCGAGGTCGCCCGTAGTAGAGAGGGGCAGTAGCAATATCCTAGTATGCTGTAGCGATATATCACGCTGTAGCAGTATGTCACGCTGTAGCAGTGTGTCACGCTTCAACAGTATGTCACGCTGTAGCAGTATGTCAAGCTGTAGCAGTATGTTACGCTGTAGCAGTGTGTCACGCTTCAACAGTATGTCACACTGTAGCAGTATGTCACGCTGTAGCAGTATATCACGCTGTAGCAGTGTGTCACGCTTCAACAGTATGTCACGCTGTAGCAGTATATCACGCTGTAGCAGTGTGTCACGCTTCAACAGTATGTCACGCTGTAGCAGTATGTCACGCTGTAACAGTATGTTACGTGTTAAAAGTATGTCACACTGTAGCAGTATGTCACACTGTAGCAGTATGTCAAGCTGTAGCAGTATGTTACGTGTTAAAAGTATGTCATACTGTAGCAGTATGTCACGCTGTAACAGTATGTTACGTGTTAAAAGTATGTCATACTGTAGCAGTATGTCAAGCTGTAGCAGTATGTCACGCTGTAACAGTGTCACGCTGTAACACTGTCAGGTTGTAGCACTGTCACGCTGTAACACTGTCACATTGTAACAGTGTCACACTGCAAGAGTGTCACGCTGTAACACTGTCATGCTGCAACACTGTCACGATGTAACAGTGTCACGCTCTAACAGTGTCACGTAACACTGTCACGCAGCAACATTGTCACGCTGTAACAGTGTGATGCTGCAACACTGTCACGATGTAACAATGTCACGCTGTAACACTGTCACGCTGTAACACTGTCACGTTGTAGCACTGCCACGCTGTAACAGTGTCACGCGGCAACAGTGTCACGCTGCAACAGTGTCACGCTGTGACATTGTCATGCTGCAAGTGTCACGCTGTAAGTGTCACGCTGCAACAGTGTCACCCTGTAACACTATCACCCTGTAACACTGTCACATTGCAACAGTGTCACGATGTAAGTGTCACGATGTAACAGTGTCACGCTGCAACAGTGTCACGCTGTAACACTGTCACGCTGCAACAGTGTCAGGCTGCAACAGTGTGATGCTGTAACAGTGTCACATAACACTCTCACGCAGCAACAGTGTCACGCTGTAACAGTGTCATGTCTCAACAGTGTCACGATGCAACAATGTCACGCTCTAACACTGTCACGCTGTAACAGTGTCACGCTACAAGAGTGTTACGCTGCAAGTGTCACGATGCAAGTGTCATGCTGCAACAGTGTCACGCTGTCACAGTGTCACGCTGTCACAGTGTCACGCTGTCACAGTGTCACGCTGCATTCTTAGTGTTACGCTGCAACAGTGTCACGCTGCAGCAGTCACGATGTAACAGTGTCACGCTGCAAGTCACGCTGTAACACTATCACCCTGTAACACTGCCACGCTGCAAAACTGTCACATTGTAACACTGTCACGCTGTAACAGTGTCACGCTGCAAGAGTATTACGCTGCAAGTGTCACGCTGCAAGTGTCACACTGTCACAGTGTCATGCTGCAGCAGTTTCACGATTTAACACTGTCACGCTGTAACAGTGTCACGCTGCAACAGTGTCAGGCTGTAACAGTGTCACGCTCCAAAAGTGTCACCCTGTAAGTGCCACACTGTAACAGTGTCACGTCTTAACAGTGTCGCGCTCTGGGCTCGCGCTAGGATACTTTTTTCATTAGCCAATTTGGCTAATTCCTTGGAAAAACATTAGCCCAAATTAGCCAAATATATTGGTTATAAATTGGTTATAAATCTCATAGATCTAATTGGAGATGAATGTAGTAGATCTACCATGTAATGTGAACATGAATAAAAATGTGTTTGTAGTTGAAATTATATATTCGCCATTTTGGCGAGTGTCCAGGAAGTTCTTATCGCCAAATCCCGAATTTTCTCGCCAAATGGCTATTGGCGAATGCTAACGCAAGCCCAGGCGCTGTAATAGTGTCACGGTGTAACAGTGTCACGGTGTAACAGTGTCACGGTGTAACAGTGTAACAGTGTCATGGTGTAACAGTATGTCACGCTATAAAAGTATCTCACACTGTAACAGTATGTCACACTGTAACAGCGCCACACTGTAACTGTGTCATGCTGGAACAGTATCACGCTGTAACAGTATGTCACGCTGTAACAGTATGTCACGCTGTAACACTAACAGCGCCACACTGTAACAGTGTCGCGCTTTAACACTGTAACAGCGCCACACGGTAACAGTGTCGCACTTTAACACTCACGCTGTGAGAGTGTCACAGTGTAACAGTATCACGGTGTAACAGTGTCACGGTGTAACAGTGTCACGGTGTAACAGTGTCACGGTGTAACAGTGTCACAGTACAGTGTAACTGTAACAGTGTCACTGTCACGGTGTAACAGTATGTCACGCTGTAACACTGTACCAGCGCCACAGTGTAACAGTGTTGCGCTTTAACACTCACGCTGTGAGTGTCACGGTGTAACAGTGTCACGGTGTAACAGTGTCACGGTGTAACAGTGTCACGGTGTAACAGCGCCACGCTGTAACAGTATGCCACACTGACGGAACACTGTCACTACAATGGAAAAACTGTCACTACAGTGGGAACACTGTTACTCAAGTGGGAACAGTCACTCAAGTGGGACCACTGTCACTACAGTGCAAACGCTGTCACTCAAATGGGAACACTGTCACTCAAGTGGGAACACTGTCCCTCCAATGGAAACACTCACTACAGTGGGAACACTTTCACTCAAGTAGGAACGCTGTCACTACAGTGGGAACACTGTCACTCAAGTGGGAACAGTCACTCCAATGGGAACACTGTCACTACAGTGGGAACACAGTCACTGTAATGGGAACACTGTCACCCAAGTGGGAACACCCTCACTCCAATGGGAACTCTGTCACCTAAGTGGGAACACCGTCACTCCAATGGGAACATTGTCACTACAGTGGGAACACTGTCACTTAAGTGGGAACGCTGGCACTACAGTGGGAACGCTGTCACCACAGTGGGAACGCTGTCACTACAGTGGGAACAGTCACTCAAATGGGTACACTGTCACTACAGTGGGAACACAGTCACTAATAGGAACACTGTCACCCAAGTGGAAACGCAGTCACTGTAATGGGAACACTGTCACCCAAGTGGGAACACCGTCACTCCAATGGAAACATTGTCACTACAATAGTAATGCTGTCACTACAGTGGGACCACTGTCACTACAGTGGCAATGATGTTACTCAAGGGGGAACACTGTCACTCAAGTGGGAACACTGTCCCTCCAATGGGAACATTCTCACCACACGCAAAGAAAGGCAGCGTGATATATTTCCTTATTTTATTGACACATCTTCATCAAGCTTAACATTCATGAAAACAGAGAAATGGCATAAAACATGTAAAGTTAGCGACATCGCTAACAAGAGACCAGCGAGTCACCATCGTGACCACGCCTTCAGCTGTCATGCACGTGGAATACCCAGGAAAACTACCCCAGATACTGTGAAATACCTCAAATGGCGGATAAACGTTAGCAATTTCATGAACATTCGGGTAGTAGCGACACCGCGATCGTATATTTATTACTATTAACTTAGTAAGTAACTGACAATCAAACTCAAAATATCGCCTTTGCAGGTTAAGACAGGAAAATACTCGATAGGCTATATGAAAATATAAAAAAGAAGAAACAAATACTGTGTTTGAACACGTTAAGGAAAGTAAGGAAAATGTCACAGGCGTTTCTTGAGTACACCGTACCGTAACTGCTCCATCAGAGGCACCGGGGTAAGTTTTATGCCAGGTTGATCCTACTGCTCCTGCTACGGGCGTCGTTTGCAAGCATCAGCACTTAATAGAGCAACAATGGTACTCAAAATGTAAATTCTGAATATCTCTAATAAACTCAAAATGTGTATATATATATATTATGTACCGCTCTACATACATATATACACTTGTAAACTCAATATTTACACAAAATGTAACTTCTATGTACTTGTACATCTTGATATATACAACGCACTGTTATCGCACGACACAATCGCCTTCGAATAAATAATAAGCTTATTACACGACATGCTGTACACTATACGACAGGAATATCAACATTTACGGCACACGGATGTGACAGTGCAGTGCAGGTATCAGGCTTCTCCACCCATACACGTTCCTGGAGCTGGTCTTGTTCCGTGGCTCTCGACAGTGATTTCATCTCCAGTGCAGTGTACAATACAAGGAGCTACCCGTGTGATAACCAACCACCTCCCCCAATAAAACAACACCACCACACGCGCAAGCGCCCCACACCACATCTTCTACACCCACACATATTATCAGCATTTGTAACACATCAAATGCGAATACATTTCAAATAGAAGCTACCCCCCCCCCACCCGCACAGTTCATTGTTTGCTATATACCATAGTTCATTAATGCGCCTCACTACTCCCTCTCCCCACCCCTCCTCCATTAACTGTATGTAAGTGGTCTGATACAGTGTGACGTCACATAGAGCCACGTCTTACGCGGTCTCGTACCGTGGAATCCAGTGTCACAGCATCACTAAAAATGTACACATTTTCCTTCAGTGCGTGAACTGATATATCACCACGAAGCTACAACGGAATGCATCAAGCCACACACTAGCACTACAATGCGCAATTTGTAAAAAACGAACGGGGGATTGGGACACAAAAAAATGGAAAAAACAATGCAGGGAAGGGTGGCGTGGGGAGGGTAGAGGTGGCGTGGGGAGGGGGGGTGGCGTGGGGAGGGTAGAGGTGGCGTGGGGAGGGGGGGGTGGCGTGGGGAGGGAGGGGTGGCGTGGGGAGGGGCTGGGGGGCCGATATCATTATACAGCACTGAAATGACGTGAACCGCGCGGCAGTGGGGGTGCGGTAACCATGGCAACACGGCCGCCGTACGGTCAGCCAACTCACACGTGACTATATACTCAAACGTTTGTTAACCCACCTGCTGCATAGAGAATATCACATGGTTGCGGGGCATATGAATTAACCCATGAATGCCGGGCGACCTATATATACATATATATATATATATAGGACCATTTTAACCCATTAATGATTAGAACATCATCATCAATGGGGCATTACGTAATGGGTTAAACACAACTCGATGTGCTGCGCGGCAGTTACAACACACACCAAGCCGTGACGTCACTGAGAACGCGGGTAACCCACATAAACACACACTACATGAATAATATCACGTGTACACCATGTTAAATGCGCACAGTGCACAGACATACCGAGAAATATTGGCGGGACAGATATGTTACCAACGAACTTCGCGAGGCGAGGAATATTGTCAGGTGCTTTCTCTCTCTCTCTATATATATACCATGTGATGACGTAGTTACGTCGCTTGGCAACACGCGGCTAGCTCTACCAGTGGGGAGTCCCGTGGGTATACCGTGATCCATTGCACACTCGTATCCCTTGGAGACTACGCCTTGTGAACTGCTGTTCAAACTCTCGTCAGAAGGCTGATGGCCAACTCCTGACCGCCCCTGGCAGAAGGGGGATCCTGCCCCAGTGGGTTCTCTTGTCCCTGTCACTAGACCCTGTTGCCGCTGGGTCCTGGAATACGCACTCGGGTCGGCAGCACACTGAGCTCCCCGTCACTGATGCTCAGTGGATGCTACACGTAAAGAGAGACAAAAACAATACATTTTATAGCACTTAACAGTCTACTTATTTGGCAAAATATGAAGAAAACGTCAAGCTCGATTACTCGAAAACAGTTCTCAGTAGGTGTTGGCTTTGCATAGTGTGTCGATCTAGTATTATAGCGTTAAAGTTTGTCCAATTACGAAAACAATTATTTTATTGATGATTGAGATGAAGTTAAACCACGACAATGTTAACCCACATAGGGTGCATAACAGGGTGATAACCTCAACCCAAGGTGCCGATGACACACCTTGTGTCGATAGCAACCACTTGACACTGGTAGGCTGGGTACATTGTACAACCTGCTCCCTGGTGAACTCACATTTGTACATCTTTTCACACACGGAATTGACACCAAGGAGAATGTTTTACTCAACAACGCAGACCGACTCAAGCAAATCCACAAGAGTACTGCTCATCCGTGACCAGATAACGTGAAAAACCCTGCCACCCCGAAACAACACAGAACATCGGGCGCACGGCAGCGGAATACAAGAACTGGCCCAGCCGTGCAGACAGGGGAGGACGTCACCTTGTCCATGTATTGGTCATATGGCAGGACAGAGTGCAGCTTTTTGTGGTTAACATAACAAAAAGGAGGCGTAGCCAACATACGGACAGAATGAGAAATACCGGCTGTACAGTGGTGACACCGCAGATTGGGGACATGAAGCGTAGTTCAGCCAAGTGCGGTGGAGCTAGCGGAGGGGCAGTGGAAGGAAACTTAGTCAGGGGAACAGGGTGAGAGCGGTAGATCTATCCTTGCAGCGGTCAGTGGGAACAGACAGCGGTCAGTGGGAACAGACAACGGTCAGCGGGGACAGACAGCGGTCAGCGGGGACAGACAGCGGTCAGTGGGGACAGACAGCGGTCAGTGGGGACAGACAGCGGCCAGTGTGTGTCAGTGGGGACAGACAACGGTCAGTGGGGACAGACAGCGGTCAGTGGGGACAGACAGCGGTCAGTGGGGACAGACAGCGGTCAGTGGGGACAGACAGCGGTCAGTGGACAGCGGTCAGTGGGGACAGACAGCGGTCAGTGGGGACAGACAGCGGACAGTGTGGACGGTCAGTGGGGACAGACAGCGGTCAGTCTGGACAGACAGCGGCCAGTGTGAGTCAGTGTGGACAGACAACGGTCAGTGGGGACAGTGCTGAGCACACATTGCGGACAGCCGAGCGCTCAGTGCTGACAAGGGGCCTACAGTGCCCCGTATCGTTCCATACCTGTCCCATTGACTGGCTTGTACGACCGCTCACACATGCAGCGCGATCTCCTTAAAGCCAACGGCACAAGTTCATTAGCAGTTTCAGGTCAGTAGCGGACACTTAGACACTATTACAAGAAAAGTTTGGAGGGTGGGGATATCTAAATCAAGAGCTCGGGGAATAACCCATGTAACTAATAGCAAATAATAATGGATCATCATGCAAAACATGTAATGATGGTATACTACGACAAATGTATTTATCTTAATCCAAGCCAATGGAAACAGTGGAATTAAGTCAAATGATCATGCTTGACACATTAACAGCGAGCACAGAAGAATAATCTCTTAATTCCCGTATCACAACCATTCAATACACCAGGAGACCAACCAAAGCCAAAACACGTTTCTGGTCAAACTTCAGTTTCAGCAAATTTGCAAAAGAGTAACATGCAAATATATCCATATTATTAATGTGTAGAGCGTTACGTATCTCGGTCACCGCTAAGTGAGGTGGATACTCGCCAGAAACAGTTTTGGAAGCAGTGGCCTAAATGGCAATAAAACCCAAATCAGTGTAAATCAGGCGCTGTTCTAACACACCAATTATTGTTCTACTAAAATTAATAAATATAGTGTATCAAAAGCACACAATCAACTCTGGAGTACCAAATATAAAAAAATAACATAAATGCATGTTACAGAAACTATAATAACGATGAAATACCACATAGACCTACACCGCACGACGAGTTGCGTCAAAAAATGTCATAAAACATACTATACAATTTTGGTATATATAATTAAAAAAATCACACAAATCTATGTTTCAAATTAAATTATACATGTATATATTGAAAGGTGATGGAGAGCTACACAGCGCTAAGGGAGAGCTGCACTGACATTTAATGCATGTACTGGGCTTTCTGCATCTCACATTCAGCTATAAATAAACAGGAAATGGCGAAACAAAGGAAAGAACTGCACGCGATATACATCTTTTAAAGTGGATAATATAAACGTGAGATACATGCGGTAGGCAACAGACTCATGCCTTGATCAGGATCATCAATATGCAAAGAAATGAGCGGGTTGTTAATTCCAGACATCCACCGACAGAAAACAAAGTAAATGAGAAGATAAATTGACCAGGGGCGGATCCAGAATTTGCCCGGCAACGGGGGAAAAAGGAAGGGGCAGGGAGATATACGATTTCATACCTTTTTTGAAGATGCGGTAGGCGCGATCCTCATTTCTGAGGTCAAATGACTATTTTGAGTCATTTTTGGGGGCCGAAACCTGCTAATCTCGGCCCAGATTTTTAAAAATTTGCAACATGGGGTGGGATACCCCCCTTCTCCCCCCGCCTTCCCCTCTGGATCCGCACCTGTTTGATTGCCAGTCGCATGCTTACGGGGACGGATGTGGCGGCCACAGGCCGTAGTCAGTGGTGGGTGGGTGGATGGGGGGGACGCTAGGCCTGTAGCAGGTCAGATTCCTGGCTAACCGAGCGGGGCGTCCTCCCTGCCTCCCCCGCCACCGGCTGCCTAAACTCCAACAGCGGGCTAGTGTCCTCCATATCGAGGCTGAGCTCGTCCTCGCAGACAGCGTTGCCATGGCGACCGCCGGTCGCGTCTGTTGCGCGCGACGGGGAGCCGTCTAGCTGGCGCCGTTGGGAAGCGTCGAAGTGCGACTCGTCTATTTGCAATTCCGCAACCTCGAAATGTACATCAGTCCTCGTCGTTAGCAACGCTCGCTCACAAAGATAATACTGCCCTCCCCCCTTCCCAATCTCCTCTCTTTCCGCACCATTCTTTTCATTGAAAGGCGTATATGGAGTACCATGCAAGGCAGCAATAGGTCTGAATGTGTCGGCGTGGATAAACATGTCACTGATCTACAGAAGCCTCAAGGACGATTCTCTTTCAAAGGTCAATGCCGCCAAACAAATGTAATTTATCAACACAATCTATTATATCAAAGCGCTAAAATAATTATAAACGATAATCACATTAAGACATAAAACACATGCAACAAAAATATGTATAAATAAACGTTGTAAACGTACACAACGATAAAAACAAGTTGAGCGCTTAAAAGCACGTACAAAAAAATGACAAAAAAGTCTTAAAGTGTACACTACAGCTTGGACTCTAATTGAGAAGTAAATGCGGGGGGGGGGGGAATCGGAAGCCACGGCACAGAAATCAGAGGGGGTGAGAGGTAGGGGGTCGGGGTAGCGACATACCACCCCCACCTTATATCTCCCTTCTAGTAATATACTCTGCCGGTGGTCGCAAGTACAAAGTATACAAAAATACTTATTATCTAACGCGCAAACACCGTGAGAATACGATCTTCTGGTCTGGCACTATATCCTAAATGTAACGCAGGGTATGGGAGGGGACGGGCAATAGGTAGGGCTGCTTCGTATAACCATGCAATTCGCAGTCAAGAAATGTTTCTACGAACGTTTCCAGATAATAGAGACTACAACGCAACAGACACCGGCTTTTAGGTGGAGGCACAGTTTAGGGTCAAGATAAAAGTAGAAAGTGTCAGCGGAGAAAAAAAGTATCTATTTTCCCTAGAAACTAATCTAATCGAGTGTTAATTAATAGTACTTGTTGGTACCTTCCGGGAGTAACTGGTCGCAATATGCCACTCGCATGGTGCTACCTGGGTCAGGTACTCATCTATATTTCAACCCTGGATTAGGGTACTCACTTATAATTTTAACCCTGGGTTAGGGTACTCACCTATATTTCAACAGCAGCTTTAAATGGAGCTGTCCGGTTGATTACTTTTTATGCCAAAATCCCCCCCCACCCTCCTAAGTTTAACATTGTTCAAATTTGGATCCTAAGGGTCAATTCTGATCCTAGGGGTCTAATCTGGATCATCTGGGTCAATCAGGATCCTAGGGGTCTAATCTAAATCCTTGGGGTCAATCCGGATCCTGGGGGTCTAATCTGGATCATCTGGGTCAATCAGGATCCTAGGGGTCTAATCTAAATCCTTGGGGTCAATCCGGATCCTAGGGGTCTAATCTGGGATCTGACGGGTCAATCGAGATACTAGGGCTCGAGTCCGGATTCTAGAGGTCGTATGGATCAAAAGGGTCAGACCGGGATCTGCGCGAGGTGGCGTTTCGGCCTATAACTCGGTCGATACTGTGGGTAGAGAGTCGCTGTCGATCTTAAAAAATTCAAGTTGCATTTATCTCCCCGAAATTTCCCTCTCGTGCTTATCTTCAGTTGTTAGTACGGAGAGTGATTCATTCGCTTCTTACGTATGCAGTATTGCGGGTGCTCGCTTCAGTGCGGATTGGAATCCACGTTCTGATTGACATATAGACGGTGACAGAAGTGCAGGTGATGAAGCGACATCTCAACATACTAGTGAGCACCACTGTAGCGGCATATTCATGCAAAGAGGACTACGCATGCGCGAACATCAGTGGTTGAGGCGCAGAGATTGTGTGGGTGCGGAGCGCCACCTACCTGAGACGTCTTGGGCATGCCCTCGCCGGTGGCGCCCCCGTTGTTCGCCAACTCGCACTGACTGCTGGGCTCGCTGTAGCTTAGCTCTTGGTCATCCACGATGAGATCCGTGTCCGAGTCATCGCGGAAACCACGCCCCACGCCCTGAAACAGGAGGTCAGAGGTCACATCATAATGTCAGTGTCAGAGTTATCACGTAACCCACGACCAAAGCCCTAAAACAGGAGGCCAGAGGTCACATCATCAGGTCAGAGGTCATATCATCAGGTCAGAGGTCACATCATCAGGCCAGGTCACGTCATCAGGTCAGGTCACATCATCAGGTCAGGTCACATTATCAGGCCAGGTCACATGAACAGGTCAGAAGACACATTATCCGTTCATTGCCTGAATCATCGCGTAACCCGCGCCCCACGCCCTAAAACAGGAGGCCAGAGGTCCCATCATCAGGTCAGGATCGGGCTGGGCTGGGGTAGGGAGGGGCGGGCTGTACCTACCTGGAGCTGTTGTTCCGTGGTGAGTAGCCTAGCGAGCGGCAGGCAGCACTTGGGCATGGTCTCCGTGAGGGGCGGTCGGGCGTGCGTCAACAGCGGCTTCACCAGCCTGAGGCACAAACACAGCGGGTCAGCACACAGATCACAGTACTTACAGGACCTACAGACCATGTAGCACTTACAAACAACTCAACGCCAGCCAAGAACTTTAGGAAGCGATGGTGTTGAGCAACAATCCCTTCCCATTGAACTTTCCTACAATACAATACCAGATACTTTCCCACATTCTGGTTTTGCCCCAATCTGGAAATTAAGCGTCTTTAACAATAATCCTTTTTAGTTATTTAGAACAAAATATATAGTCACAATTACGCCATAAGGATCTCAAATCATCATAACTAAAAGTCAAAGAGTTGAAAAGTTGCTCAAGGCAAAAACACTCTTTGTACAAACGAAGCGTTCACGGCGACCAATGAGAGGACGCCGTCGCGTTGCCAAGGCGACCGTGGAGAGGACTCACTTGGTGTCGATGTTGTACCAGACGCGGACCAGACGCGCCTTTTCTGCCAGACGACCAGGATTGGGTTCCTGGACCGGGGGCGGTCGCGGCTCACTGGGACTCTGGCAAGGGAAGGGCAACCATTACATCTCTGGAGTCAAATACATCATCACCAGGCAAGGGACAGAAAAACACAAGTGACGTCAGAAGTGACCAACTCTCAAAGAATGCAACAAGGATGATATTACAAATAGCAGGAAAAGCGGCTTATAAAGATGAAAAACACGGTAATACCGAGGTGATTTTACGAATTTTATTAACAATATCCGAGGGAAATATGTTAATACATTTTTGTATATGATAGATACATCTTAGTCATATTGGGACTGTAGACAGGGTATATACTATGATAACAAATTTTATTTTAATAGCCAGAAAAGGCTTGCATTTAGAAGGTTCAGGGAAAGTCTTAAAATCTTATCCATTCCGGGAATGTTCTATGTTATACCATAAACAAGACTATTACTGTATTACAACACGCTGAGGTTAAGGGATTAGGGAGTGCATGCGATAATATAAACAAACAGTATAAATTACCAGGGAATAAGTCAGGTTTGGTAGATCAGAAAACCGACCGAAAGCACATACAAAACAGCAAATAATGAAACATGCCACATATGTAATTGATCATTACATATAAAATATGCCACATCAACCGGCACGATGCGGATTCAACTAAGACATTCTATAAAAAATAATAGAAAGTAAGTAAAATCCGCAATACAAACGAAATCAAATCAAACTGAAAGGGGTAAAAATCAGCAAGAAATCCCTCATGATAAATGTGACACGGACGTCACTATAACCTTTAAACCGCCCTTGCCTTAAAATGCCTAGCCGTTTGCCGGCCCCGGGAGGCCAATCGTCTGAGTACCCAAGAACCGCCGGTGCGTGCTAAAGCGCTTCTATAAATAGCCAAACGGCGGGATTCTGGAGCCTGTACATGCACACCTTACGAAGACGCACTGGCGGTTCCACGGCAGTCTACGTCCGGTGGTTTATTTAAAGGATATATATATATATATGATTATAGTGTTGACGGTATAAATGAGAGAGAACGATAATGGTGTAAGTTTCGAACGCGATTTGCGACTTCATTTCGTTTCCATTTAGATCTTGCATCAAATCTGACCTATTTTGTGTTTCAAAGACGCAGCTACCGATCTTGGCGGTCCGCCATGTCATTGTTTAAAGACGACATGTTCACCAACCACCATCCAGGATTACTCTCACACTATGAGATATTGTCAAAAAGACAAGGTCACTGATATAGTCAAAAAGACAATGTCACTATGATTATTGTCAAAAAGACAATGTCACTATGGTTATTGTCAAAAAGACAATGTCACTATGATTATTGTCAAAAAGACAATGTCACTATGATTATTGTCAAAAAGACAATGTCACTATGATATTTTGTCAAAAAGACAATGTCACTGATATATTGCCAAAAAGAGTCACTATGATATATTGCCAAAAAGACAGTCACTATGATATATTGTCAAAAAGACCATGTCACCACCATATATTGCCTAAAAGACTATGTCATCAGGATATATTGCCTAAAAGACAATGTCATCATGATATATTGCCAAAAAGACACACAAAAACGAATAACATGATGAACCAGAGCGGATATGGGGCGCGTGTTCACTTTCATTAGTTCAATTATATTATTTACTTGGTTTACGTATGAGTGATTCGCTCACCAGATGGCGTCACTGTGGTTTATACGGCATTCGGCACCAAACAGCGAGTCCTGGTCATCATGATCGGTTAATGATGTAGGTCATTATTTTGTTTATTTGTGTCTATTCGATTTGTATTAGGGGCCAGTGGCCTAGAGCACCAAAAAATAAACAACATTTATGTCATTATGTCTCACGAAATAAAGCAAAGGGTCCGGTTGATTTACTCTGACTATCCGTCTCCTTTCTGAACACTAAGTCGGTCATTGTGTCATACAGATCTCTAGTATATCCCCCCACCCAGCGTAGATATTGGAACAAAGGTTCCATCTTATCAAACGTATGTACCGATAGCTAGGTCACCGCAAGACAAACACCGAAAGACAGACGCATATTTAGTAGATTGAATAGGGGGCAGCCTTGCACCACTATACATACAGTTACACACAATATGTCGAGCAAAAGGAGATCAGGCACGCTAAGGATATGAATTAGACAGATGCAGGAGTGGATAGATTCGCCCCCCTCCATCCCGCCCTCGCCCCCTATCAAGCCACCCACAGGCAGAGCCGCGGCTGTTCCAGTCTCCGCCCCCATCGTCTGGTATCGCTGCCGCTGTAAAGACATTCCACCATAGCTCAAGGTCAAGGACGGAGATACGCGCACAGGTTGCTTGTGACGTGCACACAGAAAGCAATGACGCAGGGAGTGCTCAGCCATACCAGCATGAAGCACCAAGCACCAAACCCCGAGCCGCAACGCTTATCATACGATCAACATCCATTGATCCCTGAGCAACGATATATGAAACGGCGACACACATGAAATAACCTGAACATGGCCGATATAGGTAACGATGGGGTTGCCATATATCTTCCAGGTCAACCATCGAGAAATAACTAGGGATACATAGATGCCATTGTAAACCCAGGTCACGATCACGCAGGTTACTACCACGGAAGACCGCTGCATTGCATTGAGGTCTTTGCCGCACAAGGTTATTGCACATGATCGAATTTGAAAGTCATTTAGGTGGAAAGTCCTTGGAAACCGTAATGGTTAGATTACAGGTCATAGTATGCATTATCGTGATCTCAGCTGAAATCGCAATATTTCATCAGCACCGCCACATGCAGTAATTCCAGAACTGTCATATCGGTGACATTATAAACTAAACAAAACAACAAAAACAATATTCTCCATAAATCTTTTCGTGGCTTCAGAACCAAACAAGACTGTAAATGAACCAAACATCTCACCGTTGAACGGGATATAGGGATCTTCCCTGTAAATCCAACTCCCTTTACTCGAGATTTGCAATGACATAAGCGTGACTTAAATCTATGGAGCAATACAACGAACAGCAGCACTGAGTAGGAGACAACCATGCTGAAGGTATGCTCATCTAACAGACTTATAACATCCAGAGATTAGAAAGTCATATTTCACTTACATTTCGTAAGGCTTCAAAGTTTTGCAACTCAGTTTCGTCCTCAACTCCAACTCTGGAAACAAGAGGTGAGCATCGGGTTGAGGACAAAGCAAGGAAACCTACCTTATGTAGCATACGCTACCGAAGAAAGCTCGTGTGCTATATTTACACAAAATATCGGGTTATCACCACACATCGCAGATTCACAATGAAAATACTATAGATGATAAGAGCATAATGGCTGACACAAAAGATGGATTTAAGAATACATAACAGTAATAATACCAGAATCAATAATGACAATAATACCAGAACCACGATTTATTTTCACAATTTATCCTCATCCGTGTGTATACTGGCCTTCCCTGATATATTTTCTCATTTTATTAAAGTCAGCTTCAAAACAAATATCTCGCAACAGCCACACTTCGTAACAAGAGCGGACACCATCCGCGCGGCGCCGCCTATCGGAGAGATGATACACTAGGGGTGGAGAGTGACCTGATTTTAAGCCACTGCAGCATCTGGGTGGTGAATCCGCCGATGAGGATCACGGTTGCTATGACGATGAGTAGGGTAGTGGAGAAGATCATCTGTCGCTCGCTGGTTCCCGTGTTGCGGATTGCCAGGGCGAAGGCAATGGCGCCTCGGAGACCTACGGGCAGGAAATAAAATCAAATTGAATTAATATCAAAATGAGTTTTTTTGTTTCCTTTTGTGCACACAAGCGCTACACTGAGCCCATGAATATTTATCGATTTCTTTTTGATGAAACTGTGTAAAAACAACAAATACGGTGATTTAATACCAGCTGGAATTGGCAGACAGAAAATTATACTTGAAATACATGACATAATTCAATGGTGCTGGGAGTATTACATCGTACTTATTTATATACAGCTATGCAAGCCCTTAACAATACGACTATTATAGGTCACCAACAATGCTACATATTAACGCACCTAGTCGCAATATATGCATATGGCATTTGTTCGCGTGAGACATGGGTTTATCTCAGCACTCCCAAATGATGCAATCGCACTCGAACCACTGCGATATGAATTTTCTCGCATAAACCGTACTCAAATTTCACCCTAAGGGGTGACTATCAAACTTTTTTTCTCGAAAATACCCAGCCGCAGAGTGCGGGATGGGTTTACCTCTGATCTGAGGATCTGTTCACTAAAAGTCACGAGCTTTTAACCGTATCTTTTACATGCCAATTTGAAGATAGATCGTCATTTTACGAGCAACGAAAATAATAATATTATTCAAAACTATCTTTGCCATATATTTATAATAGGTTCAAAAGCCGGCGATTCAATCTTTTAATTTTACGAACAAAAGTTACGAGATCTTAGTGAAATGACCCCGTGGTGTCACAACGGGCTGCAGCCAAGTGTGAGTGCGAGAAGAGCCTCGGATGGCTGCAGCCAAGTGTGAGTGCGAGAAGAGCCTCGGATGGCTGCAGCTAAGTGGGAGTGCGAGAAGAGGCTCGGATGGCTGCAGCCAAGTGTGAGTGCGAGAAGAGCCTCGGATGGCTGCAGCCAAGTGTGAGTGCGAGAAGAGGCTCGGATGGCTGCAGCCAAGTGTGAGTGCGAGAAGAGACTCGGATGGCTGCAGCCAAGTGTGAGTGCGAGAAGAGCCTCGGATGGCTGCAGCCAAGTGTGAGTGCGAGAAGAGGCTCGGATGGCTGCAGCCAAGTGTGAGTGCGAGAAGAGCCTCGGATGGCTGCAGCCAAGTGTGAGTGCGAGAAGAGCCTCGGATGGCTGCAGCCAAGTGTGAGTGCGAGAAGAGGCTCGGATGGCTGCAGCCAAGTGTGAGTGCGAGAAGAGCCTCGGATGGCTGCAGCCAAGTGTGAGTGCGAGAAGAGGCTCGGATGGCTGCAGCCAAGTGTGAGTGCCAGAAGAGCCTCGGATGGCTGCAGCCAAGTGTGAGTGAGAGAAGAGGCTCGGATGGCTGCAGCCAAGTGTGAGTGCGAGAAGAGGCTCGGATGGCTGCAGCCAAGTGTGAGTGCCAGAAGAGCCTCGGATGGCTGCAGCCAAGTGTGAGTGCGAGAAGAGGCTCGGATGGCTGCAGCCAAGTGTGAGTGCGAGAAGAGTCTCGGATGGCTGCAGCCAAGTGTGAGTGAGAGAAGAGGCTCGGATGGCTGCAGCCAAGTGTGAGTGCGAGAAGAGGCTCGGATGGCTGCAGCCAAGTGTGAGTGAGAGAAGAGCCTCGGATGGCTGCAGCCAAGTGTGAGTGCGAGAAGAGGCTCGGATGGCTGCAGCCAAGTGTGAGTGCGAGAAGAGGCTCGGATGGCTGCATTGACTACATAATGACACCACGATCACATGGAGGGGCGCAGGACAAGACTGGGACTCACCAGAAAACATCATCATGTGCTGGAAGTTGTATCTGATCTTGTTGGAGCGGCCCAGGTTGAGGAGGAAGGAGAGGGTGTAGACGTTACAGGCTCGAGCTACGATGATAGCCAGCTGTAGGCCGGGGTCAAGGTTGGTTGGTTGGTTGTATACCCAAGACGCTTTAACCACTTATGGTCATATCGCGTCAATGGGAGAAGGAAGGGAGAATGGAGCCATGTCCCCGGGGGTAACCCCCTACTCTTACGCGAAGAAGGACATGAGATCTTTATCCTCCGACCACACAGATATGGAAACAGCGGGGAGCGAACCATCGACCCACGTGCCGTTAGGCTTTCAGGTGGCCAGAGCGCTCAATGCGAGCGCTCTAGCCCACTGAGCTATCGGGGCGGCCCCCGGGACTAAGGAGCATCGGTCATAACGTGGAATAACATCAGGGTGTTTCAGGCCACTTTTGTGTGCATGAAGACTAATCTGTGCCACGATACAGGGGACATTTTAAACACGCGCAATCCGCCCCCCCCCACCCATCCCCTTCCCTGCCCTTATCATGTTAATAACGTAGGGGCAACTACAGCAAAGCTCACGTATTACACATTGTATTACACAATTTAAAACGATAATGGAGATGGCGGGTGGGAAACATGTAAGATAGACCATTGTTAGTGGTAATTACTAGATAATAAAATGACCGTGTTTAAGTTTCCACTCATGTGTACATTAAGGCCATGGACGAGAAGTCCTGTTAATGCAATAGTGATAGAGGTAATAACATAATTACAATTTCCGAAATTTTAATAGTTTTTATGATCCGCACATTCGTGTTATAGTTCAACCGTTAACTTAGCCACGCATCACTGGACAAACTGACAGGTTGCCCTTAGCAACAAGGATACAAAAGAGGAGCAGATGAAGCCTGGGTTCCACTGGTGGTTGCGGAAGGTGAAGGTCGACACCCCGATATAGGTGAAGACGAAGTTCTCCATCAAGAAATTCAGCAACTCGAACAACTGCAACAGCAAGGACATTAGTATAAGTCATCAGCGCAAACTTGCAACCTCATTACCCTACGATGGTTGTTTGTCCAGTCTATGCAATGAGTGCACACTGGTGACAATGACCATAAATTTATATCTTCCT
Organism: Arenicola marina; assembly: GCA_964019135.1. Lineage (NCBI taxonomy): Eukaryota > Metazoa > Annelida > Polychaeta > Arenicolidae > Arenicola > Arenicola marina. The sequence continues at coordinate 41,171,076 of OZ025254.1, read as the reverse complement.
TAAGAGTGTTATGAACTGAAGTCAAGTTGCGGAAGTTCCAGAGCCAACAGGAGTCTCACTCAATCCAACAAGGAGCATATCCATCCCACAAACCTTAAAACCCGGGGTTTGTTGGGATGTTACTATCATTTTTCTCAATGGTATTTGTACTTATTTTACAGCCTAAGGCTGTCAACGCGCTTGAACCAATTTTATTTAATTCATTTCAGTTAATTTATGTTGCTAAGGATGACTTTCTTTAAAATAATCAAAAAGTAACGTTTGCTCAATGGTACACACCTCTTTAGTCCTGGCTTGAGATTCTGGTGATAAGTTGTTGTACGTATAGTGGGCTTGACAGATCCCACAAAACAACACAGCTACAATACCTGAAACGATCAGAAACAACATTTTGGTAAAGATCGTGTTCAGTCGAAGGTAAAGCTTCACGCATTAGTATCACTGATCCCACAGCATCACACATAACACCCAATATATATGTCAGGAGTCTTATCATACACAGCCTACATTTCATACACAGCCCACCTGCCAAGCCCGGCTTACCTGCCAAGCCCGGCTTACCTGTCATACACAGCCCACCTGTCAAGCCTGGCTTACCTGCCAAGCCCGGCTTACCTGTCATACCCAGCCCACCTATCAAGCCCGGCTTACCTGTCATACACAGCCCACCTGTCAAGCCTGGCTTACCTGCCAAGCCCGGCTTACCTGTCAAGCCCGGCTTACCTGTCAAGCCTGGCTTACCTGCCAAGCCCGGCTTACCTGTCATACCCAGCCCACCTGTCAAGCCCGGCTTACCTGTCAAGCCCGGCTTACCTTTCAAGCTCAGCCCACCTGTCACGCCCGGCTTACCAGTCATACCCAGCCCACCTATCAAGCCTGGCTTACCTGTCATACCCAGCCCACCTGTCAAGCCTGGCTTACCTGTCATACCCAGCCCACCTATCAAGCCCGGCTTACCTGCCAAGCCCGGCTTACCTGTCATACACAGCCCACCTGTCAAGCCTGGCTTACCTGCCAAGCCCGGCTTACCTGTCAAGCCCGGCTTACCTGTCAAGCCTGGCTTACCTGCCAAGCCCGGCTTACCTGTCATACCCAGCCCACCTGTCAAGCCCGGCTTACCTGTCAAGCCCGGCTTACCTGTCAAGCTCAGCCCACCTGTCACGCCCGGCTTACCAGTCATACCCAGCCCACCTATCAAGCCTGGCTTACCTGTCATACCCAGCCCACCTGTCAAGCCTGGCTTACCTGTCATACCCAGCCCACTTGACAAGTTCGCTTTACCTGTCAAACCCAGCCCACCTGCCAAGCCGGCTTACCTGTCATACCCAGCCCACCTGTCAAGCCTGGCTTACCTGTCAAGCCCAGCCCACCTGTCAAGCCGGCTTACCTGTCATACCCAGCCCATCTGTCAAGCCCGGCTTACCCGTCAAGCCAGGCTTACCTGTCATACCAAGCCCACCTATCAAACCCGGCTTACCTATCAAGCCCGGCTTACCTGTCATACCCAGCCAACCTGTCAAGCCTGGCTTACCTGTCAAGCCTAGCCTATCTGCCAAGCCGGCTTACCTGTCATTCCCAGCCCATCTGTCAAGCCTGGCTTACCTGTCATACCCAGCCCACCTGTCAAGCCTGGCTTACCTGTCAAGCCTAGTCTATCTGCCAAGCCGGCTTACCTGTCATACCCAGCCCATCTGTCAAGCCTGGCTTACCTGTCATACCCAGCCCACCTGTCAAGCCCGGCTTACCTGTCATACCCAGCCCACCTGTCAAGCCTGGCTTATCTGTCATACCCCGCCCACCTGTCAAGTTCGATTTAGCTGTCAGACCCAGCCCACATGTCAAGCCCAGCCTACCTGTCATACCCAGCCTACCTGTCATACCCAGCCTACCTGTCACACCCAGCCTACTTGTCAAGCCCGGCTTACCTGTCATGCCCGCCGCCTCGGCCGCCAGAAAGCTGCCGTAGGACATGAGGAAGAAGAGCGAGGTCTCCAGCAGCGGGTAGTCTCGTATGTGTGTATACTTGGTCAACTGGGGCGGGGTCAAGGCACATCATCCACAACAACAGTGACAATACCAGCCCCCCCCCCCCGCGGCCTGGCGGGGTCAAGGCACATCATCCACAACAACAGTGACAATACCAGCCCCCCCCCCCCCCCGCGGCTAGGCGGGGTCAAGGCACATCCACCACAACAACAGTGACAATACCAGCCTCCCCCCGGCGGCCAGGCAACGGCAACATATAGCTATACAAGGCCAAGCCATATTTATAGATTTTCAAACACAATTTCGAGATTAAGCATGAATTAGCGAATACCCCATTACACAGCCAATTACGTGTATAGTAGGTTTATCTTCTTAAAATAACGTGTTTTTGTGCAGTTTTAATAATGTTTTTGTACAGTACAATATATAAATGTTTCTGTACGGTAACATATACACAGGTTTCCATACAATAAAATATATACCGGTAAATGTTTCTGAGCAGTAACATCTATAATGTTTTTGTACAGTTTTGTACAATTATGCTAATTTGTAGATTGAAATTAACGAGCCCTGTACATCCACCAGCAAACTTGTTTTACCAAGCTGGGGCATATTATCTGTGTACTCCACGGCGCAGGCCGCGCGATGACAAGGATACAATAGCTGTAACGCAGCCCATAGCTGACCCAAAGGCAAAGGCCCCGAAGAAAACCCCGACGAAGGTGCCGAGAGAGTGAGCGAAAGCGATGCCATCGAAGCCTCCAGCCGAGCTCTTGTAGGTATCAATAGCCCTGCAATCAACGACAATAAACACTTGTAGGTGTCAGTAGCCCTGCAATCAACGACAATAAACACTTGTAAAGTATTAAAAGCCATGCAATCAATGGCAATAAATATTTGTAAGTGTCAATATCCCTGCAATCAACAACAAAAACTTGTATATGTCAATAGCCATGCAAATCAATGGCAATAATCACTTGTATGTGTCAATAGCACTATATCAGCCACAATAAACACTTGTATGTGTCCATAGCTCTGCAATCAATGACAATAAACACTTGTATGTGTAAATAGCTATGCAATCAACGACGATAAACACTTAAAGCACCCTTCTAAGTCTTGCACCGTGAAATCGTGCAGAGGGAATCTCAGGATAGACTGTTAATAAATTACATATATAGAATCATCGATAAGTATTCTGTAATAACTTCATTGCAGTGCATTGGCTATTTCCCAACAGAAAAACATAGGCGATCCAATTCGCAAACTTAGATAATCAGCAAAGATACTGACTTTGTGCATAAATATTAGCGTTTAATACCACTTTTTTTACACATGAAGGCTAAATTGAGAATTCATACAGAGACAAATACAGAAATACAAAAATCGCATTTTTAGCTCGCAATTTACAATTCGATTAACAGTAGCTCTCTTTGTCATATAAAATTGTGAGCACTATGATTTTCTTCCAGACCTTGTGACCAAAGGGCCTTTTTTGGGCGGATAAAACATCACCTGAGTGTCCGCCTGCCAGAAAAAACTGCCCACCCATCCGGAGGGCCGGTGGGTCTCTGGATAATACCCTGCTGGAAGGCATGGAGTACAGAAGACGATATCTTACCCTGACAATACAATGGCGACGGCATCGTTCAAGACGCTCTCCCCGAAGACCAAGGCGTAGAGATCCACGTCGACGTTGAGATCGCTAAACAGCGCAAGGATGGTCACTGAAGCCAAACACAAAACAACACTAGTACCGTAAACTGCCTATTTAAAGCCGCGGCTGATATTATGGGAGTTGCAGGATGCCCTATTCCGGGTTGATTGCAAAGTCGGGGTACGGCATTTTGCCGATTTCAGGTGCGCGCGGCGAGGCGAGAGGAGGGTGGGGGATGAAATACGAAAATTACCGGTATGTATACCCGTGTTACCAAAATGATTTATTTATCATCCTCATAACGTCATTTGTGTAACGTTTTCATAAACATCATACATGCATATCGAATACAGGGTGACGCGGCCATCCAAGATATATATTCGGTGCTAAACTAGCCATATGGCCACAACGACATGACCTCGTCATGAAGAGGTGAACGAACTTTACTTCTCCATTTGCTGGAGTCTCGAACATGAAATATAAACATTGCAGAATACACTCCACAATAACCCATCTTACTCGCATTACTGGTCCTAACAAGCGGCGTTGTTGGCCTTGGCACAGGGAGAGACATAACCGACTGCCCGGGACAGTGAAATTACGTGGTCGGACAGGTCAGAATACTGGTTGTATGCCCGAAGGGGCTGGTAAAGCTTTAGACTGCGCACAGCAGATTGATCACTACGATTCATCACATTAGAATTGTCCAAATCCTTGTTAATAGCATAGTAAATAAATTGGAATTTTTTTGGAGATAGTCCTACCTGGGTCTGTGGCCGATATGAGTGCACCAAATGACAGACAGTCTGTGAAAGCAATGTTGAATGCCGGGAGCAATGAAAATCCATATGTGATAGTCCTGTAAACAAACAAAGAAAATATCATAAAGTAAACCAGCACATGTGAGAATTTAAGAGGAATAGATTTCAAATTCATACAATGGCCATCATTTTGATGACACATTTAGGCTATGTTTATAAGTAGTAAGAACTAAACTTCACCTACCCAACAACGAAGCAAGAAATAGTTGTTCCCAGGAATGCATAAGTCATAATTGCACCAAAGTTCTTAAAAAAGTGTTTCTGCAATAAAGAAATGTATTGATTAAGACATCAAGTCACTTTCAATCTGTTTCAGTAGTGAAACATTAGAGTACATATCACAGAAACTTGTGTCCACTCTTGGGATGCTATACAACTGGAGTTGCATAGATTCAGTTCACAAAACTCTATTGAAAGTGTATAGTAAAAACAATACTTTTCCTCAGGACTTACCACAGTCTTGCAAATTTGTGTATTAAACAACATGCAGTTTCATTATTGTAGATGGTTTATTTGAACTTTAATAAAATGACTGTAATAACTTATTGACTAATTTAGATGTTTTTCAGTTGGCACATCTGCTAAAGGAGCAGCTTCGAAAATACACTTACTCTCTTCATGTTGTAGCCTGCGTTAAATATGATAGGTGGCAGCAAGACATTGAAGAATACTTCTGGATCAAATGTTGCCTGAAAAAATATAAAAAGGGGCTAATTAAATTACTATCATGTTACCAATATTAAAGTAATTTCATTTCTAATAATATTACATGTATAATGTAAAGGAAACCAAGATTTAAGTGGAAAAATCTAGTATGAAACTATATGTAGTGCATCTAATTTTAAAAGGATCACCAGTGAAACACATATCTACAACTATGATTTATAAATAAATTACTAATATACAAAATATGGTTTATACATAAATCACTAATATACATAAATATGTGATCCAACTATGTTAACACAAACCTTATCTTCTAACTCCTTATCTTGTTGATGCTTGTCAACAACCCGCTCAGCAAAGTCATATTTGTACTTTGTCTGATTCCCAGTATCCAGTAACAATATATCTGGTGGATTGCGGGAACTGTATGTGCTGTTGTCACTCAGCACAACATTTTCTCTTGTCTTTGTTTGAGCTGGGCTTGTATAAGTTATGATGGCTCCAATAATCAAACCTATAAACATAAAAATGATATATAGCATAACAAACATATTATAGTATATTATAATAAATATATCATAGTATATCCTAATAAACATATCATATATATCATAATAAACATATCATAGTATATCAGGATAAACATATAGTATATCATGATTTTGTTATGTTATGAAAAAGATCGATTTGTCATGGACAAGATAAAAGCATTACAATTTGCATTTATATTTTAAATATGTTAAACACTGTGTTCACACCAAAAATAATGCCTTAGGGTTGTAAGTGGCTCCTGTACTAATGTTTGTCATGGGTAACTAGTTAGATGAAACTCTTTAGAATTGACGTATCTGTATTTCTTTGATGGGTACTGGGAGCACAGTTTCAGTGACTTATAGAATGGTGGTACATGGCTCGAGAAGCAGCATTGCATATCTATCAAATATGTGCACCCCGCCAATGATGACGATAGACCCCTGACTCCACCCTCTCCCTACATATGCAATACAGCTTCATAAAGCATGCAATATATGTCAATGACCTGTATAGCAATGCCTACGTGACAATGAATGTTGTTTACTGTAGTAAAAGTTGTGTAAGCTGAGGCAGTGCACATTTGACCCTGACTCACTGTAAATAAATAAATAGCAATTTGCAATATAAATAGCAAGTCACCCTATTTTTTCTGGCTGTATCTCAGTGCAATAGCCCAGCATTGAAGCCTGCCAGTAAAATAGCGCTGAACGGTCCATAATCAGCAATAACCATAACCCTGAAGAACCCAGGCCTCGCTACCACTTGGCCAGAGTCCTAAAGTATAGCCTGCAAATGCTCGGCTATTTGAAAACCTGCCAGTTCAATCCGATTAATATCAATCAATGGTAAGAGCCGAAAATTAACCCCATACAATCATTAGACATTCACAGTCAAATATGGGCTGCCATAAAATTAATAGCATATTTGATTTCCCAACTTTACTCATTCAGCGTGTGAGTGTGCCCAAAGTGGATTATATATTTATAGAATTAGACAATTGGCATAATTTGATAGAGTAATATAGAAAGATTGAAGAGAACCATTTTTCCTCCCCGACACAAACCTTCTCACATACATACCATAAATAATGGCCAGTCCCGTCTCGTGGACAAATCTGAAGCGACGGTGCTTGAACATCCAAATGGTGAGGACTGTGAGGATGAGTAGCGACACGAACATCAGCATGTTCAGGCTGTCGATTCTGTGGGCCGTCTCCACCCTCTCCTCCTCCTTCACATCGGGGGAGCTGGCGGCGCTCTGGCCGACACAGGGCAACGCCAGACACGACAATATTAACAAGGTGGCCATTGTATGCCAGGCCTGAGGCCGTCTTCTGGATCTAGCAGCTTCCATCATTGGTGATGCGTTGCAGGCCCTATGACTCCCGTTCACACCCCCCTCGGACGCTCCGCAGTAAATAGACACCTGCAAAATGTTAAATGTTATCATAATTATAATTTGTTATCAAATATTCTCGCGCCCTTTACCATCTATTAATATAACTACATTTTATATATCCTTAACTTATAACGATGAATTATTTTTTTGATCTAACTAAAATTGTCAGTCTAAATAAACCCGAGACTGCTGTACAGCTTACCGGATGCAATCCCCAAATTAGGCCATCCTTTCGCTTTTCAGGTTCCGAAACTCTACAACTAATCGCCGGGCTGAATGACTGGAAGGTAAGTGGATGTACTTCAGAACAGATTTTTAGGATCCATACATGATAGGGATTGTATAGAAATTGTTTATCATGCGCTGGTGCTCTTTAAAATGTGGAGAGAGTCCGAACATTTGTCAGTGCCAACACGCCCCCGTACCCACCCCCCCACCGTCTGCCAATCCACATCATTCATAGATCGCCCGGCATTGGCACTGGCAGCGTCAGTGCGCCGCACTGTCAGGGCGGTGCCAGTCACGGGCGCTCGGTTTACGGGATGAAGTTAACCAGGCCTGGCTCACTCTAAGCCTAAGCCAAGGAGAGTGAGCCTGGCCTGGTTAGATGGTACGTCCTACAGCCTGTGTTTATGCTATATATTACAAGTTGCAATAATTTATATAGTATATACACAGGCTGTAGGATTTCCATCCTGTAAAAGTTGTAATATATAGCATATACACATGCCGTAAGACTTCCATCCTATGAACTGAGTGCTAACTTGTAATATATAGTGTATACACCGGCAGTAAGACTTTGGTCGCCTGAACCAAGAGCCAACTTGTAATATATAATATATACACAGGCAGTAAGACTTCCATCCCGTGAACTGAGCTCCTGTGGTGCCAGTGGTCTGGTGGTTAGCATGCCACAAGGTCTCTATCATTTTTAGGGTCTTAGACTGTGTTGCTGTTACTGTTCCTGAACGCCCAGCTGTATATATAGGCCGAATGGTTGGGTAATCGTGAATTACTGCTATGAACATGATGAAGTGGTATCCCATATATATGTATCAGTGGCGGATCTAAACTATCGGACCTAAAATAAGAAATGCCTCCCAACTCCTTTATTGTTATTATAGTGCTAGCCATTAAGATTGCATTTCACTGCTTATGATTACAGGCTTTTGGGGGAAAAGGAGAGGGGGAAGTCACTGTATTAGGGGGTTATTTAGGCCCAAAAAGCAATACTTTGTGAAATAATGAGCTTGGTTTCCATTGGGCGACCTGGTGGATGAGTCAGCCAGCAAAAGGTGTTATTTATAAATAGTGATATAGCAAACTAGTCTTAAATCATGAAATGAATTGAACCATTTGATTAGTTTATTTAACCAAAAATCATATCGCAATATATATATCAGGCAGTTCAGAAGTTAGCCTTCAACATGTGCAGTCATTTTTCAACATCTTTTATCTACTTTTGATTACCTTGCCTGCTATAAAGGTGTGAAACCGCAACACCTGGGTGTTAAGTGACTTAACCAGCATCAGTCGACTTGCAATGCAGTAATTATTACCAGGTATTTAATTTTCTTCATTTATGTATGTTTTCAGACAGTGGATATGAAATTCAATTTTTTTTTTACTGTAAACTTTTAGACCAGCCAGAAAAATTATCATATTTAAAGTCCATCTCTTATGTCCTATGTTACTTTGCATATATTTGATCCATTTGCACTATATTAACGAAATTCCATACGCACTGAATTTATTCGCCATGAATATTAACAATATTAGCCATTTTATCACATACCTACGCAAAAAAAGTAGAAGATAGACAGGGGCAATTTTTTCATTGATTCGTGACGTCACAAGATGAACCGCTTTTGTTGTGCAATATGGTAAACGCGTCTTTGAGCAGGGCGTCTATAGGATGGTCAGCGTCCTTCCGCATCGATCGGGATGCAGCGATACGCGCACGATTATTTGGAATTAATGATAGTGAGGGTGAGAAAGAAGAAGTGGAGGATTCAGGCAACCGGAGCATGTATTCTGCCGTCGTACGTATCGCTTCGAGCCACCTCGAATGAAGACAGATTGCTAAGCCTAAGGGACTGTAAACGTTGAAAGCCTCGAAACGCCCTACGCAAAACAGTATTTTCGGAAAAAGTGCGAATATACCATGAATTATATCATGAGATCCAGATCAAAAACCTGCAAATATGCCTTGTAATCATATAAAGTATGAATTCGGCGACCAGCAGACACATTAGTGAAAAGCTACTTAGTTGTTTGTCCCAACCGGACACCATAACGTTCGGGTGTCCACAAGTATTACTATAAAGAGTAAGCGATGAAGAGTGTTACAAGATGTGCGCTGGGTGTGTTTTTTCTCCCTTCTGTCAAATTCTGATGGGCATGAACAACTTCTTTTAGTACATACATTTCATTTAACCCTGGATCTAGATTCTATGTCTACGATTCGACGGACATCCCCGCGACGGCCCGTCCACTACTGTAGCCTAGCCCACCCTTTCATTTTTGGGAAGAAACGTAGGCTGGCAACACACTGGCAGTGGCAGTGGCCACTGCAGCTGTTTGTTTTCTGTCAGTGTCAGTGTCACGAATGTTGCGCTAACCAACATTCACACACCTCTAATGTAATTGATCTAGGTCTATCTACATCTACATGTGGCAAATATTCATCATGAGTTAATGTTAACCGAAATAAACATCTGAGCTTCCCTGTTGCACGTAGGCTACATTCAAACACCGCGGGCAGTCGAAGCGAGCGAGGCGCACTCAAACCGGTTCATCTTGTGACGTCACAAATCTCTACTCTGGGCGGGGGTTTGGAAATGGATCGTTCGCTGCTTGAGTTTATTTTGGTGACTTTAGATATTAATATTCATGGCATAAGAGACATTGTAAAATAATTGCAGCTGATAAATGGCTTTAGTAACCACTGAGAAATGTATATTTGAAAGTGGTTTCGAAACAAATACCCCCCCAAGAGATGAACTTTAAGTATCAGAAAAAATGCATACAATACATTAGTACCATTTGGGTGCATTATGATATTGGAGCATAAATTACCTATCTCAGTGCATCCTTCTATTATACAACTCCCTCCGTTGTATACCCTTTCAGCTGGTAGAACAGAAGTCATAAAAGTTAGTGACCACTTTATTAATGTTTAATAATGGCTTCACTATTCAAGACCTTATCAAGTTAAAACTATGCAAACAATTATTACCAGATAAAATCATGATCTAACATTATCATGTTTTATGGCCTGATCAGTGCAAATGTGATCTATTCTTGTCATTAAAATTAATTTCCTGGAGCTGGCACAGGATCTGCTTGACAACTACACATTAATCTGTTATGTGGTATACACATAAGCATAAGTTAGCTTCACGTAATCATCAGTTGTCAAGCATTCAAGATTTCATTTGAAACAAATGTTGCAATTCCGTTAAAGATAAATGCTAAGCTTTCTGTGCAGTATATAATGCCATTTATTAAAGAAAGTTTTATAATAAAGATATAAAAAGATACTTAGAGAAAACTTAAAAACATGCTTCACCAATGTCATTTATTAAGTTATATCAATCTTTACATGCATATTAAATATTTGTATATATGCAGAAGTATAAAAAGACACACTTCCAATCTTTGGTGGCTGCTTATATATGGAATGTTGACTTGTGAGATGGCATATAAGATGTTGTCTACAGATTACACCCCCACCTCTATCATGCCCCCTACTTTACCATATACCAATGGTGTCCATGGCTGATGAAGTATTCTTCTTTTACCGGTCCCAAGAGGGTATCCATTGCCTTCACAAACGTGATTCTTCACCTTTCCCATGGGTGTCCATTACCTCCACAAACGCGATTTTATACCTGTCCGAAGAATGTATCTATTGTCTCCGCAAATGCAGTTCTTTACCACTTCCAAGAAAGTGTCCATTGCCTCCGCTTACGCAATTCTTTAACGCTCCCAAGAGAGTATCCATTAACTGCACAAACGCGATTTTATTAACCATTCCCCCGCAAATATGAGCCTTTACCTGTCTCAAGAGGGTATCCATTGCCTCCAAAACGTGGTTCTTTACCTGTCCTAAGAGGGTATCCATTGCCTCCGAAACGTGATTCTTTACCTGTCCTAAGAGGAAATCCATTGCCTCCGAAACGTGATTCTTTGCCTGTCCCAATCGGGTATCTATTGCTGATGCAACGCAATCCTTTAAGGCTTCCAAGAGTATCCGGTGGCCCCGCAAACGCGATTGTATGCCTGTCCTAAGCGGTTAACCCTTGCCTCCGCACACGGGATTCTTTAACGCTTCCATGAGAGCGGCGTTGCCTCCGCCAGCGCAATTTCTTACATCTTCTAATAGGGTATCCGTTGCTGACACAAACGCAATTTGTCTCCTGTCCCATCAGGGTATCCATTGCCTCCGCAAACACAATTCTCTTCCTGTCCCAAGCGTTGGCCATTGCCACCGCAAACAGGATTCTCGTCCTGTCCCAAGCGGTTAACCGTTGCCCCCGCAAACGCAATTCTTTGCCTGTCCCAAGCGGCTAACCCTTGCCTCCGCAAACGTGATTACTTAACGCTTTCCTATCCCAAGAGAGTCCGTTGCCCCCGCAAACGCAATTACTTAACGCTTCGAAGAGTATATCCATTGCCCCCGCAAACGGAACTCTTGTCCTGTCCCAAGAGTGTCCATTGCATTCGCAAACAGGATTGTTTAAAGCTTCCAAGATAGTGTTCATTGCCTCTGCAAGCGCCATTCCTTACCGAGTCCAAGATGGCATCCATTGCTGACCCAAATGCCATTATCTTCCTGTCCCAAGCGGTCAACCATTCTCTCCGCAAATGCGATTCTGTTACAAACCTACAATATGCGTTAACAGCCTAAGCAAATACGTTATTCGCAACGTAATTTACTGCTACAACTCTTATCATTACGCAATGGTTGGTTGGTTGGTTATTCAGGACGCTTTAACCACTTTTGGTCATATCGCGTCAATGGGAGAAGGAAGGGAGAGTGGAGCCATGTCTACTCTTTGCGAAGAAAGACATGGGATCTTTATCTTGCGACCACACAGACATGGCCACAGCGGGGCTCGAACCATCGATCCACGCGACGTTAGGCTCTCATGTGACCAGAGCACTTAATGCAAGCGCTCTAGCCCACCGAGCTATCGCGTCGGCCCCTCATAACGCAATGGTAAACGCCTACAAACTCATCACGCGTCCGCATCTAATCATGATGCAATGGTGCAAGACATTATGAGCCTTAAAGTTGCATTGATTACTCGATCGCAAAGGCGTATATGACCCTAACATAGAGTGCTAGGGTCTTATTAGCGTCAAATCATTTACTGCCATGCATCTATGTGTATCGGCCACAATGGGATACTGTTCATAATAGTTAAAAACAAATATATCCAGATAGTTACTCATCAAGCAAGAAATTGATGAAACAGGAAAACGAAAGTTGAAGGGGCAACTTGAAACTAACATGAGTTAAGCAACTAGCTGTTATGTGTTTGGTGTATTCACCAAATGACCTAGGCACATTAACAGTGACGGTTGGGCTGATATTCTGGTTGTATTTAGACCGACCACCATGGAATCCTGCTGTACATAACTCACCATGCAAAAGAAAATGGTTAAATTTAAACAGATCCATTAGTAGCCATTAAGAGTGTATCCCGTTGTTTTATATATACATATGTGTGTGTGCTGCACATATTGCCCGCCGAGTGCAAGTCACTGACACAGACACAGGAAATAGCTGGATGGTTGGTTATTTTAATCCGCTCCTTGAGAAAACTCACCACACAAGATAGTCCATGACCCGTGAAGATGTATCGTCACCCTCCGGAATGACCACGCTGAGGTGTCGTCCTAACTCTGACGTGACGTCTGGTCCACTGTCAGTGGTCACAGGGATTGTACATGGCCTGGTCTTTCTTTAGCATAGTAGCGGTCACGTGGTCTTGTTATTGGATACCAGGATGTCGGGGTGTGAGGAAGCCAGAGGGGTGGGGGGGTAGGTGACGTCGCTGGGCTGACCCAGTGAGTGTACACTGAATCTCCTGTTGCGTGCACTCATTTAGTATAGACATGGCATTTTGTTGTTTATTTTACTATAGTGTACACTCAATTTATTGTAGTGTGCATTCTACTATAGTGTACATTCTACTATGGCGTAAACTCCACGATAGTGTACACTTCACTTTGGTGTACGCACTATGGTATACATTTCACTGTAGTATACTCCATTTTGTACACGTTGTTGTGACCGCTCCATTAGTATAGTCTCTTTCTGTATATTATAATCCGCCAAATCCCCATTATCAAGCACATGTAATGAACCAGCCGTGAACGCTGCGGTAGTGGGAAGAGGGGCGGGAGGGGCGGGGGGGAGTCATTGGGTTACACGACACAACAATCTGGCTATTCCTCGAAACATCATCAAGTTGAGAGGCCATTGGAGTCGTTTAGCGGACGCCACCCAATTGTTTCATCGTGTGGTGGGTGGGTGGGGGTGCTATGACATGCGGCACTTGTGGTGTGGGGGAGGGGGGCAAGCAAAAGGCCGGCCAGCCCCAAGCAGCGAGCGAGCCTGGTGGTGGTGGTGCCCTGTCGATAACGTCACGACAGTCTCGCGAGGTTCGCTGGCGGATACGGAGGCTGGGTGGCTGGTGTCACGTGAACTGATACACTGGACAGATGATATTTCAGACGGGCTGTCCCTTGGAGTGGCCGGGAAGAGGGGGCGGGGGGCCGTAGGGCGTACAAATTTAAGAGTATCTCCGGGGTTACCGAACCGAGGGGAGAGGTGTTGGGCTTGAAGCGATGGTGATTCCGGGGTGAGCCGAGTAGGGGTGGGGGTTGTACTGACGACCCTGAGGCTTGTCGAGCGGGGGAGAGGACGGGGGCTGATTGATGGAGGGGTGGTCGGGAATGGTGTAGGGACTAATGCAGGGGTGTTCCTGGGGGGGTTGGGGAATGGGAAGGGGGGGGGGGGTAATGGGTGACTGATGCAGATGGTTCTGGGAAGGACCGTTGGCGGTGGGGGTGGGTTGGGATGTCGGAGGAGGCGTTTGACATAAATGTCTGGCTGGTGCAGGGGTATCTTTGCCTTGATCGGTTCTGTGTTGGAGTTGCATGGATGTTGGGTGAAAGTCCCGGATGTGGCCGACCACCCATTACTGTGTGAGACCCACAGAGTCTGTCGCCATCCCAGACCCTATACGGACCCCATTCAGTCCTGCCCCAGACAGTACAGTGGAGTACACAACATAACCGGCCACAGCGCCACTCCACGGGACACCGGCGCCGCGTCTTGGACCGAGACCACGCGGCTGTCACTCTTTGGCCGCCACTCTCAGGTCGCCGAGGACGGAGACAGAGCCACGCGGCCGTCACTCTCAGGTCGCCGAGGACGCCATGTCGGACGAGGCCCTCTACTCTGAGATCTCAGACGGTACCGCCGTCTACACGATGGCCGGGCCCATGGGCCCCGCCCCGGGGGAGGACGACCCCTGGGGTCAGGGGGCCGCCTCGCGGGGTGGGGCACCACCGGGGTATGCCAGCAGCGACGAGGAGTTGCTGGACGAAGGACAAAACCACTTCCGGGCGAAGCATCGCTCGAGCCTTCGCAGATCGAAGCGCTCGTCCAGGTGAGGCGATTTCAGTCTTTCTTAGGGAAAGTTTTGCTGAATGCAAGTGACAACATTAGGGTCAGAGGTCATAGAAGTTGCTGAATCCAAGCGACAGCTTTAAGGTTAGAGGTCAGAGAAGCTATTGAATCTAAGTGACAACATTAGGGTCAGAGAAGCTATTGAATCCAAGTGGCAACATTAAGGTCAGAGGTTAGAGAGCCTGTTGAATCTAAGTGACAACATTAAGGTCAGAGAATCTATTAAATCCAAGTAACAACATTAGGGTCAGAGGTCAGAGAAGCTGTTGAATCTAAGTGACAACATTAGGGGTCAGAGGTAAGAGAAGCTATTGAATCCAAGTGGCAACATTAGGGTCAGAGGAGCTGTTGAATCCAAGTGACAACATTAGGGTCAGAGGAGCTGTTGAATCCAAGTGACAACATTGAGGTCAGTGGTCAGAGAAGCTGCTAAATCCAAGTGACAACATTAAAGTCCGAGGTCAGAGAAATTGGGCAACTGATGAAACCAGACGCTACTCTCTGGATTGAGGCGTCTGGTGTAAAATACTGAAATATCGATGAACGATATGGAATGCTGCTCCCTTTAGTTATGATTGTCTAGTAGACATTCCTTTGCTGCTCTTTTATCCGATTGTACAAACACTGTAATCTTTAGACCCATCTCTCTGTACACGGGGGGAGGGTCCGCCCGATAGCTCAGTGGGTTAGAACGCAATGAGCGCTCTTGCCACCTGAGAGCCTAACGGAACGTGGATCGGTGGTTCGCGCCCCGATGTGGCCATGTCTGTGAGGTCGCAAGATAAAGATCCCAATCATGTCCTTCTTTGCAAAGAGTCGGGGGTTACCCCCGGGGACATGGCTCCGCTCTTCCCTTCCTTCTCCCATTGACGCGATATGGCCAGAAGTGGTGAAAACGTCCTGAATATACAACCTTGTACACGGAGGAGGGGAGCCTCTTTATGGATGATGGGTTCACACCCTGGCTTCTGTATCTCTGGCATGTTTACCCAACCCCATTACATTGTCCCGGGTTTTTCCTGGCCCGGCTTAGCCAATAACTGCCTTAAAGCACCCTCTATCTATCCTACCCCTGGAGGTGGCTGCATAGTTCCCCTAGACGTCTGTCGGGGACGGGTTGCTGTAGTAACCCCTCTTAATCGCTGGGACTCCCCAGGGCCTCTCCCGACTCCAGCAGCTCTTCTAGACCTCAGCGGCAGCTGTCTCTGCCTGCCAGAGGGTTGGCTGAAGCCATAGATATGTGTTGTTCTGCCTCTCCCTGTCCATGCAGTATGAGAGATCCTCTCGCTGCCCATGCAGTCTGAGAGATCCTCTCCCTGTCCAGGTTGGGAGGCCTGGCTGCAGCCACGGATCCCTGAGAGATCCTCTCGCTGCCCATGCAGTCTGAGAGATCCTCTCCCTGTCCATGCAGTCTGAGAGATCCTCTCCCTGCCCAGGTTGGGAGGCCTGGCTGCAGCCCCGGATCTCTGAGACTGCCTCTCCCTGCCCATGCAGTCTCAGAGATCCTCCCTCCGCCCATGCTGTCTCAAACATCCTCTCCCTGCCCATGCAGTCTCAAAGATCCTCTCTCTGTCCATGCAGTCTGAGAGATCCTCTCCCTGCCCAGGTTGGGAGGCCTTGCTGCAGCCACGGAACTCTGAGACTGCCTCTCCCTGCTCATGCAGTCTCAGAGATCCTCCCTCTGCCCATGCTGTCTCAAACATCCTCTCCCTGCCCATGCAGTCTCAAAGATCCTCTCCCTGCCCATGCAGTCTCAGAGATCCTCCCTCTGCCCATGCTGTCTCAAACATCCTCTCCCTGCCCATGCAGTCTCAAAGATCCTCTCCCTGCCCATGCAGTCTCAGAGATCCTCCCTCTGCCCATGCTGTCTCAAACATCCTCTCCCTGCCCATGCAGTCTCAAAGATCCTCTCTGCCCATGCTGTCTCAAAGATCCTCTCTCTGTCCATGCAGTCTGAGAGATCCTCTCCCTGCCCAGGTTGGGAGGCCTTGCTGCAGCCACGGAACTCTGAGACTGCCTCTCCCTGCCCATGCAGTCTCAGAGATCCTCCCTCTGCCCATGCTGTCTCAAACATCCTCTCCCTGCCCATGCAGTCTCAAAGATCCTCTCCCTGCCCAGGTTGGGAGGATTTGCTTCAGCCACGGATCCCTGAGAGATCCTCTCCCTGCCCATGCAGTCTCAGAGATCATCTCCCTGTCCATGCAGTCTGAGAGATCCTCTCTCTGCCCATGCAGTCTGAGAGATCCTCTCTCTGCCCATGCAGTCTGAGAGATCCTCTCTCTGCCCATGCAGTCTCAGAGATCCTCTCCCTGCCCATGCAGTCTCAGAGATCCTCTCTCTGCCCATGCAGTCTCAGAGATCCTCTCACTGCCCATGCAGTCTCAGAGATCCCCTCCCTGCCCATGCAGTCTCAGAGATCCTCTCTCTGCCCATGCAGTCTCAGAGATCATCTCCCTGCCCATGCAGTCTCAGAGATCATCTCTCTGCCCATACAGTCTCAGAGATCCTCTCTCTGCCCATACAGTCTCAGAGATCATCTCCCTGTCCAGGTTGGGGGGCCTTGCTGCAGCCACGGATCTCCGAGACTGCCTCAGTCTGAGATCGTCTGCACCCTGCCCAAGTTGGCTGCATCGACGGATGTTTCTCCATCAGCCGCCTCCTTCACACAGATCAAAGCATCTGCTTTCCTTATTAAAGCCCGTTAGCTTTAAGCCGTTCCACAGCCTTCCAAGGCCCAAGCCAACCAACAGCACCGGCACCAGCCAGGCAGGCGGGCAGGGCAGGGAGGGAGGAAGAGGGGTGGAGGAGGAGGGTCCGAGGGAGCAGGGAGGGAGTTGGGGGGTGGGGGGGCAGCAGAGGTCAATGTCTCGGGTCCGCAATGGCTTTGCAACTTGGGTCGTGATAAGCGTAGTGTTCTCGATTGGTGATTCCACGTGTTCTAACCAGTCCACCATGAAAAAACGGATCTCGGACTTGGGGGTGGGGAGAGAAAGGGGGTGGGGAGCGGAATGATGGAGTGGGTGAGGAGCGGGAGGAAGGGAAGAGAGGAGGAGGGTGTGGAACTGAAGGAGGGGGAGGGTGTGGAGCTGAAGGAGGGGGAGGGTGTGGAGCTGAAGGAGGGGAAGGTTGTGGAGCTGAAGGAGGGGGAGGGTGTGGAGCTGAAGGAGGGGGAGGGTGTGGAGCTGAAGGAGGGGGAGGGTGTGGAGCTGAAGGAGGGGGAGGGTGTGGAGCTGAAGGAGGGGGAGAGAGGAGGTAGACCAATAAAGGGAGGTTGGGGCAGGGGAGAGCGGAGAGTCGATCGGCCCTTACACCTCATTATTAGGCCGGTTTAGGACCTCAACAGGAGGTGTAAGAGAACCCTGAGAGATTGTAAGGTACATTTTACAGCTTACCTTCACCCCCCGCCCCCCCCCCCCCCTCCTACCCCCCCACCCCTCCCCCCACACTCACTCGCCGGGGGTGATGCCTCAAAATATGAGGTGGTGCATTAAGGTCTAGGGGTCTCGGCCTTGGCTGGTAGCGGCAGCACTCGTCAAACACAATCTTCTTGAACTGTTTATCAATTTCGTAAACATCGACACACTACGCCTAATACTCCCCATCCCCTCCCCTCCACCATCAACTCAATCACCACCACCCTCCACCCTGCACCCCCTACCTCCCAGCGATCACCTACACCTTCGCAGCGCCCTCTCGCCGGTGATTGGTGCTCACCTTGGCGTGACCTTGCTCCGAGCGCTGCCGCCGTTGACTTGACTCCCCCCTCCCCCCCCCACTCCACCCCTCCCCCCTCCCCCTTCCACTCCCCCCTCACCCTCCCCGAGTCGGCAAGGTCGCGATCCGTGGAGGAATTTCCGCCGATTTCCACACACGTTTTTTTGACCTCCCTCTATTGCGGCATAGCGTGGAATATGGAGCCTCGCTCTCGCTTTCACCGCGGGTGGATGGAGGGTCGTTGTCGTGTACATACAAGGTCATAATACTTTGGGGTCATCATACGGAATGCCCCATCAATGGTTTCTGGCCAACCACGCTCTTCAGTCAGCGACCGTTGTCAATGCTGGAAGGGCGTTTTTTTGCCGCTGGATAGCTGGATAGTGTTCTGTGAGATAAACTGGCCGGGGACTATGCTGTGTTGTGGAGTTTTAACCTCTTCGGGAGTGTTGGATGTTGTGACCGGTGGCCGTGAGGTGGCGCGATAGGTCATATGGTGAGCTGTGGATGCGGAGAGTGTCATTGTGTCTGGCTCTCTTTGATGTGACCGCGGTCGCCGTGTGTCCCAGGGTCTCAGTGGGACCCCCCCCCCCTCCCTACCCATCCCCAGCCGACCGGCCACCGCCACCTCTGGAGCCACCGACCCCCCCCCCCCCACCCCCAACCGTCTAGCCATCCTGGGACATCTCTGTCCCTATAGTGGCTCCGTCGGCCGTGGGGTATGTGTGGTGTGGGTGGGACATGTCACAGTGACCCCTCCCCCATCACCCCCCCACCTCCTCCACCTCCGCTTGCCCAGCCTCCACAAACACAAGGACCGCCGCGGTGTCTCTGAGTCGCTTCGTCCTTCCGTCCCACGGCGCGCTGGGTCAGACTCTTTGCTCTCTGCGGGAATAACTGGACGCTCCATCGAAAAGGTCATGGTGGTTCCGTGTATGGAGAAATAAGTGGGCTCTCGTTGAATAACTACCTTAGCCTACTACCTCACATGGAATAACTATACCTTTATTCTGTCGGAATTGTCAGTTTCTCTTACGGACTAACTGGTTGAGTCCACCTCTGTTGGAATAACTTCACACGCTAATTCTATCGGAATTGTCACAGAGGCTCGGTTTCTTGCGGCATAACTGAACCTTGCGTCTCTTGTGGAAATGCCATTTGTGCCTATTTGACGTGGAATAACAGAATACTATTCTATTGGAATGATGATAGACATCCTATCTCTCGTGAGGTATCTAGACGCTCCGTATCTATTGGATTAATTCGCCTCTGACACTCACGGAGTAGCTGAACGTCCTGTTGTCTTGTGCAATAAATCCGACGCGCTCTTCTCCTGCAAAGTCGCTTCGCTGTTATTCATGTTCTCATTGGTCGCCCCCTAGTGGAGGAGAATGAAATAACGCGACGTGACGTCACGGGAGGTTGCAGACGACATCTGACTTGTTGTTAAGCTGCCGTGGTACAACCGTGGCTCTGACATCGGCGGACCCACGGCTGTGGTCGTTAGAGAGAAAGTCTTGTTGAGTTTGACGGGAGTTGTATCCAACAGCAACCGTTGCCATGGCGATACAGATGTCAATGCGCGTCTTCAGTATAGGGTAAGCTGAGACACGCATCCCCCTTACCCTCACACACACACCACCACCCCTCACTCCTACCAATCATTGTTCAATCTCTGTTCCTACGCACAGCTTTCAGAGCGCCGTGTAAAATTGTGAACGGAGCATTAAAAGGGCAATTTCTAAAAGAAAAAAAGTGTATTTTCGCAATTATTATAGAAAATCTTGAAGACTGATATGTATTCACGGTGACCGTGCCATACAGTGATATCATGTTTACTAAAAAAAGTGTCTGCGATACGCTAAATATGAAATGTGCAACAGCAAACCAATATATTCGATTGTTACATGGTAGATGTATGGGTTTAAAGGGCCAGATATAGATAGCCTGTCGCGACATATGGGAGTCTACTGGGGGAGTGGGGGTGGGGGGGGGGGGGCGGGGCGGGGGCAGTGTGTTATATAGGACAGCATGCTATAGATACATGTCTTGCATCAGTTGACGTTGCATGGGTGGGGTGAGGGGTATAGATCTGTTCCAGTAGGGATGCCCGTTTTACTGTCGGGATCGATTCAGATAAACACTCTTAAAATGACCATTGCGACGACGTTTACGACAACATACCTCATGTGAGTACACAATTTGATTACGTCATGTTGGCAGTTTTAGTTTAGCTGTTGCAGTCTGTAGGCCTATATGGTACTAGTACTATATGCGTCACAGTTGCAGGTCGCTGTTGCGCTGGTATGCATTGGAACTGGTATGACAAAAATGATTTGGTTTGTTGACATGCATTTTTGATACCTCCATAATATCCATGGCGTTGTAAGCGGTAGACACTTTAATGCGGGGCGGAAAATTGCATGGGCATGATCGAAGTATAGATCTAAATGACTCATGGAATGTGAAGCATAAAT
The DNA here is from genome assembly GCA_964019135.1 of Arenicola marina. Lineage (NCBI taxonomy): Eukaryota > Metazoa > Annelida > Polychaeta > Arenicolidae > Arenicola > Arenicola marina. The sequence goes on along the minus strand of OZ025254.1, from coordinate 41,150,115 downwards.
GGTCCGGAATTATTCATCTTTGGCGAGTTTCGCTGGGTATCAGGATATCGCCCTGTAGCACAGCGGGTAGCCCGCTCGCCTTCCGGCTGTTGCATGGGCTGGACGTCTTTCTTCGCAAAGGGTAGGGGAGACTTCCCCGGGATGTAGCTCCTTTCTATCTTTTAACTAACGGAGATGAGTGTGTGCATGAGCTGCAGACCAACTGGTCGTGGGTTCGAACCCTGGTATCTGCGTCTGTGGCATCTGTGGGTTTTTCATCCATCCCCATTTCAGTGTCGAAAGCATGGACTAAATGGACTAAAATATACAGCCTTTCATTTATCACAAGAGCTTAACGTTTACAATCAGGGTCGCCTTACAAGTTGAAGTGTCTTTTCTTATACAATGTACTTCACCCACCTTCCGCACTATTGTCCTCCCCCCCCCCCCCCCCGCCGACACCTAGTCCTTGCCCCAGCTTGCCTATCATTCTCTGTCTGTACTGACGTTCGTTGTAAATCTTTGAGGCGTGACGTGTCCCCAGTCATAGTGGTCGTTAACAAGACCTGCCCCCCTCCCTCTCTGGCCCTCCCCCCTCTCTCTCTGGCCCTCCCCACCCCCCCCCCCCTCCGCCCCACTGGGCTATCCACGGCGGTCAGCAGCGGTTACCATATGGCGATATAAACTCATTCTCTCGGTGTAAGTCACTCGAAATACCATTCACCTGAAAACCTGCTCGCTTGATGTTCTTCTGAAGTGCAAACAAGCTCACTAATAGCCAAGATTTATGCCACGGAACTATGCAAATTCGCAGTTTTTTCGCGACAACTCAAAAGTGATCATGGTTTAGGAAGGGTTCTCTGCTTGACCTGAAGTACCCGCCTTGAGCGCTGTAGTGTGACTCGTGTCTGTAAGGGGGCGCCCTATGGAGAGTGCGCACTCCAGAGACTGATACTATATAGAGTCTGTCACTCTGCCAGCAGAGGGAGCTCATTCCTCACATCACCTCACGTAAACGCCCACCTCACTGTTGACCTCAACGGCGTTGGGGTGACGAATGGTTTTAAAAGTTTGTTTAATCGAATAGTGTATTTTCTACGCAGAATTTGAAAAATATGATCTTTCCGTTGTCGAATGGTCACAATGGAAGAATATTTCAAAATAACGCAGGGTCAGAGATCAAAACGCTTCACGCCTTTGACCTCAATCGAATGCAGTTCGAAAGTAACATGGCTCCCAATTAATCAAACTCGAATGGATTCGTCCCGTACGGTACCAGCAGCACAGTAGATGCTAAACACTGGTGTATTTGATGGCAAACGGCGAATCTATATTCGATTAGATTCATTTCAATTTTCGCGTATAAAGGATAATGGTTACATTTGACGTGGGGCAGAGGGACTATGGCGTAAGCGTAACGCCCTCTGCCGGGAGAGTCTGTGTGAATCGCCTGTGTGGATCAGTGGGTAAGCAGGCTGAGCTGGCAGAACGACAGGTCGTGGGTTCGCGCCCTCGCACCTGCACATGGGGCATGTGTTTTCCTCCCAACTAAACCCCATGTCATTGTCCCGGGACGTTTCATGGTCTAGTTTAGCCTTCATTGGCACAAAGTGGCCCAACATTTGCTTTCATTTCTGCCCGGTCCGCCCTGTGAAACTCGCCAATGAAAACACTGTGTGTTTGGTTTGAGTTGGGGAGCTCCTCTAGCTCAGTGGCTAGCACAGAGAGTTTGAGACATAAATTGACACGTATATCCTGTCGCTCACATCTCTCTTTGCCCCGGGGTGTTCCTTGAGCCATATAAACCCTAGGCCTAAAACGCCAATTGGTTCCTTGGCGTTGACTAGTATTAAACAATTCTGGTCTTATCGCGTCAATGGAAAAAGGAAGGGAGAATGGAGCCATGTCCCCGGGGGTAACCGCCTACTTTTGCGAAGAAGGACATGGGATGTTTATCATGCGAGCACACAGACATGGCCACAGCGGAGCTCGAAACACCGATCCACGTGCCGTCAGGCTCTCGGGTGGCCAGAGCGCTCAATGCGAGCGTTATAACCCACTGAGCTATCGGGCGGCCCCCCAAGTCGTTGGAAGGGATAAATTCTTTTCCTTCCACTATTACATTACATGGCGGGTTAGTAAATTTGGGACGAAAAGTGGAGCGCCATATCCCGGGGGGTAAAGCCCCTACTTTTTTCGAAGGAGGAAATGAAACAAATTGATGCTTTGTGCACTCATTGGCTAAACTGGGCCACGGAACTGCCCGGGACTTAAAAAAAATGATGAATGAATGAAACAAGTTTGGATTCGAACCCAGCACCTATTGATGTGCGATATAGTGCGCTAACCGCTGCAGCAAGGAGGACATGGGATCTTCACCCTCGTAAAAAGACATTCACATAATGGGGGCGCGAACCCTCGGCACGATGGCTGGCCTGGCAGAATACCCTCGACAAAGTCCAGCACGCTGACCACGGGACCATGCGGGTGTCCCCATACCACAAAACCCTACGTGGGCTGGAGCGGGCGAGCCAGAGTCGCCAAAAACAACACTGAAGTGCAGAATGTGCGGTAGATGTTACCCGGCCGCAGTTTTTCCGTCGACAAGTTTACAATACACTACAGTGGCAGTGTAGCTTCCGCGTTATACGAATGCCCAAGTCGAATCATATCTAGGGGTCCTGAAGGGGTAGTCCACTGTCCAATGTCGTATTTTCCAAATTCTCAACGTCGAATGTCGATTTTTCTCAGATTTTTTTTCTAAAATGCCAATATCTGTGTCGATGTCGCTTTTACACATCCTCAATGTCAAAATTTGGGGGTCAATGTCGATTTTTCAAATATGCCTGTGTCGTGTGTCGCCATTTTCCTCTTCCAGACCCCTATATATATATATATAGACACAGCCTGTGACGTGCTGCGTTGTATTCCAGTTATATACGGCAATATAATAATAGGAATGAATATGGGAGAGATAGTCGAGATAACGACATAACAAGCTTGATATATATGATTGACCTGTCACATTCCGTGTCTGATAAACCTACCCGGGAATTATGCGTACGGAGCCTGGAACTTCCTATCCGTAGTACCAGCCGTGTCCGCTTGGGGGAGCTGCGCGGTGAATGAGCTGAACTGTTCTCTGTTGACGTTATGACCTGTCTTTGTTGACTACGGGGATGTAGGGGTGAGAGGGGCGGCGTGAAGTTGGAAAGACAGAAATACAGAAAGATAGAAAGACGAAATAGTGAAGTTGGAAAGACAGAAAGACAGAAAGATAGAAAGACGAAATAGTGAAGTTGGAAAGACAGAAATATAGAAAGACAGAAAGATATTTTACTGTTATTTTCGGAATACATCAATGTGTAAACTGTAACAATGGGTGTACATTTGGGGTTGGGTGTCAGTCTCTTCTGTGTTTGGTCTGTCTGTATTGTATTTATCTTACTTCCCGCATGGTGGCGTCCCATTCCACACTGTTACAGTTTACACATTGATCTTTCTGGTGTACACCTTTTTCTCTACGGCACATGGCCAATCAACCTTTACTTTTTTGAATAGCCCTACTCCTGCCCCATCTACGCTATAACTTTCATCGTGTCACAGAATCTACAAATAGGGTAACCATTTCATTGCTTAACAGACCTTAATTAAATATTTTTTGTTTAAAACGTCTTTCTGGTGTACACCCTTTTCCCTACGGCACATCGCCCATCAACCTTTACGTTTTTGAATAGCCCTACTCCTGCCCCATCTACGCTACAACTTTCATTGTGTCACATAATCTACAAATAGTGTTACCATTTCATTGCTTAATAGACCTTAATTAATTTTTTTTTTTAAAAACGTCTTTCTGGTGTACACCCTTTTCCCTACGACACATCGCCAATCAACCTTTACGTTTTTGAATAGCGCGCTTACCACTACACCAGGGAGGCCCCCAGGACCTATTGATCTGCGGCCTAGAGCGCTTACCACCACACCAGGGAGGCCCCCAGGACCAATTGATCTGCGGTCTAGTGCGCTAACCACTACACCAGGGAGGTCCCCAGGACCTGTTGATCTGGGGTCTAGTGCGCTTACCACTACACCAGGGAGGCCCTCAGAACCTATTGATCTGCGGTCTAGTGCGCTAACCACTTCACCAGGAAGCCCACAGGACCTATTGATCTGCGGCGCTAACCACTACACCAGAGAGACCCCCAGGACCTATTGATCTACGGTCTAGTGCGCTAACCACTACACCAGGGAGGTCCCCAGGACCTATTGATCTGGAGTCTAGAGCGGTTACCACTACACCAGGGAGCTCCCCAGGACCTATTGATCTACGGTCTAGTGCGCTAACCACTACACCAGGGAGGTCCGGGTCACGTGGTTTGACAGCCAGATGTCCGTGCGGGGTGGGAGGCATATCCCCAACCTTGACTTATCAGCACCTCCTTTAACACTCTCAGCTTCCACCTGTCCATTGACATCCTGCTTTTGTACCACCCCCTCCTCCACTCCCCTTGCCCCCCCCCCTCCCCTCCCCTACCCCAAATCGCCCTCTCCCACCCCATATATATTTAATTAAGGTCTATTAAACAATGAAATGGTTACCCTATTTGTAGATTCTGTGACACGATGAAAGTTGTAGCGTAGATGGGGCAGGAGTAGAGCTATTCAAAAACGTAAAGGTTGATTGGCGATGTGCCGCAGAGAAAAGGGTGTACACCAGAAAGACGTTTTAAAAAATATATATTTAATTAAGGTCTATTAAACAATGAAATGGTTACCCTATTTGTAGATTCTGTGACACGATGAAAGTTGTAGCGTAGATGGGGCAGGAGTAGAGCTATTCAAAAACATAAAGGTTGATTGGCGATGTGCCGCAGAGAAAAGGGTGTACACCAGAAAGACGTTTTAAAATCTATATATTTAATTAAGGTCTATTTAACAAGCAAATGGTTACACTATTTGTAGATTCTGTGACACGATGAAAGGTGTAGCGTAGATGGGGCAGGAGTAGGGCTATTCAAAAACGTAAAGGTTGATTGGCGATGTGCCGTAGGGAAAAGGGTGTACACCAGAAAGACGTTTTAAAATCTATATATTTAATTAAGGTCTATTAAACAATGAAGTGGTTACCCTATTTATAGATTCTGTGACACGATGAAAGTTGTAGCGTAGATGGGGCTGGAGTAGGGCTATTCAAAAACGTAAAGGTTGATTGGCGATGTGCCGCAGAGAAAAGGGTGTACACCAGAAAGACGTTTTAAAAAATATATATTTAATTAGGGTCTATTAAACAATGAAATGGTTACCCTATTTGTAGATTCTGTGACACGACGAAAGTTGTAGCGTAGATGGGGCAGGAGTAGAGCTATTCAAAAACATAAAGGTTGATTGGCGATGTGCCGCAGAGAAAAGGGTGTTCACCAGAAAGACGTTTTAAAAAAAAAAATATTTAATTAAGGTCTATTAAACAATGAAATGGTTACCCTATTTGTAGATTCTGTGACACGATGAAAGTTGTAGCGTAGATGGGGCAGGAGTAGGGCTATTCAAAAACGTAAAGGTTGATTGGCGATGTGCCGTAGGGAAAAGGGTGTACACCAGAAAGACGTTTTAAAATCTATATATTTAATTAAGGTCTATTAAACAAAGAACTGGTTACCCTATTTGTAGATTCTGTGAGACGATGAAAGTTGTAGCGTAGATGGGGCAGGAGTAGAGCTATTCAAAAACATATAGGTTGATTGGCGATGTGCCGCAGAGAAAAGGGTGTACACCAGAAAGACGTTTTAAAATCTATATATTTAATTAAGGTCTATTAAACAATGAAGTGGTTACCCTATTTGTAGATTCTGTGACACGATGAAAGTTGTAGCGTAGATGGGGCTGGAGTAGGGCTATTCAAAAACGTAAAGGTTGATTGGCGATGTGCCGCAGAGAAAAGGGTGTACACCAGAAAGACGTTTTAAAAAATATATATTTAATTAGGGTCTATTAAACAATGAAATGGTTACCCTATTTGTAGATTCTGTGACACGTGGAGAAAGTTGTAGCGTAGATGGGGCAGGAGTAGGGCTATTCAAAAACGTAAAGATTGATTGGCGATGTGCCGTAGGGAAAAGGGTGTACACCAGAAAGACGTTTTAAAATCTATATATTTAATTAAGGTCTATTAAACAAGGAACTGGTTACCCTATTTGTAGATTCTGTGACACGATGAAAGTTGTAGCGTAGAAGAGGCACGAGTAGGGCTATTCAAAAACGTAAAGGTTGATTGGCGATGTGCCGTAGGGAAAAGGGTGTACACCAGAAAGACGTTTTAAAATCTATCTATTTAATTAAGGTCTATTAAACAATGAAATGGTTACCCTATTTGTAGATTCTGTGACACGATGAAAGTTATAACGTAGATGGGGCAGGAGTAAGGCTATTCAAAAACGTAACAAAAAACAAAAAATGTATAATTGGTTAGAAAATTGGTAATTTACATCATGCTTTCGGTGACCATTTGGAGCGCTATCAGTCTTTTTGGTGTTTGGTCTGAGTGTATCTCATGGTGCGC
>OZ025254.1:41101765-41143380 GCA_964019135.1 Arenicola marina | reverse complement strand
AAAATCCGAGTTATGTCTGGAGCTGTGGCATCATCCTCTTTACCTCGTTGAGCCAGTTCCTTGCTCCAATGTGGCTATACAGTGTTACACGGTCTTTCTGCACGAAACTGGTTATAAACACCAACCATGCTTCCACCCATTCCCCTTGTAAAGATGGCGGTAATGGGTTAAACATCAAAATGGTTGCGTAAATGTCAGTTCCAAGTGATCCATGTTAAAAAAAAATCGATAATAACAAGGAGGCTTTGGCGAGAGTAATACGTGAGCTATATTAAACTCTTAGACAATGGCTTGCACAGGAAAATCGGCTTTCATCCAACCCAGCGAATCAAAAGTGAGGGCGACATGTTAGTGCTTATCAATGGTCATCGAGTAACAGCAGTTTACCCAGTGACTGTACTGTATTACAGTGCGTCTGTTTGGGACCTGCAGCAAAACGCCCAAGCTTTATTTAAGCTTGACGGACGGCCGCATCCTCAGCGTCTGACACGCACCCCCACCCCACACACCCCACCAAACACCTCTCCTATCACCCCACCCCTCCCCCTCTAAAACTATAATCAGAAAGTACGTTAGCTAAAACATACCATAAGGACGTGGATGATTAAACTTTAATGACATGTGCTATATTTTCTTTTTCTTTTTTTTCGTTTTTTTCTGTGTGTGTCATACGATAACCCTATACCCCCCCCCCCCCTCCTCCCCTCCGTCTCTCTTTGTTCCTCCGCCTCGCGTCCCTCCCCCCCCCCCTCCCCCCCATCGCCACCACCAGTGACTGCGGCTGGCAGGCCAGAGTCCGCCGTGTTTTTCTCCCGTGTCTCCCGATAAGCTGCCGCCGAGCGCAGCTGGCGTTGACAACTCCCCTGCCGGAGAGGGGGCGGGGTGTCGGCGGATTGTTGAAGTTGAGGACGTGACGCGATATCTGCGACACGTCACTGGTCAGGTGACACGTGTTCTGTGGCACGTTAGTTTTTGGGTGGAGATGACGCTATCTGCGTCTACATATATTTTTTTATAACTTTTGTGGAGGTATAGTTTGGAGTTGACACGATCTGCGTCATATGGCGTGGATAAGGTACGTCATAGCTTGTGTGGAAGTGACGCGCACGTCTTATCTTGTGCAGAAGTGACGCAATCTGTAGCACGTCTTATCTTGTGTGAAAGTGACGCAATCTGTAGCACGTCTTATCTTGTGTGGAGGTGACGCAATCTGTGGCACGTCTTATCTTGTGTGAAAGTGACGCAATCTGTAGCACGTCTTATCTTGTGTGGAGGTGACGCAATCTGTAGCACGTCATATCTTGTGTGAAGGTGACGCGATCTGTAACACGTCATATCTTGTGTGAAAGTGACGCGCACGCCATTTCTTGTGCAGAGGTAATCTACATCATATGTGTGAACTCCGGGTGAGGTGATGAATTGTATGGTTGAAGTGACTTATGTTCGGAGGAAACGTTCCTTCCGCCCGCTCCGGCCCCGCGCTCGGCTTACAGTGGGTGATGAGGTCAGACTCTAACCAAATGTAGGCCGCTGTCAGTCGGCAGAACACATCATGTACTGTATAAACACAGCATACCGGCAGCTCTGACACAGTTAAAGGGGAGAGAGGAACTGTGGACGACCACATCTTGTGTGGAATGCGAGGGGTGAGGGCCTGGCTGCTTGTGACGTCACGCGACGCTGCGGCGGCGGCGGCGGCGGCGTCAACGCGTGGCGGAGCCTTTCCTTCCCCCCCATCGCTTATGTTTAACGACCAGTCGGGAGGTCAGACGCCACCGCTACCTGTAAAGAAGGCTATTTTATAGACTACTTCTGCCAAGGACTGGACGGGCTGGGCTGGACAGGCTGGGCTGGGATGGCTGGGCTAAGCTGGCTGGGCTGGACAGGCTGGCTGGGTTGGGCTGGCTGGGCTGGAAGAGGCGTGTTGTGTTGTGTGTATGTGGTTCGCAACCAGTAGCGCCGTCGTGTTGCCTACATACGCTACGTGAGGTTAGGACCACCCACCTACCCACCGCGCTCGACCGACACCCCTCTAGCCACCCCCTTCCCCATTCCCTACCTACCCCTCCGCCGTAACGTGCCCGCCCAGCACACCCCACCCCCCTTCCGCTCCCACCACCTGCTCTCTGGGGGTGGGGGATGTACTGCCCCCACCCCCACCGCCGCCCCACCTGCTCTCTGGGGGCGATGTAGCCGCCGCCGACACGTTCGCTGATACCTACTCATGAGGCGATATCACTTCTGTAACTACCGCACTACAGACACGCCTGGTGACTTTGCCGAGTAACAACTTAAAGTCGAGGCGGCAGCGGTTTTCGTTATTTTTCCTCCGCTTTAACTCCGCCGTGGAATTCGCGTCTCGGATCACCATAATATCGCGCGACGCGCTGGATACGCACGCGCAGTCGTTGCCCGGGTAACCGTGGATCCACCGGACCCGCCCCCCCCCCCCAGCCATCTCCCTGGAGCGGTCCCTCCCCCCCCCACCACCACCACCACCACGTAACGTGGCCCTGGTCGGTGTATTGTTTGTCTAAATACCACCGGCTGCGGCGCCGTTACCGCCACTGCTGACCTAGAAGTGTTTTTTTTTGTTCACCCAACAGGCGTGGCCTTCTTGTTCAGTGCGTCGCGGGCCACCCTCACCCCCCCCCTCCCCCCACCACCCATCCCCACCGCTGTGGTAGTAGGCATCATCGTTATGCACGTGGAGGACATGTTTGATGTGGACTGGAGAGAACCCGGTTATCAGGCTAATTGACGGATCTGGCATCCAATCAGGGCAGGCGCTGCGGCGTATGCCTTCCGGAACTACCTGCTATTGACTCACGCTTACATCTGCAGCCTGGCCTGGCCACGACGGGTGACCTGTTGACGGGTCGTTGGGTGTGTGTGAGGGGGGTAGGGCCTGGCCCCGTGTCGCGCTCGCTGGCTCACCCACCCTCTGACACCCGCTGTGGTCGGTGGCGGCGCCTCGTCAACGGCCGACCCACCCCTCTGTCCGCGGAGATATAGCGCTGGATAACACTCAGGATATCGCACTCATCATGTCGACCTGGACCTCGATGGAGTCTGTTGTGCAGCCTACGATCTTAAAGACCCTTCTCGACAAGCCACTGAGTGGACGACGTCAGTCCAGAGAGGGCTTGGAACTTACATTTAGTGTGGTATATAATTAACATTTAGATTTAGATCGAGAGAGACTGATAAAGAGCGGTATATATAGAGAGAGAGAGTGACAGGCGGACGTAACCGGGGTTGGACGTCCCGAAAATCAGTCAGGCGGGACTAATTGGTGACGTCACCATGACGACGCGACTGCTGACGGGCGGCGCCGCGCGGCAGCCCACTTCCGGTTTCAAACTGCAGCCGATTGACGACAAGACGGAGAGTCCGTTGCTACAGCGACGGAAGAAGCTGCATGACCAAGATGGCGACAGGTATGACGTGGGCGTCACGTGATGCCTGCCTAGCGACGGGTTGCTAGGACGGCCGACAGTCGCCGTCGCTAAGGCGACAGGTCGCTAAGGCGACAGGATAAGGGTTTTTCCGTCCCGCGGTCGTTCTGGGTGCCATCGTGGGGACCGTAAAGGATATGAAATGAACTGGTGTTTCAGTCCGCTTTGGTGCACACAAGGACTTTAATAACTGGACCAAGGAACCTCACTGGTGAATCCAGACTTGGGGAAGACTCTAGGGGGTATATACCCCTACACCCTCCCCCACCCCTGGCCTCCCCGCCTTTGAGAAGTTCTTTGGTTTGAAGGTTTGGAGGTTTTGTTGTGGACCCCCACCCCCTATTTTGTTGTGGCCAACCCTCTTTTGTTTGGGAGTGACTTTTGCGGGTTATTCCCTCCGCCGATCGTAATGATCTCTGAGGGTGTGCCCCACCCAACGTGAAAGTCGATCCCCTGGGTGGTGGGGGGGGGGGGTGGGGGGGCGGCATCCCTCGGTTGGGGCTTGCCGCCCATGCATACTATACAAGCCATAGATATATGGAAAGTGAAAACAAGTACGCGATTTTGTGGTCACCGGGAGAAAGGAATTTGGTCAACAAACGGCATCTAAAATAAACACCGACAGTCAAGTGTATGGATGTTAATTATTTTGACACTAGATATATATATGGTTAAAAGCTGATTGTGCAGTCTCAGATGGGCACATCGATGGACAATGCCGGTTTCTGCTCCGGGTGGGTGGGAGGGGGGTGGGGAGAGACTTTGAATGTACCTATCAATATATAGTCCCCCACCCCTTTCAATAACGCCGCGTGGATCGGTGGTTCGCACCTCGCTGTTGCCATGTCTGTGTGGTCCCAGGATAAAGATCCCATGTCTTTCTTCACAAAGAGGATGGGTGTACCCCTGGGGACTTGGCTCCACTCTCCCTTCCTGAATATACAACCAACCAATCCCCTTTCAATATTCCGGTTCCCCGGGTGGGGCCTGGTGGCCGGTCTTCACGTGTACCTTGGTGACGAGGGGCGAACGTTAGGTGTGCACTGCACTGGTGGGGCGGGAGGGGGAGAGGGGTGGACGAGGGTGGTCGTGCGACCGATGCGAGGTGGCCGTACGTTGTGGAGTGGGTACCCCCCACTCAACTCACTGCTCCTCTCAAGTCCTGGATGCGTTGACATAACTGTGTGGTACACCTCTCGTGTTGACAGATGTGTGCGGTGTAAATATGTCATCATGTTAGCCCCCTTTCCATGTCCCTTTGGGGTCAGTTACACAGATACAGGTAGACAAATACAATGTACAGGTATACAAATACAATGTACAGGTATACAGATACAATGTACAGGTATACAGATACAATGTACAGGTAGATAAATACAATGTACAGGTACACAGATACAATGTACAGGTAGACAAATACAATGTACAGGTAGATAAATACAATGTACATGTATACAGATACAATGTACAGGTAGACATACAATGTACAGGTAGACGTATACAATCTACAGGTAGACACACAATGTACAGGTAGATAGATGCAATGTACAGGTAGACAGGTACACTGCATTTAGGTAAATTCATCAGCGGTTGCCAAGACACATTACAGGTATATGACATCTACACCAAGGCATCTCACGCCGTGATATGAGAGGTAGACAGCTACAGGTGGATACAGGAGTACGCACAGTTAGATAGTCACTGCCTGTATACATTTACACAGTACACGTAAATATGTCCTTATCTACTGATGGCAGTGATACGGGTGACGCTGCCTGCTGAGCCAAGCACGTGGCTCCGTGGCAGTGCGCTCGACTTGAGATGCACAGATGCCCTGTGGGTGGTACTCCGGGGACACGGGGCTGACATCATGATCCAATGTGCTATAGACCCGATCCAGGCTGTCAATCATTCATTGACGTCACTGTTGCTTTTATTCAATCATGTGGTGAAAAAAGGTCGTAATGTTGGACAAACAAAGCAACATGTCACTTTCTCGTCAGTTTCAGAGATGAGTACTTCTGACTTGTACCTACCATCTGCTATGATTGTCAATTTCCTATTCGCGATTAACGAAAAAAGACTCGTGGGCAGGGTTTAGTGTCGGAGTATGGATCAGTCTGTTGCCGGCCCCCGGGGGGTGGGGGGGGGGGGTAGGTAATACATTGCTGGGTTTAGGGGAGGGGGGTTTCGGGGTAAAGCGGTCGTTCTTCCATGTAAGGGCGAACCATTGTTTCAGCATAGTTCACGTATTACTCACGCCTAACGTTTAGTACAATAATACATTTCGTGAGTACTAACATGGAACATGGACCGGTAAAGTCCCCCACCCCCATTTTCACCTCGAAAATCCGCTCGGAAGGGGCTACACCCCTACACATTTCTGGGCCGAAATGCGAAGGGGTTCATCTTGCATGCTGGAAATGGATTACTTTAGAAAGCAGTAAGCGTGAGTAAAACGTATCCCTATGCAAACCACTGTTGTCGGGTCGGTCTATCTGGTGTTGTGTCTCAAGACCAATTCACACGTATTCAAGAGGATTGTGAGCCTAGAAGACGCATTCCATTCTGTGTTACTTCACAGTCTTGGCCTGTGAACCTGCTGACAATTTTGGTGTTTTTGGCCACTATAGTGCACATCATAACTTGATGATGGCCGACAAACAGGAAAAAGGTGTTAGATATGTAGAGTATGATCAAAATGATTGCGCTCCGTGAGTGGTGTTAAACCTCAATGAAATCGAAATGTACACGCATCATTGAAATCTGCACAGTAGCTGAAATGTGCACAGTCGCTGAGATATGCAAACATGGAAAGGTGTTGGATATGTGGAGTATCATCAAAATAATTGCTCACTCAGAGTGGTGTTAAACCTCAGTGAAATCAAAAGGTAACCCGCTATTAAAATGTGCACAGTCGCTGTGATATGCACTGTCGCTGAAGTCTTATTGTCGTTGAAATGTACACCGTCACTGAAAGTCTTCATTGTCGTTTAAATGTACACCGTCACTGAAGTCTTCACTGTCGTTGAAATGTACACTGATTCCCCAAAAGCTTCATCCCATTATCAAATCATCAAAAAGCTCCCTGTAATATGGTCAGATCGGCTTCAGCGCTGTTGATCTCTTTGCCAACAGAGACACTGTATCACCCGGGAGACATATACCATTAACTAATGAATCAATCTAAACATTTAAATTAGAATAACAAATGACATTTAGTTGGTTTCAGCGCAGGAATCTCGCTGCCAACAGGCACACTGTGTAACCTGGGAGACGTGTACCATTGACTAATGAACCAATCTAAATCTCTAAATTACATGTAATAAATATATAATAATCAATGTCCTGTGGTTGGTTTCAGCGCTGGGATGTCGCTGGGGAATGCCGTCTGTACCCGCTGCACGCAGGGCTTCGGCAAGGATGAGGAGATCGTCAACTCCAACGGGGAGGTCTGGCACACCCAGTGCTTCGTGTGAGTATACCACCCACAGCCCCAGCTCTCTCTGCCTCACCTCTCCTCCCCCCCCCCTCCCCACCTCCTCCCCCCCTTCCCCATCTCCTCCCCCCCTTCCCCACCGCACCTCCTATCACCTAACCTCTCTTCCCATATCCCCGCGTCACCGCGGCTGGCACGATAGCTCAGTGTGTTAGAGCGCTCGCCTTTGGTGCTCCGGCCACCTGAGAGCCTTACGGCATGTGGATCGATGGTTCGAGCCCCGATGTGGCCATGTCTGTTTGGTCGATAAGGATCCCATGTCCTTCGCAGGGAGTAGGGAGTTACCCCGAGGACATGGCTCCACTCTCCCTTCCTTCTCCCATTGACGCGATATGACCAAAAGTGGTTAAAGCGTCCTGAATATACAACCAACCAACCCCACCCCACCTCTCCTCCCCCATCCCCACCTCACCGTCTCTTACCTCCCTTATCCCCACCTCCCCCATCCCCACCTCACCTCCACTCACCTCCTCACCTCCTCACCCCCCCCCCCCGCCACTGCTGCTCACATGACCCGAGTCACAGTGACCATGTATAATTGGCGCACCAGTCAGCCAATAGGCATCCGGCAAATGACCACGTGACTTAGCGTATCGTCTGCCTGTTCATAATCACCAGACGTATACGCACAACCTCCTCGTTGTTTTCACTTTCAATTTCAATTTTCAAGTTTTAAAGTAATATGGCCCCGTCGGGTCCAATTAATAGTTGCTGACGCTCGCCCTGTGATGTGTGCAACGATATATAAAAGTGAACAGCCCTAATGCGGCAGATGCAATCTGTGATGACGTCATCAGATATCTCATGGACCAAACTCCAGGCGTAATGTACGGTCCCAAGCCAAGAGATCCTAATCCTACGGTAACGGACGCCCCAACATGCCTTTCGCTTTAGCCTCTCGGGCTCCTTTGCTGTAGCATTCATATTTCCAATGTCATGTCTACTTGAACTTTGACCATATCCTAACTCTCAAAATTTATCTGCTGAGTGGACAGTTTCGGTAATGGTAAAACCGTTACCAAATGTTCGACTTAAAATTAAGAAAGATTTGCTGATAGGTAGGGTTTATGTACATGTATATTGATCCCCAGTGGCCATGGTTACGTCTGCCCTCCCGCCCTTCACACCCCGTCCCTATGCCTTAACGCTGACGCGACCAGCTGCGGAAGGATTAAGCCTATGTAGCGCTGTATACTTGTTCGCCTTGGTTGTGTGTAATGGCCTGACGTGTTAACGCTGCATGGCCATTGTCATCGTTATGGGCCGGCAACAGGTGGATTAAGTTAGCGGAGGGTCAGTAGCCTCTGTTTCCATGCCGCCTCATCCAGCGTCATATGCAGCTAGATCTTCTGTAGATCTTCATCCTAGAGCGTCTCCTTGATGCAACCTCCCTGCAGCGTCTCCTTGATGCAACCTCCCTGCAGCGTCTCCTTGATGCAGCCTCCCTGCAGCGTCTCCTTGATGCAACCTCCCTGCAGCGTCTCCTTGATGCAACTTCCCTGCAGCGTCTCCTTGATGCAACCTCCCTGCAGCGTCTCCTTGATGCAGCCTCCCTGCAGCGTCTCCTTGATGCAACCTCCCTGCAGTGTCTCCTTGATGCAACCTCCCTGCAGCGTCTCCTTGATGCAACCTCCCTGCAGCGTCTCCTTGATGCAGCCTCCCTGCAGCGTCTCCTTGATGCAACCTCCCTGCAGCGTCTCCTTGATGCAACCTCCCTGCAGCGTCTCCTTGATGCAACCTCCCTGCAGCGTCTCCTTGATGCAACCTCCCTGCAGCGTCTCATGTCCTCTAGCAAGCGTTGTCTCTTTACAGCCTCTGTTGGAGAGTTTATTTGGTAACCACTCTACTACGTAGTTTTCTTTAGCCGCTCTGTATGATCTTCTTTTGTAGCCCCAGCCTTTCTGGCTAAACCTGTTGTACCTGCAGCCGTTCTGGCTAAACCTCTTATACCTGCAGCCTTTCTGGCTAAATCTCTTGTACCTGCAGCCTTTCTGGCTAAACCCCTTGTACATGCAGCCTTTCTGGCTAAAGTTCTTTTACCTGCAGCCTTTCTGGCTAAACCTGTTGTACCTGCAGTCTTTCTGGCTAAACCTCTTATACCTGCAGATTTTCTGGCTAAGCCTGTTGTACCTGCAGCCCTTTCTGGCTAAACCTCTTGTACATGCAGCCTTTCTGGCTAAAGTTCTTTTACCTCCAGCCTTTCTGGCTAAACCTGTTGTACCTGCAGTCTTTCTGGCTGAACCTCTTATACCTGCAGCCTTTCTGGCTAAGCCTGTTGTACCTGCAGCCTTTCTGGCTAAGCCTGTTGTACTAAGCCTGTTGTACCTGCATTATTGCTGGCTAAACCTCTAAAACCTGAGCTGTTTTCAAACTCCAGCCTTTTCCAGCTCCCGCTTTTCCCTATCTCCATCATTTGCTAGTGACCCCCCTCTCCCTAGCAATTTCTTCCGTGTACCTCTTTTTGCTTTTCTGTGCCGTCTCATCCGAGCTGCAGCCTCTTGTGTGACCCTATCTGTAAGCTACAACCTGTGACCCCACCCTGTCTTAGAGCTGCAGCCTATTGTGACCCCACCCTATCTGTAAGCTACAGCCTATTCTGTGACCCCACCCTGTCTTAGAGCTGCAGCCTAGCCTATTCTGTGACCCCACCCTGTCTTAGAGCTGCAGCCTATTCTGTGACCCCACCCTGTCTTACAGCTGCAGCCTATTCTGTGACCCCACCCTGTCTTAGAGCTGCAGCCTAGCCTATTCTGTGACCCCACCCTGTCTTAGAGCTGCAGCCTAGCCTGTTCTGTGACCCCACCCTGTCTTAGAGCTGCAGCCTATTCTGTGGCCCCACCCTGTCTTACAGCTGCAGCCTATTCTATGACCCCACCCTGTCTTAGAGCTGCAGCCTAGCCTATTCTGTGACCCCACCCTGTCTTAGAGCTGCAGCCTATTCTGTGACCCCACCCTGTCTTAGAGCTGCAGCCTATTCTGTGACCCCACCCTGTCTTAGAGCTGCAGCCTATTCTGTGACCTAACCCTGTCTTACAGCTGCAGCCTATTCTGTGACCCCACCCTGTCTTAGAGCTGCAGCCTATTCTGTGACCCCACCCTGTCTTACAGCTGCAGACTATTCTGTGACCCCACCCTGTCTTAGAGCTGCAGCCTATTCTGTGACCCCACCCTGTCTTAGAGCTGCAGCCTATTCTGTGACCCCACCCTGTCTTACAGCTGCAGCCTATTCTGTGACCCCACCCTGTCTTAGAGCTGCAGTTTATTCTGTGACCCCACCCTGTCTTAGAGCTGCAGCCTATTCTGTGACCCCACCCTGTCTTACAGCTGCAGCCTATTCTGTGACCCCACCCTGTCTTACAGCTGCAGCCTATTCTGTGACCCCACCCTGTCTTACAGCTGCAGCCTATTCTGTGACCCCACCCTGTCTTACAGCTGCAGCCTATTCTGTGACCCCACCCTGTCTTAGAGCTGCAGCCTTTCCTGTCGCGTTTTACCCGCAAGCTTCGACGTATTCTGTATGTAACCAGTAATTGTGTCAAACGTGTCTCGAAGCCATTTTGTCTGAGATGAACCATGCCGGCCTATGTATAATAGCCAGACACGCACACGGATACATATACATACATATGTAGATAGATAGATATTCATATATATATAGATATTCATATATATAGAGATATTCATATATATAGATATATATATATAGAGAGAGAGAGAGAGAGAGAGAGAGAGAGATAGGGGTGGAGAGAGGGAGGGGGGAGGGGGAGAAAGAAGAATGAAGAAGGAAATAGCTAAACGTTTTGCCTGGTATAAGTACCCGGCCACTGAGCCTCAATGCGCCTGAGTGGGCCTAACGCCTGAGTGGGCCTTACGCTGTATAATGAGGGGTTAGATACTTGCCCTCTGGACTAATTGGAGAGTATTAGGTCCTTAAAGTAGCTCGAGGTGATGGCGGATGTCTGCCGATAGCATCTGGTCACGTGACACTGCAGACATCAAGCCATATTTGTAAGAAAAAACCTCCTGAACTATATATACACTAAGGTAGACAAATCATCGTCGTCGGTCACGTCTCGTAGCACTGTGATCTCGCACTTTTTCAAATCTCGTGGCCCTGTGATTCTGGCGCTTTCTCAAACCTCGTGGCGCTGTGATCTCGTGGTGCTTTCTCGCTTCTCGTGCCGCGAGAGTGTTGTGGCCCCCACCCCCGCCCTCTCCCGCCCCGCTGTGTATGGTGAATACGTACGTGTTGTGATTGGAGCTGAGATGTGGTTCCTGTGGTGGTTTCAAATAACAATGATCGCTATTGTTTTCTATTGTATGACTTTTTATTGACCAGGGTGCGAATGAATTTTGCTATTGTGTTTGCTTTTTGCTGCGCTTTTATGTTTTGCTGCTTGAATGTTGAAACCACTCTCCCGGTTGCTCTGTGTACACAACGCATAATGCCACCATGGATCAAACCTACTCTCAAATTTGTTTGATACTCAAAGCGAAGCTCTTGCATATATCGTAACACAACTACATCAGTATGCAGTAGATCCTCTATACATCTGTGTTGTTTACGACGATCGGTTTGGCCGGTTAGACAGTTGGCCAGTTCTACCCAGGCTCTAATGTATATTTTATTGCAATTAGCAGTTTTTTTCCTGTAATACTTATTTTATGGCAATGATTTGGCTCTTGAAAGAAACTTGCAGTATTGATCGATTTTTATGTCACATCTTCTGGTTTATTACTGATTTACTGTATACGACCCAAAAATGGCGCAACCGGGAGAGTTGTTACGACAATCTGTTGCTTTCTAGTGTTTGTATGCTTTTTGGTTAAGTAACGGTTAACAGACTTTATTTTAGTTAAGTTTTGCCTTGTGTTCACCCGTTTACTTTGTGCCGCGAGTTTTGTGCCATTTTCTTGGGTTGGGTTGGCCTGAGGAGTGAATCGCGCCCCCCCCCCCCTCCCGGTCTCTCCTCCACCCTCATCAGCACAGGAGTGGTGGGATGGTCGGTATAACGGGTGGCTGTGTCCTATGCTGTCCTGACCTTAACCCGCTCCCCGTTCACACGCCGCTTACCATAGCATGAACGGCGCCGACCTCGGCAACATGGCCGGCCACCCCTGTACGGCCTGCCACCGACCAATCACCTTCCAGCCCGGCCGTGACGTCATCAGCTTCCGGGGTGACCTCTGGCACCCGGCTTGTTTCGTGTGAGTACACGTGCACTGCCCGCTGGACTGCTGCTGGGCGTAGGCGACACCCCCCCCCCCCGTACACCCACCGCCCTCCCCGGCGGCGAGGCGGCACGTCACTTCCGGTGGCCATGCGCATGCGCATGCGGCCTGATGGTCCCGGAAGTTACGTCATTAGACGTAGTAGATGTTTGTTTTTATTCCATAGAGTGACACAAACCTTGAATGTGTAATTTTTGATGTATTCACTTATTTTTTTATTTATTCTTTCCCGATTAGTCACGGATGTTCTGTTTGAAAGCGACCGGTAGATCATGTGTGGTGGTGGAGGTGGTGGTGAGGGGTATTTGGGCCTCGGGCCTGAGTGCCGGGTAATTGAGATTTGAACAAAAACTGGGCCCCAATCCCCGGGGGTGAAACTGGCCCCAATCCCCTGGGGTGAACTGGGCCCCAATCCCCTGGGGTGAACTGGGCCCCAATCTCCTGGGGTGAACTGGGCCCCAATCCCCTGGGGTGAACTGGGCCTCACTCTTCTGGGTGAACTGGGCCCCCAAGCCCTGGGGGTGTACCAGGTCTCAATTCCTGAGGGTAAGCGGATAAACTGGGCCTCAATCCCCTTGGGTGAACTGGGCCTCAATCCCCTGGGGTGAACTGGGCCCCAACCCCCTGGGGTGAACTGGGCCCCAATCCCCTGGGGTGAACTGGGCCTCAATCCCCTTGGGTGAACTGGGCCTCAATCCCCTGGGGTGAACTGGGCTTCAAGCCCCTGGGGTTAGCCGGACCCCGAGCCCCGGGGGTGCACCTGGCCCTGTAGATGGCCCGGGCCCCGAGCCCCGGGGGTGCACCATGCCTTGGGTGGTACCGGGCCCCTAAACCCGGAGCTGCACCACGCCTTGGGTGGTGCCGGGCCCCTAAACCCGGAGCTGCACCATGCCTTGGGTGGTGCCGGATTGCATGGTGGCATGAGGCACGTGGTCGCCAGGTCACTGGTGTAGAGGTCACCTCAAGGTTGTGTCCCGTGAGTCGTGCCCCTGCAGGGTGCGCGCGGTGCATGCTGGCCTCTCAGCACCCATACGAACGATCCACTTCCTCCTCTCACTGTGAATGGTGTATTGCCGCCCCAAGCTGAGACTTGGCGTGGCAAGTGGTGGGAAATCTGCTGCCATGTGGAAGGCAAGGTGTTCAACGTTAAAGCATGAATCACTTGGCATGACGTTCTTATCGTGAAGGAATGTTGCGCAATGCATGTTATTCGGGTCATTAAGGAATGTTTCGTAATGCATGTTATCCGAGTCATTATAGAATGTTGCGCAAGGCATGCTGTTGTCATTAAGAAATGTAGAGGAAGGCATGGTTACACGTCTTGAAGATCTCCACATGACGTTTTATTTGCCGCATTGTGCATTTCACCACTGCAGACTGAATACGCTGCATTTGCTATTTGCCAATTTCACACTGTACTGGAAATGTACTTTAATATCGAAAGTATTGGCAAACTATTTGTGATGTCACTCTTACCCGAGGGGTTGGAACTCCTAGCCTACGCTAGCATGTGAATTGAAAGCGGCTGTTCATTGGATATAGCCTGCGTTGCCATGGTGCAATTTTCTGCACGGTGGTTACCATGGCGATAGCCGTCGGTGCGATTTGTTTTTGCCCTCGTTGCCGTGGCGCCGCGTAGCGGTTGTTATGGTTACGTATCGGAGATGGATAGCTGTAGCGCTAATTGTCATGGTGATGCTGCTCATGTCTAAGCTGCGTTACCATGGCGATTATATTACATATTGTTGCCATGGCATGTTTAGTTTTAGCCGTCGTTGCCCTGACATGTTCCGTTGTAGCCGTCGTTGCCATGGGGACTCTTTGTCTAGATATGTGGTTGCCATGGCGCACGCTGTCCTTGTCAATAGCTTAGTCTGTCTGTAGTTGTCCCATCTGTTCGCTTTGTCTGCTGGTTTGATTGGCATCAGAATGCATGACGCCTGACTGTCAATTCAACCTGCTCGCTTGTTGATCACTGACACGCACTGTGGAATTGCTTATAAAACGCACCAAGCTTGTATATTCTATATGTAAATGTTCTGTAGTTACTGCTGTGGTTTGTGTAAATTGTAATTGCGACTAAACTCGGATTTAAACCAATGAAACTCGTTGTGGCTTTTACCATTAGGAGAGTGTGATTCTGTTGTCGTTGGCAACCACTTTCTGCTGACCATGAAGTAATGGCATGCGCTTTGGGTGTGTTGGTGTAAATAGTACTTGATTTTTTTCGGAAACGAAGTAATAATTCATCTTTGGGGCTCTGGCTTCGGCCGCTGCTGTCGTCTCGCTGTGCTCATTACGTCATCATGTCACGTGTTTCCTGTTGCAGCTGCGCCCAGTGCTTCCAGCAGTTCCCGGATGGGGTCTTCTATGAGGTCAGTGACCTGTGGTTGCCAAGTGGGTGTGGTCAAGGGCGGATCAACATAGCTAATAAAACCTGTAATGGATATGCCTATAACAACTGTCCTGGCACAATATAACTCCTGTCTGATAGAGGACCTTCGCTAGCTCAGCTGGTAAGCAGACTGAGTTGCAGAATCGGCAGGTCGTTGATGTGAACCCTGGCACCTGCATTTAAAGCAGGTTTCGTCCACCCTCGTGTCGTTGTCCTTCATGGACACAAAGGTGGCTTAAAACATCAAGATTACATTTCATTTCCTGTGTCCTACAACCTTCTGCGATGTGAGAAACGTAGCCGTCTTATAGAACATTTACTAGAACAACGTAAGCCTCATTAAATTTGTAACGCGAACCTATTTTACCACATTTCATGGGCCGATGTAGCTGTGTTATTACTTCTGTGTTATAATTCTTAAACAAATCGTGATGATATATGGTATTTTAAACTGTTCCAGGCGTCTCACTTCTTGGGGTCTCTGAGAGGTGAGGGGTGAGGCGAGGGGCTTGTGGGACGCTAGAAAATGGAAGAAGCGAGATTACTGATCAAAACAAGGTGCCCCCCTCTCTTTGTGCCCCCTCCCCTCCATGTCCCCCCCCCTCCATGCCCCCCCCCTCCTGAATAGTTGCGTCATGTAGTTTGTTGCCTCTATTCAGTTTGACGGCCGCAAGTACTGCGAACATGACTTCAACGTGCTCTTCGCGCCCTGCTGCGGCCGATGTGGTGAGTAAAACACGTCTCGCGGCACGTCTCGCGACACTTCTCGTGACACTTCTCGTGACATTTCTCGCGATACTTCTCGCGACAATTCTCGCCACAAAAGTGCCTGAAGGAAATAACATTTTTATGTCGAGTTTTTGTGTTTATGATAGTTATAGAAACTTTGTGAGCTGATCGAGCCGGGTTTTCGGTTAGGTTCGTCTTTCATGTGACGTTCATTTGCTATGTTTAAGATCACTTATTGTAGTGATCGCGATTTTTTATCGGATTTTGCAGTTCCCATGATCACAATTATATCAAATTGTTCTAGGAGCACGATTGTCTTATTCTATGCTTACCATGATCACACTTCTGGTTTTGTTGCTACCGATATCACCTTGATATTACTTTGTTGTTATAGTGATGACAGTTATGATATTTTGAGATATGCTAATCACATGATCAAACCTATGTAATTATGTTATCTCCCGTTAGGTGAATTTTGTCGTTACCATAGAGCCGTTGTTTTGTTGATGCACTTTGTGCAATAATCTTGTTGGATTGGTAACTTGAGTCAATTTTTTTTTTTCGGATTGGTAACCTGAGTTGTATTTGTTGCGGTGTTGTAGGTGAGTTTGTGGTTGGTCGTGTGATCAAGGCGATGAACAACAGCTGGCACCCTCACTGCTTCCTGTGTCAACACTGCAACATCTCCCTCGCCGACTCCGGCTTCATCAAGAACGCCGGAAGGCAAGTATCTGCAGGACAAACAGGGGGACACAATGCCCGTGCTGGCCCGCCACGTGGTCACACAGACACTATATACACTGTACCGCCCTGGTGTAGTGGTTAGCGCACTAGACCGCAGATCAATAGGTCCTGGGGGCCTCCCTGGTGTAGTGGTTAGCGCACTAGACCGCAGATCAATAGGTCCTGGGGGCCTCCCTGGTGTAGTGGTTAGCGCACGAGACCCCAGGTCAACAGGTCCTGGGGGCCTCCCTGGTGTAGTAGTTAGCGCACTAGACCGCAGATCAATAGGTCCCGGGGGCCTCCCTGGTGTAGTGGTTAGCGCACTAGACCGCAGATCAATAGGTCCTGGGGGCCTCCCTGGTGTAGTGGTTAGCGCACTAGACCGCAGATCAATAGGTCATGGGGGCCTCCCTGGTGTAGTGGTTAGCGCACTAGACCGCAGATCAATAGGTCCTGTGGGCCTCCCTGGTGTAGTGGTTAGCGCACGAGACCCCATGTCAACAGGTCCTGGAGGCCTCCCTGGTGTAGTGGTTAGCGCACTAGACCGCCGATCAATAGGTCCTGGGGGCCTCCCTGGTGTAGTGGTTAGCGCACTAGACCGCAGATCATTAGGTCCTGTGGGCCTCCCTGGTGTAGTGGTTAGCGCACGAGACCCCAGGTCAACAGGTCCTGGGGGCCTCCCTGGTGTAGTGGTTAGCGCACTAGACCGCCGATCAATAGGTCCTGGGGGCCTCCCTGGTGTAGTGGTTAGCGCACTAGACCGCAGATCATTAGGTCCTGGGGGCCTCCCTGGTGTAGTGGTTAGCGCACTAGACCGCCGATCAATAGGTCCTGGGGGCCTCCCTGGTGTAGTGGTTAGCGCACTAGACCGCCGATCAATAGGTCCTGGGGGCCTCCCTGGTGTAGTGGTTAGCGCAAGAGACCGCAGGTCCTGGGTTCGAATCCGCGTCATGGGCATCTAATCTGGGGTTTATCCATGTAACCTTCATCATCCTTGGTCCAGTTTAGCCCCTTGTGGGCACAAAAGCGGCCTGAAACACCATTTCTTTCATTAAGTCGTTATATCACCCATATAATAGGCGTAGTTACCTTTTTGTCTCGCCGGTTGACCAGACAAGCTGTACCACACTTTTCGGAGGTTCTGCTCGTATTATTAAAAAATTGCGTGCCCAGGACGAAGATAGAAGAAGGTTTCAATCATACATATCTCGTGAACTTGAATTCAATTTCCGACACTTGTGGTCACAAACTTAATTAAGTCATATTGCCGGGCTGATGAAGGGAAAAGATACATTGTTGTAATGGTAAATACTGAATGCTTCATGTGGTGCCTGTCGTGTTTCAGAGCTCTGTGTCGAGAGTGCAACGCCAAGGAGAAGGCAGCCGGAATGGGCAAATACGTCTGCCACAAGTGCCAGTAAGTCCCCCCCCCCCACTGTATTTACTATATAAGCGGTCCGATCGGTTGCTTAAAGTCTAAGGGCAATGATATGCTCTGGCCGTAATTGCTTATAGCACATCTAAGTTACATCTCTGTTGTACATCTAAGTTTCGTTACGTTTTCAACAAGTCTTCGGTATAAATGGCTGCTTTGAACCTTCCCTTATCGCGGAATATTACAGCTTAACGATTCATTGAACGGATTAATCCAAACTGATCTAATCTAATATATGAAGTAGCCATGTCAGCAGCACGGTACCTCATCTAAGGGCTTTGGTATGTTATACCTGAACAGTAGTGGAGCAACATTGAGCCTTAATGGCACTCATCAAACGTACGGCGCAGGTGTGCTGCAATGTCCAGCCTTCGAGATGTCATTAACGTTGTCCATGTTACCTGTATTGGTTTAAATGTTTAGTCGTTATCATACCGGTGCGATGTCTTCAGCCATGAGGTTGTCCTTGCAGCTCCATCATTGAGGAAGGCCACATCAAGTTCAAGGGAGAGGCCTACCACCCTTACCACTTCAACTGTCACACCTGTAGGTGAGTACATCCCCCACCCCCACCCCCAGGGAGAGGCCTACCACCCTTACCACTTCAACTGTCACACCTGTAGGTGAGTACACCCCCACCCCCCACCCCCAGGGAGAGGCCTACCACCCTTACCACTTCAACTGTCACACCTGTAGGTGAGTACACCCCCACCCCCAGGGAGAGGCCTACCACCCTTACCACTTCAACTGTCACACCTGTAGGTGAGTACACCCCCACCTCCCACCCCCAGGGAGAGGCCTACCACCCTTACCACTTCAACTGTCACACCTGTAGGTGAGTACATCCCCCACCCCCCACCCCCAGGAGAGGCCTACCACCCTTACCACTTCAACTGTCACACCTGTAGGTGAGTACATCCCCCACCCCCACCCCCAGGGAGAGGCCTACCACCCTTACCACTTCAACTGTCACACCTGTAGGTGAGTACATCCCCCACCCCCACCCCCAGGGAGAGGCCTTACCACCCTTACCACTTCAACTGTCACACCTGTAGGTGAGTACATCCCCCACCCCCACCCCCAGGGAGAGGCCTACCACCCTTACCACTTCAACTGTCACACCTGTAGGTGAGTACATCCCCCACCCCCACCCCCAGGGAGAGGCCTACCACCCTTACCACTTCAACTGTCACACCTGTAGGTGAGTACACCCCCACCCCCCAGCCCCAGGGAGAGGCCTACCACCCTTACCACTTCAACTGTCACACCTGTAGGTGAGTACATCCCCCACCCCCACCCCCAGGGAGAGGCCTACCACCCTTACCACTTCAACTGTCACACCTGTAGGTGAGTACACCCCCACCTCCCACCCCCAGGGAGAGGCCTACCACCCTTACCACTTCAACTGTCACACCTGTAGGTGAGTACATCCCCCACCCCCCACCCCCAGGGAGAGGCCTACCACCCTTACCACTTCAACTGTCACACCTGTAGGTGAGTACATCCCCCACCCCCACCCCCAGGGAGAGGCCTACCACCATTACCACTTCAACTGTCACACCTGTAGGTGAGTACACCCCCACCCCCCACCCCCAGGGAGAGGCCTACCACCCTTACCACTTCAACTGTCACACCTGTAGGTGAGTACACCCCCGCCCCCCAGCCCCAGGGAGAGGCCTACCACCCTTACCACTTCAACTGTCACACCGGTAGGTGAGTACATTCCCACCCCCGCCAGACCTGTGGGTGAGTTACGAGACTATCCCCTTCCCCTAGCCACACCTGTGGGTGAGTCCCCCCCCTCCAGGGAGAGGCCTACCACCCTTACCACTTCAACTGTCACACCTGTAGGTGAGTACGTCCCCACCCTCCCACCCCCACCCCCCACCCCCACCCCGACCCCCACCAGACCTGTGGGTGAGTTACGAGACTATCCCCTCCCCCTAGCCACACCTGTGGGTGAGTACCCCCCCCCCCCCGCGTCTGGATTACCTATTTGTCTTGGGTCAAAGTGAGTCTGTCAATGCTATCTCAATGGTGCGGATGACGTCATCTCCCCACATCGTGATTTCCTGACGGTTATGCCCTCCTTGTTCACTATGCTACCCTACCTGCCGTACTGTATTACATGTGTTAGGAAGTATTGGCAATACAAACGCAAGTCTGACATCGCAGGAATCCCATTTGGTGACGTCACCTTTGTGAAAGCGATTGCCAGACATTTTTCGACATGTTTACAGTGTGGAGCTGACTAACGACGTGTCTGGTGTTGACAGCGTCGAGCTGACTATGACCACATGTCTTGTGTTTCCAGTGTGGAGCTGACTGACCACATGTCTTGTGTTTCCAGTGTGGAGCTGACTATGACCACATGTCTTGTGTTTACAGTGAGCTGACTATGACCACATGTCTTGTGTTTACAGTGTGGAGCTGACTATGACCACGTGTCTTGTGTTTACAGTGTGGAGCTGACTGACCACGTGTGTTGTGTTTACAGTGTAGATCTGACTAACCACGTGTCTTGTGTTTACAGTGAGCTGACTATGACCACGTGTCTTGTGTTTACAGTGTGGAGCTAACGTCCGAGGCCCGTGAGAAGGGTGGGGAGCTGTATTGCCTGCGCTGCCACGACAAGATGGGGATCCCTATCTGCGGGGCGTGTCGCCGACCCATTGAGGAGCGTGTGGTGCACGCCCTGGGCAAGGCTTGGCACGTAGAGGTCAGCCCCCTATGCATAAAGATATATATATATAATAATAGATATCAAGAACCAGACATGCGATAGACTATAAAATCCAAGTCCGATGTTATTATGTCCTAACGTCATTGTGTTCTCATGTCAGTCATGACGTCATGGTGTTATCATGTCAGTCATGACGTCATGGTGTTATCATGTCAGTCATGACGTCATGGTATTATCATGTCAGTCATTACACCATGGTGTTATCATGTCAGTCATAATATACAATATATTGTTATAATATATTGTTATTATATACTGCTATACTATTATGTTATTATATACTCTTATAATGTTCTGTTATAATACACTGGTTGCTATAGAAATGACTTGTGTTTTCAGCATTTCGTGTGTGCCAAGTGTGAGAAACCGTTTCTGGGCACTCGCCATTACGAGAAGAAAGGTCTTGCTTACTGCGAGACTCACTACCACCAGGTGGGTGACGTCTCCACTTACTATGGGGTTCCTATAGTACAGACTGGTATAAGACACGGTCTATTCATCTCATTAAAACAATATGCGCAAGACTTTCAATTATGTAAATGTTTTGTGGAAATGATCTGCCTTCAGAAGTCGTCTCCGCAAATAACATAATCATCTCCTATTTGAGAATTTGTTAAACATAATGAGGATTTGACTTTGCGCTGGCGTATCTTGAGTAGTTTGCTTGCATTTCCATTGTGTGACCTGGCTCTTACGTGTAGATGTTGAATGCCGCCGTTTTGTTGCAGCTCTTTGGAAACATCTGCTTCGTCTGTAACCAGATCATCACTGGAGACGGTAAGTGGCGCCACTGACCACATCATAACCATCAGACACTGAACAATGCTCTGTCGTATACAGTACATTTAATAGCTACCTCCCCAAGTTGGTTTGGAGATCGGGGCTACCACCGTAGTTCATATAATCCAACCGGAAATAGTGCATATTATCCAACCAGAAAGTAGTACATGTACATGATCCAACCGGAAGTTAATGGTACTTCCGTCTGGCGTTTCAACGGTTCCGGATTCGCTTGCCAAGTTCAGCTCACGCGGAAAATGGCTGAGATCGAATAGTGTTTATAAGTAAAACAAGGTAACACGTGCTGGTCACGCGGTACGCCTTTACCGGTGTATTCATGGTTGTCTTTTGTCTTTACAGTGTTCAGTGCCTTGAACAAAGCCTGGTGCACCAACCACTTCGCCTGCTCCGTCTGCGACCGCAAGATGAGTCAGAAGTACGTACTGTTTCTTTCCCCTCCAAGCGAATCTTTGTTTTGTGACTTATTTGTGATTTCGTATCACCTAAATTGGTTTAAATGAACTTAAATAAAATCATTTTTTGCTTAAATGAAATTGGTTTAGATTAAATGAAATTGGTTTCAATTAAGTGAAATTGGTTTCAATTAAGTGAAATTGGTTTCAATTAAGTGAAATTGGTTTCATATAAGTGAAATTGGTTTCAATTAAGTGAAATGGGTTGAATTTACGTTTAATTGATTTAACGTTAGTTAAATTTGTATAACCTAAATTAAGTTAGTTTTAAGCTAATTCTGTGTCATTTTGGTAGGATGTAGTAGAATTACCTTTTTTGGTATCTAGATCGGCCTCCAGATGGCGTTGCGCTCTTTGACAGTGATTCCCTGGTGTGTGTTCTTGCAGGACCAAGTTCTTCGAGTTCGACCTGAAGCCGGTGTGCAAGCTTTGCTACGAGCGGTTCCCTGGAGAGCTGAAAAAGCGACAGAAGAAGGCGTACGATGCCTCTCCCCGCAAGTAGTGTGGCTCGACTGAAACCGGAAGTAGTGGCTACACTTGGATTGGAAGTAGTCGCTACCTTCATACCGGAAGTAGTCGTTACCTTCACACGGGACGTCGTCTCTGCCGGAAGTAGGCGCTACCGCGGGACTGGAAGTAGTGCCTACGATCCTGCCGAAATTGTTGCTGCACCCTCAACGGATGTAGCGGCTAATCTGGAACCGGAAGTAGTAACTACCGTCAGACCGAAGAGAGCGGATACACTACCTTCAGAAGACGTAAAGATCGCCGCGAAAAGAACCCGGATTAAGCAACATGACCCAGTCACCCGGAAGTAAACATCACTGCCCAGTGACCCCTAAACTGCGGTCCTATCACGCAGCAGGCTGCCACTCTAGGGTTGCCAGGGATACCGTGAATCGGTCGCGCAGAGATTCCCAAGCAATTGTCGTGGTCAAGTTTCCTGAGGAGGTAGAATCTAAAGCTGCGCCTTGTAAATGATATGAGTGGGCGAAAGTTATGGGGTGGGTGGGTTTGGGGAGCGGGGGGAGCGGGCAGATCTTATAGCCTTACATAATAGAGCAATGAACTAACGGGTTGGAGGTATGACGTCATACATCCAGGGGTTGACCGGTCGTCGAGATGTTTACACGGAATGTTTACACCGGGTGTGTACACGGAATGTTTACACCGGATGTGTACACGGAATGTTTACACCGGGTGTGCACACGGAATGTTTACACCGGGTGTGCACACGGAATGTTTACACCGGGTGTGCACACGAATATTTACATCGGATGTTGACATTGGGTGTGTACACGGAATGTTTACACTGGCTGTTTACACGGCATGTTTACACCGGGTGTTTAAACGGTATGTTTACATCGGATATTTACACGCAAGTACTTTTGAATCTCTTGGGTCCCCAAGTAGTGTACGAGCAGAAGCAGATACCTGCTGTCAAAGAAATAATGAACATTTTACCAATCGTATAATCAAAATGAGGAGGTGCGTTCCACACAATTAATATTACGATTGCAATGTGTACTATTTATGCTATTCGGGTCGTGCGTTTGACACAACTAACTGCTGGTTTACTTGTTACGTAGCGTAGTTCTCGCATATATAACATTGCAGATACTTGAAATTAGGTAGGTAGCTGTTTGTATACAATGCCTCTGTAGAATTTTGTCGCTTACGTCAAAGAATATTGCATGTATAAAGTTTTTTTTTATTGCCGCTGGGTTAACATTTATGTCTATATTAATCTATATTTGTTTACGATGCAACTTGTTTTACTGGTAATCATGTTATTTGGGGAGAATTAGAGTGATCTTCTGCTAGTTGTTTGTCGACACGAGAAAAGTAACGACATGTCAGCATAAGACATTTAACGAAACAATCTGCTGACGGAAGTACATTTATATAGCTAGATCATTTAAGGAAACCATCTGACGGAACTTAGTGTTAACAACACAGGGCAGTAAAGGGTTCTCATAATATAAAGTTGCTGAGGTTAAATTGTAAATGGACCTCTGTTTACGTGCATGGATGTTATTTGTACTTCTTGTAGGACCTGCATTTGAAATAAATGGTGCTATGACTTAACAACTATTGTCTCTGTCTACTTCACACACTTCCTAAAACACCGATCCAGGCTATCACTCAGTGACGTCACTTGCTTTTTATCTAATCCTGTGGCGAAAGAGATCTTCCACGTGCGTTATGTCCGACAAGCAAAACAGCAGGTCACTTTTTTGTCAGTTTCAGAGATGAGTACTTCTCACTTGTACCTACCGTCAGCTATGATTGTCAATTTCATACAGACGATTAACGAAAAAGGATTCAAGCGTGGGCGGGGCTTATCTCGGGGTGTGGGACGGTGTATGGTTCCACAAGTTTCATTAAATAAAGGCAGTTAATTCGTGTTGTACCAAATTGACCTGCTCATACAGAAATAAATCTCCTGAGGAACCTTTGACGTTGAAATGAGGAAAGCCGCGACTTAATTTAGTAAGTCTTTCAGAGGTTACACTAACGAGATGACGGGAATATATTTCTTGTTTCGTCCTTGTATAGGTGGAAATCTAGAACATATATATAAACAGCTGTATGGCCGACTGGCACATGTTGTGGAGATCATCCACATACTTGGAGTCCTTGTTAGTCTCAAACGTATCTGTCTTCAAATTTCGAATTTAAAGTCCGTGTGGAACTAATTTGTATTTAGCCCACGCTCCTCATATGGTGAACAAAACAAACCTTAACAGAAAGTGAGACTAGTTGACAATAATTTAAACATATCGACCAATGAGAGCTCTGAACCAGGAGGCCAGTGGTTATTTCGTACGTAAAAGGGCCGGATATTAAGAGTTCGCGAAAATGTTTTAGGTCACTTTCTAGCATATAAAACCTTAAAGCAATATATCCCGTAATTTTTTGTATTACCAGCCTCTTCCCCGTGTCAGATAAGAATATTCTGTATGGAATTTAAATCCTGAAAGCCTGCGGGCTATCCGGAGAAAAGCAATTGGGTCACCAGAACAGAAGTTGGCTGGCTTTATATTCCTGCGCGCCTGTTCGCCGTTCGGTATTTTGTGTGTGATGTCGACCGCGGCTCGCTATCACGTCCGCGCGCGATATAAATAAATCGCGCAGTTTCATGTTGAAAGTGATGTTTTACAGACTCTCAGAGATATAAAACATATATGCATCATTATTTTGAGATACTTTTAGTCTTGATTCTAAAAAATGTAAATAATCTAAGATGGCGCATGTAAGTTTATTGCTTTAACTGACCAAAGAAACGTCTCGGGACAATAAACAAGGCTTTGGGTGAAACGGGCCTCAGATACAGGTGCCAAGGCGCGAACCCTCGACCTGCTGTCTGCCGCTCAGCCTGCCTACCGACTGAACCAGCGGGAGTTCCTGGAAACTGGGGACAGAAATGCCGTCCAATGTTTAACGTACGGAAAGAATAAGTCACACGCAGCTTGTACACAAAATATTTAGTTTACTGATGTTTGTACAAATGTATGTCATTCGTCTTATCTAAATACAGGACAGATATTAATGAGCGAAGGTGCTATTACCTGAATGGCACTGATTTATTTACTCCTACACGACGATAAAGTTCTCGTCAGGGTTTGGACGATAAACTCAATTCTCTAAGTAATGTTTCAATCTCGTCTATCTCTGCCCGTATCTCGTTTTCTTTCTCGATTTTCTCCAACTGAAAGTAAATAACAGGAAGCAAAATAAACAAACTAGTCCAGGCGTTCAACGTGATGAGATATCAACTATATACCACATTAATCACGGGATGTTAAGGTATACGCCTGTGGAGGTCTAATGGGTCCATTGGCCTCACATGTCCTTCATCGCAGGTTATTGTTAGAGTCGGGGATTAGGGGTCAGCGATTGGGGATTAAGGCTACGAGACCCGGGATTTGAGGTCAGGGATTGGGATGTGGTTAGGTTGGTTATATTTTCAGGACGCTTTAACCATTTTTAGTCATATCGCGTCAATGGGACAGGGAAGTGAGGGTGGAGCCACATCCCCGTGGTAACCCCTCCCCCGCTCTTTGCGAAGGAGGCCATGCGATCTGCGACCACAGACATGACCACAGTGGGGTTCGAACCATCGATCCACGTGCCGTTAGGCTCTCAGGTGGCCAGAACGCTCAAGGACTGAGGGTCAGAAATTAGGGCGTATGGCTTAAGTATAGAGGTTCGGTTTAGGCCCATAGCGTGGCGCCACGTAGCGGGTGGAATGGCGATGAAGGACAGGAAGTTGATCACTGCACATGTGCAAGGTCATCACATGATATTATAAGCCATGCTAATTGGTTCATTGTTCAGGGACCCAGTCATTGCGTCAGTGAAAACACATGTTTTCATATGAATTTCTGGTGACAGACTGTACTATTTTTGCCTTTCAAGAAAGATTACTTATGTGATTAGTCATTACTTATCAGGAAATAATAAGAAAAGGATTAAGGTTTGTTTCTGTTATAACACTTTTCCCACAGCAAAGGAGAATCAGAGCTACACTTGGTCAAAGTCAAACAACCCTGAAATGGGGTTGTTCCAGACCAGAATTTTACTATGGAATGCGACTAGGCTGTGTTTCACGTATCTTTCCCGCCCTAGCACATCCTGACTCGGCTCGTGCACTGAATTTCTCACCTGGTTCGCCTCCAACTTCTCCCCCTTGGACTGAATCTCCTTCAGAGTCTCAATCTGCTTGAGCTTCTTGCGCAGCTGCTTGGACTTCCGGTCCTCGCCGTAGGCGGCGCCACCGGCGGCGCAGGGGTTGGCGGGAGGCTCGATGGTGATCCCCGGGGCCGCCCCCTCCGCCGCCCCCTCGGGCTTGCTCGCCTGCCCGATGCTGTCTAAGATGGGTGCCAGCTCGTCATCAGGGATGTCTGTGCTGCAACGCGGGGCAGGGGAGGAGGAGACAGGTCACTGTATGGGTCGTTCTTTCATGGCAGGGCGAACCGGTGTTGCAGCATAGCTCACGTACGACTCCCGAGTACCATTTACTACAATAATCTATTTTGTGGGTTTTAACATGGACGAAGGGCCAGTTGCGTGGCTGGGGCTGTCTGTCTGGGAGGGGGGTGGGGGGGTGGGGGTGGGGGGGGGGGGGAGGGCGTGAGGGGTGGCGCCAATATGTGAGGGGGGAGCGCCAATATATAGAGGTACCTTCCCCGGGTGAGGGGGTGGGAAGTGACCTTAGGGGAGTTGCTGGAAGATGTGGATATTCAGACGACTGGTGTCGAACACAGAATAGTTATTCAGTTAGACAAGGGTTCCAATCACTTCGGCCAAAGTTTCATGACAATTTAACCATATTATATAGGATCATGATCCTGTCAAGGCGTAAGTCACATTATCTGGAGCCGAATGGTACTCAGACCAATTCCATCAGAAGAAGGGTATGGATATTTCATAGCAATATAAGTCCCAACTATCCCAACTTAATATCAATATAAATTGGGTTCTTCCTACATCCTTATTTATAGGTTTTTATTCCCATTGAATGAGTATATATGGCGGGTTACTGTATTAGCATTTTACCCTTAGTCAGTGAGTCATTGGGTCAGTGATTCATTAATTCAGTGAATCATTGGGTCGGTGAGTCATAAAGTCGGTGGATCATTGGGTTATTTGGTAAGTAGGTCATTGGGTCAGTGGTACTCACCGTACACCAGCAACGAGATCTGTCAGCACCCAGACTTGGTCCCTCAGAACGCCCGCTCGGGCATGGTCCTGCAATGCCAAAAGGCGGGGGGAGGGGGTTAATTGCAATGTAAGGCATAAAAACATGTTCCTCCTACATAGAGAAGTACTTCCAACATGAATAAATTAATACTGGTTGCTTCTTGATGGAAAATGCTCTCTACCAACAATTAAGTGAACATCCCATGTATTAATAGCGGAAAATATACTGTATCAACATATGTTTTTTACACAAAATCTAAGGATATGTTATGGAGAAGAGAAACATGTCTTGTATCGATAAAGAAGTATGTCCTGCATTGATAAAGCATCTCTTGGAAGGATTGCTGAAGTACCTTAAAATACAATTTGAACATTTTTTTTACTACTTACCATACTTATTTTCTTGAGTTTTAGCTGTATGCAGGCTCACAGATTTCCTAATAACACATGTTAATTTACATTATTTTAATCACTTGCCTTGTCCTTCTTGGCTTGCTCTAGCTGCTGCTTCAGCATAGTCAGCACTTCCTCAGGAGAAACTGTCTCAGATGAGTGACGCCCTAATGTGAAACGCTGCTTGGACTTTGCTTTCTTCCGTTTCTGATTCTTTTTGGCAGCTTTGCTCCGGGCTTCGCTGGCATCTGAAAAAACAGCTGCCTTGAAACATTTCCCTTTCCCAATAACGCTGGTTCTCATTAGGTCTAAAGGATAAGGAGTGAAGTTAATGGTAATATTTAACATCACTGATAGTTCTGAATATATAAAAATATTTAATTTGTATTCAATAACAAAATTTAAACCTGTACTCACCTGACATGATGTATGCTGTCAATGGAATCTAGAAAGAAATATATAAAATAACTGGCTTAATTATGACAGATAAGACGTAAAGCTTTCAGAATAACTGCTACACTAACTTCTCCTCTCTGCCATATCACTGTTATATCACATACAAGACCCAAACATGAGAAGCGAGAACTGTGACGTAACAGTGACATGGCAGCGAGGAGAAAAATTATTGTTGGAAAGTACAAAAAGTTATCAATTTTTTTTTTATTCAATCTCATTGCCTTTGGAACTATAAAGCTAAGCTTATGTCCATACAAAGAACAGCTGAAAAATTTATAAGGACCATTTATTTGTATACTTTCTGCAATAGACGCCTGAAAGGTGCTAACCGCTCGCAACTGATACATGCTTCATGGCTCTCTCTCATCTGCGTTAGGTGCGAGGTCAAGGGAGCCATGTGTCAAGGCTACCTCTCCCCCTCTTCCATCCTCCCCACCCACCCCCCCCTACTGATACATGCTTCATGGCTCTCTCTCATCTGCGTTAGGTGCGAGGTCAAGGGAGCCATGTGTCAAGGCTACCTCTCCCCCTCTTCCATCCTCCCCACCCACCCCCCCCCTAGTCCTGTAATATAGCCTACCGGCCGCAGGGTGGACCGGAGGGCCATAAAGTACCGATCTCGGCCTGCTGTCTGAGAGCAAGGGATGGTGACAAAGATTTCTGGATTTTACAAAAATCTGATGAATACGCCACATATATGTCACATATTAATGTCCAGGATACATTTATGAGGAGTTAGGTGCAAAGATTGAAGGCGCCAAGTGCTACTCGCGAATTCATCAGCCCACAAAACAGCTACCAAAACAAACCTGCAATATTTTTGAAATGGCGGTGAGTGGCAGGTTGGTTTTGGTGGATATCTTGTGGGCTGATGAATTAATTGAGTAGCCCTTGGGGCCTTCAATCTTTGTGCCTCATAACTCTTCATTGATGTATCCTGGATATTAATATGTGACGGATATGTGATGTCTTCATCACATTTTTATGAAATCCAGAATCGTTGTCACCACCCCCTGCTCTCGGACGTGGGCCGTGCTCGGGAATCCATGGCCCTCTGGTCCGCTCTGCGGCCGGGGGCCATGTTACAAGGACTACCCCTAGGCCCCCCCCCACCCCCCGGCTGATGCGATGGCATTTCAAGCCATTTGTCCGTTTTGTCACTTCTTGCGGCGGGAGACCGGTGTCACCTGGTCACCGGGCATGTTATACAAGTTTTGCTACTGGGCTGATCAAGATGTCATTCCCTAAGAAAAGTACCCAAAACAGTAAACTTCGATCGTGAAACATTAATGAGATCTAAACTAGTGGAATAAAAACCATCGGTAACAGTTTAAAGAACTAAAACGCTCCCGCGATTTACCCACCGCTCTTGAATATAAATGTAACGTACAATGTCGGAACGCAGCCAAGTAGAAAGCCACATGAGGCATGTGGCATCTGAGACCTTACTTTGGATGGATTTGCTGTCTCGGTGAATGGCTGCATGATATATACAGCCTCATAAGACATATAAGTTGCGCATGTACTTGATTAGAACTGGTCGGGGCATCCAGCCTATTAGGCTCTACGATGCCATAGGTCTATAGAAATAGGCAACAGTGGTAAAATCGTGTTGTAGCGAAACACCCAATTATAGATGTGTTCAGAACCCCGAAAGTATATCGTTTCCCAGGTGCCATCCTTGTGTGACCAATGGCTATTTCACGTACATAGTTTAGCCGGCTACGGGGCTTAGTCGACTAAAATCGCCCATCTTTTGCGTGGTAACTTTAGCCAACTAAACCCCGTATAGTCGGCTAAACTGCGTTCGTGAAATCAGCCACAACCCTATTAACTCACAGGGACTTAATTGGCTATTTCTGTTGGGCATTGAGGCTCGTCACATATATCCCCATTTGGCATATGTTCCAGCAGTGTAGTCTGTGTCAGTGGCAGGTTTTGCATCACCTGCACTTTAATCAAAAAAAGGATGAAGCTCTGGAAATCTAAAACCTTCAGTAACTTCAGAAAAGGATTCCCACGCTTGCAAAGACTTCTTTGCTGTGCCATTGAATTAGGATGTTGTATCGCACCCTGCAACGGCGTAGGAAAACGGCAGAACACTGGAGCTCTGGCCGAGCTGAATACAAATGGAGTAGGCAGTATACGTATAGCATCATTTGTCAGCAAGCAAACCTCTTTGGCACAAAAGATTTTTTTCTACTCCCGTAAGAACGTTGAGAAAGCCTGAGGCAATCTTGTTTGTTGAGAAACGTTCCTCCGTACCCCTTTTCCTCTCTTCTCACGAGTACCTTAAATTAAGGCTACCCTCCCTGTATATATATGTCACAAGCCACAGCTTGGAGTCTGCAACTTTGCAGATGAGGCTTTATCCAAGGTAGCTATTGTCGCCAAACGTTACAGCCCTTTCAGCTGGCTGGGATTGTACCACCGAACCATCGAAGGCAGCTGTGTAAAATACCGGCTGATGGGCGTCAAATATGTGACGGAGATTTAATTACAAGTTGGAGCCCTCAGTTTTCCATGTTGACTGAGAGTCGAGCTAGGGTAAAAAGTGATTTTCGTGCATGAAAAATTCTTGGAGGCTGTTCTTGAAGAAGTTCACTTAAGAACTTGAATGACAATTAACAGTCGCTCTTTAAATGTTTCATTAACTTAGAAATGTTCTTTCCTCTGACAGCGTGATGTTTTTTATTTTTTATTCCCTCGTCTATGGAAACAATCCTCGCGCCAAGAACATGTGTTACTTGCGTTTTGTACTGTTTCTGTCTGACGTCTTTAATGGCAGGAAACGTGCAGACCACTTCCTTGTTAAAGCGGGTGTCGAGCCTAATCTAATCGCGTTCTGCACCGAAAGTTGGCATTTTAAAATTAATTTGGCTTGTGTTAACGCTTCATTTCTGCCCACTGGTAAGAATAAAACAATTAAGCCAACCCGCCCCCATCAATATCGAGCAGGGCGCCATATTTTGCCGGAGCAAGTGACGTATCTTGTTACCCTTCATGTAGAGCCGCCTTACGTTAGAACTGGAAGTTATCTCGCATTGGAAACTCTTGACAGTGGAGGTACCCTTCAAGGAAAACGCGTGAAACGAGATATCAGTGCCGCGATTTACGGCTGTTTCAAGCCGCGCAGTAGACCACGATCTTAGTGTTTTATAGAATAGCATCCAAACATAATGATATATCTATTGCAACGATTGTCTCCGTAAAAAAACATGATTGGCGTTCAAATCGCAGCCATTTCGCAGCGATGATCACGCGCTCTTGTTTTGTTGACACAGTAGGCGTCATTTCCGGTTTGAATATAATTAGAGTATCGCCTCCTGGTTTGTCAATCGCGGATACACGTGCAAAAAGTGCTGCCGCCTGATTAAGCAGCAAAATTGTGGCTGGCGGCACTTCTAAATTTTATTGTAAGCTACAGACAGTACAACAAATTCTCCATGTAATTTGGAGGATAGACACTTGGGTATTATATGAATCGGTTAAACGTTAGAGGCCAGACTGGCGGTTTCCTTTAACACAACTGTGTGTGTCAAGCGGCATGAGCTCCTCGGATACTTTCGCAAAGGGGTTTCCCTTTGTCAAATTCGTTGCGCAAGCTTTGTTAAAGTTTCGTTTTAATGATTCGTCAAATGAACGTCTTTCTTCGTGTCCAAAAAAAGTCAGTGAAAACTGCTTCTCAAAATCTGTTAATTGCCTGACTTGCTCTGGTTGGTTGGTTGTATATTCAGGACGCTTTAACCAATTCTCGGAGCGGAACCAAGTTCCCCAGGTAACTTTGTACTCTCTGCAAAGCAGGACATTGGATCTTTATCGATCTTTATTTATTTTTACCGATCCACGTGCCGTTAGGCTCTCAGGTGACCATAACGCTCAATGCGAGCGCTCTAATTAAACCACTGAGCTCTCGGGCTGGCCTTCTAACGATCGGATCTGCTCTGGATCGGAGACCATCCATCTCTTCAGTTCCGTAATGTTCTCGGTCCTAAACTGCAGCGCCTCCAGAAATCAATCCCTTCGCGTTGTTTTGCTCGTGTGCCTAATGTAGGGATGGCTGACCTCCTTTCCGTTTTGGAAAAGCCCAGAATCGGGGCAGTGTTTCCCTGATTTAACAGCTCTGCTGGTCAATGGTCCATAAAATTGCCATGTAAACGACGGGTGATTTGCTTGAAACCGATGACCGCCTCTGTCGATCAATTGTGTGTTAACAGTCAGCAGGCCATTTATCACAACAAAAGAACAGAGCGAAAGTAATAAACGCGGCACGTTTTCACGAACAATTGGTTGATTATCGGGTGTGGGATAAACGAGGTCTGGCTGTATAATGAACTCTCACATTAAAAGTTGGGCTTGGAGTATGCATGGGAATCGTCCAAATAGCTATCCTGTATCGAAGTGCCCGAAGCCCATTTTTTGGGGGGATTCTCACCAATTAATCCTCATAGGAGCATCATATATTTCCCGTAAGTAGAGAGAAGAATTGATGTACTTTGACAAGTATGATAAAATTGTTTGGAAACATGAATATCGCGCCATCGTCCACTACGTGACAGATGTCTAATGGTATTCTGAATTAACAGCTCCAGGGCGCGCGCATATAATACCTCATTTTACAGCCGGTGTAACGATAAGTGTTTACACCAACAATTTCAACAATAATATCAATAAT
This sequence comes from Arenicola marina, assembly GCA_964019135.1. Classification (NCBI taxonomy): domain Eukaryota; kingdom Metazoa; phylum Annelida; class Polychaeta; family Arenicolidae; genus Arenicola; species Arenicola marina. The sequence continues at coordinate 41,110,683 of OZ025254.1, read as the reverse complement.
GAAATGTGGGCTTATCATGGGCAAAGTCAAGTTTGTTTTTGTTGAATCATCTTCGACTGTTCTAAATTCTCAAAAAATTCTCCACCCATTCATTTCCGTATATCCACCACCAAATCCTTTTTCACCGACGATAAATTATATAAAATTTACATATAAAATACACATAAATTCAAGTTTGCAAGCCTAGAGACCTGATAAATAAGGTCATAAATAAACTTTAATTGCATTTAGCTAACTAAAATACTTTTGGAAAGACGAAACATGAATGCGTATATAACAGTAAATTGTAAACTGCAAGAAAGTTTATACACACAAGTAATAAAAGACGCGTGTTCGCCTACGAGAAATATATGGGTGTGTACCATAAAACCTTCCTTCTTCCGTAACGTGTTTTGCACATGGCTCGCGACATTTCCGGTGCGATTATTGTGAGTTTTCAACTCACTGTTTTGTTTATAAAGCTGAGTTTTTACGTATAACAAATGAAGATTTGGTTGATAAGGTATGTAGATTCTCTTAACAAGGGGGCGCTAAAGCGCAGAAAATGAAAGAATGTTACTGTTTGTTGCCTGATTTAGGTTAATTTTGTAACTTAGCTAACGCCTCGCCGTCGCACTGCCACTGTCCGTCTGTCGTTCCGTCTGTCGCAACATCTCCAGCGAGGCGCACGCCTTGTTGCCGTTGCCGTGACGTTGGGTCTGTCTTCTGTATTGTGTATTTCGATAGTGATAGAGATCAAAAACTTTTTGTTGCGACATCTATCGTTTACACCTTTACATCTTGTTTACCAGGCAGAATAGCCATATTCACAGGCGCTCAGATCTGCTGACGGAACCCCCGAAGTAAATAAACAACGCCCCCCTCTCAGGCACTGCCTATAATAGAAAGAAAGGTACCGCTCTTGGTTTGCAGCGCCACAGACAGGCCCTCGCTTCAACTGGCCCTAGCGACCCACACACGACATTCACAACGCATCTATCACCTCAAATCAACTCCATAGAAGTTTAACTCTTACCACATCTACTTTCTGATGCCTGACATGTCCACAACTTAGCACAAATCGGACATTTTCCCAACAACTTGCAAAACAACAATACACTCGGACAGATCCCTCGACCACTTTCGCCAGAAAAGTACCAGTGCGCAACTCAGAGCGAGCATTCCAGTGACGTCTTTACTTCCGGCCTGTGCAGAAGGCGTGTGATTGGCTGTGACTTATTTCTGGCGGGGGCATTTGAACAGTTTAAATTTTACGCAGGCAAATCCACATAAATCTGCCTTCTAGCGCTGTTTTACAATGTCTTCATTCGAAAAAAATTACGTATCGGTATGCGTCTTTGCAAGTTTCCTCCTTATTTCTGTTTTTAAAATAAGATAATTGATATTATTTCAGTTCATCTGACAGCTTTCACCGTAAAGAGTATAAGGGGGGCGACTTCTTCGATCAAGTCTCGGTATTCTCTTACACGTTACGCCGTGCGTCGTGGCACTGAAATAATTTAGTTACACTTTATACTACACATGCAGTTGGTATGCATGATACCAATGCTTATTTAATATGACCGCACTATTGCATATAAATGTATATACTAAAGTGAAGCAATTAAAGCAATATAAATATTTTAATCATACTTCCACATGTATGGTGAAATCTCATGATTAGCAGTTTCCCAGAATATCCCAAATATAATTATATCATTGAAATTTCCTAAACGAAGATTACATCTGTCTCAAGTATTCTGTGCCTGGCAGCCCTGAACTCTTTATCATCTTACACCAAGTCCCATATCCCGGCATGACTATATCTGTGATAATTAGGAGAGTATTAGCCAGATACGCCGGGCACTTTTGGCGGGCAGTTTCAAGTTTTCAGACGGCGGGCACTCAGGTGCTGTTTAGCCGCTCCAAAATAATGCCACTCGATGCCGTCACAGCCATTGTCTTTCCTCCTTGTTCTTGAAGACGACGTACAGCTTGCCACAAATAGAATGTCTTGCCCATCTCTGCTTGGCGGGTAATACATACATTATGGCCGCCTAAAATTAGGTCCAGCGCGGTTTCCATTTGTTCCATCATTCGATTTGCCATGCATGACTTGTTGATGTCTATATCTTTTATTAAATACCCAGACACGTGATCAGAGGAGTTCCAATAAAATATATAGGTCGTGGGTCACCGGAAGACACTGAATGAGGGGGTTACTAGTATTAGTAGTTACTAGTAGTTCGAGAGGGAAAGTCCACTGACTATTTATTTACATTATGGCTTCTTCGTGTAAGTTTGTATAGTGTGCACGTGTCCACAACGGCCCTATACCAAGCAGCAAAAGCAACCTTTGACATCAGGCAGTTTGTGCCTACAAATTAAAAAAAATGGGGCGAAAACACTTAAACTGTTAGTACCAAAAATCCAATTCGAGATCTCTTTAAATATTTAAATTTTATGAACCACACCCCTGTTTGCGAAGATGGGGGTGTAGCCCCCCTAACCCAATGTGTGACACGATTTCAGTGACGTCACTGGAATGCTCACTCTGAGTTGCGCACTGGCACGTTTCTGGCGAAAGTGGTCGAGGGATCTGTCCGAGTGTGTTGTTGTTTTGCAAGTTGTTGGGAAAATGTCCGATTTGTGCTAAGTTGTGGACATGTCAGGCATCAGAAAGTAGATGTGGTAAGAGTTAAACTTCTATGGAGTTGATTTGAGGTGACAGATGCGTTGTGAATGTCGTGTGTGGGTCGCTAGGGCCGGTTGAAGCGAGGGCCTGTCTGTGGCGCTGCAAACCAAGAGCGGTACCTTTCTTTCTATTATAGGCGGTGCCTGAGAGGGGGGCGTTGTTTATTTACTTCGGGGGTTCTGTCAGCAGATCTGAGCGCCTGTGGCCATATTCATAGAAATGGCTTGGCGCAAGTGCCCCCAGGCAAGCCCGCTTCTCTAGGGGCACAACGGTAACAATGTTAAAATCCTTCGACGTTAGTAGGGAATCGACTGTAGCTTTTATTATAATGCGGGCGCGTACAATAATAGTGCTTACGTATTCTATATACCTTGTTCTATCATCTGAGATCAAAAAAGTGTGTCGACACTAGGAACACTACCTCTCCAAATCGCCTCAACCGTCCTCTTTAGTCATTACTTAGACTACAAGATGCATTCGCTTTAAACTTTACTCACTATTTCTTTCACATCAATGATATTTTCATCAGTGATTAACCGCTTTCCTTTCGACACTTCAAATTTGTCCATTATACTGTACACCAATCCAATCCATTGCTGGCTAGTCAATATCTCATGTGTCTTCTAGCCACATGTGTCCTGGTATATTTCCTCATATCTCCCTTCCATTTATACCACTGTTTTGAGATGCATGGAGAAGGCCTTATAAAAAGGCCAATCTTGTGCCTCATACAGTTTGCTTTCACCATTGGCGATGTAGAAAACAGCTGGCGAGCACTTAGCTAAATTATTTGTGGTCTAGCTGACGTGTATTTGTCCTTGCATGCTTTGCATTATTATTGAGTAAAATCAAAATCTGATGGGCTAAGGGAGGTTCTTGCAAATCCCTGCTGTAGTCATCACAGTTATTTAATCTATAGCTAGTGTATATGACACTTACACTCTTTCACTTTTAATTCATATTTTATTGATTTTTTCTTTATTTCTTGCACTGGAGGTAACATAAAATATATAATTGCAATTTTTTTTTTATCTTCAGGATCCTGTGACATGGACCTCAGTGACCTTCCGGAGGAGTTGGTTCAGGATGGGGACGTTGGCCAGTCCGCCGGTGTCTCCAGTAATCCAGGTGCTCCTGATCCACTTCTGGACCTCTCACTCACTGACTGGTGTGAAGGCTGTCGCAAGCTGCAACAGGTGATCTATTTGTCTCTGCAGGTTTATTTCTAGACTTTTTATTTCCGTTGTCTGATATTACCATTTCCTAACTGTTTACAAGCAATTTTGTGACCTTTGTCCCACATACAGTATAAATGTCCACACTTATAATTTAACTAGTTGCCTGTTCTGTAAACTTTTGAATTCTTCAACACCATCTGTTATCTGCAATGTAGCAGCTTATGTTTACCATGCAAGATGATGGACACTGGCACTGCCATTTAAATTAATTTACATTGTGTACAATGGACCACAAAGGTGGTTTATTATATCACTCTAAGTCATCCCCATTATCTACCCATCGTTAGTGTAAACTTATTGTAGTTGTTATGCTATCGATACCCTTTTTGATACATTTCCCCCTTTCTATTGATCAGGAGCTTGACAAGACACAGTCTGATCATGCCCTGAACTTCAAGATCTTAAAGGAGAAGATTATACCCACAGAGTGAGTGGTCACGTTATACATGATCCCATCTGGTTTACAACTGATTGTTATCCTGTCACTGGCATACTGTTTGAATATTTAAATTCATGATTATTGTTCATCATGGTAGAATGCCTTAAGTTTTGTTATTAAAGCATTCACACTTAATTTTACAAGCTGAATTATGATGTATGTCTCAATAATGGTGAGCCAGCTGACAGATGTAGTTTTATAATTGAGGCGTTTTTTCAGCGAGCTACTTTTTGCATCCATTCATCCGTTATCATCTCGGGAGATTCATTGGCCCAGTTTAGCGCTTAAAAACACAACAATGGTCTAAAATACCAACAATTCATTATATAATTCATATACCTGTATACATGTTCTATATATACCAATACTAATCATATGGTAAATTGACCAGGTGTGAAGAAATTGGGGAATGTAAATAGTTATAATATATTTTGTCTTTTTCAGCAAACTCATCAAGAGATATACCACCAAATGCCAAGATATCCTTTTCATGCAATATCAAACCAGACAGAAATGGAGTTTTGTTCAGTTTAGTACCTATATAGTTATTTATAATTTCTTATCAGTAGGTCCATCTTCCATGTCAGGACCCACAAGATGGATTATTTGCAGTAAATATATTTTAAAACTCACAGTACCCATGATAGGTGTGTGGCTTTTGGACTTTGCTGTCAGATTTGCGCCAGGTTATTATGTTTCTAAGATATATCAGGCAGATAAGTCTTGGATTAGACCAGCAAACTTGTTATGAAGTGTCATATTATGTTTTTTTCCCGTGGATCTCGTTGTCCTGTGGTTTCCTTAGCCTTTCTCACAGTATGACGCACAATCAAAGGTGCTGGAGGACACCGTGAAGAAACTGGAGAAAGTTCAAAGGTCAGTATCCATGGCAACATTGCCACGTGCCTTGTACAACTCTTGTCGTCAGGTTATTGAGAGATTCGTTATGATGCTCACGATTTGACTGCGTTATGATGAGTGCCACTGATGGTCTGGTGGTTAGCGGTGAGCTCTGCCAGGCCAGCCATCGTGCCAGAGTTCGGGGGTTAGCCCACGATTTGACTGCGTTATGATGAGTGCCCCTGATGTTCTGGTGGTTAGCGGTGAGCCCTGCCAGGCCAGCCATCGTGCCAGAGTTCGGGGGTTAGCCCCGGGAGCCTGACTGCGTTATGATGAGTGCCCCTGATGGTCTGGTGGTTAGCGGTGGGCTCTGCCAGGCCAGCCATCGTGCCAGAGTTCGGGGGTTAGCCCACGATTTGACTGCGTTATGATGAGTGCCCCTGATGGTCTGGTGGTTAGCGGTGAGCTCTGCCAGGCCAGCCATCGTGCCAGAGTTCGGGGGTTAGCCCACGATTTGACTGCGTTATGATGAGTGCCCCTGATGGTCTGGTGGTTAGCGGTGAGCTCTGCCAGGCCAGCCATCGTGCCAGAGTTCGGGGGTTAGCCCCGGGAGCCTGACTGCGTTATGATGAGTGCCACTGATGGTCTGGTGGTTAGCGGTGAGCTCTGCCAGGCCAGCCATCGTGCCAGAGTTCGGGGGTTAGCCCCGGGAGCCTGACTGCGTTATGATGAGTGCCACTGATGGCCTGGTGGTTAGCGGTGAGCTCTGCCAGGCCAGCCATCGTGCCAGAGTTCGGGGGTTAGCCCCGGGAGCCTGACTGCGTTATGATGAGTGCCACTGATGGCCTGGTGGTTAGCGGTGAGCTCTGCCAGGCCAGCCATCGTGCCAGAGTTCGGGGGTTAGCCCCGGGAGCCTGACTGCGTTATGATGAGTGCCACTGATGGCCTGGTGGTTAGCGGTGAGCTCTGCCAGGCCAGCCATCGTGCCAGAGTTCGGGGATTAGCCCCGGGAGCCTGACTGCGTTATGATGAGTGCCCCTGATGGTCTGGTGGTTAGCGGTGAGCTCTGCCAGGCCAGCCATCGTGCCAGAGTTCGGGGGTTAGCCCCGGGAGCCTGACTGCGTTATGATGAGTGCCACTGATGGTCTGGTGGTTAGCGGTGAGCTCTGCCAGGCCAGCCATCGTGCCAGAGTTCGGGGGTTAGCTCACGATTTGACTGCGTTATGATGAGTGCCCCTGATGGTCTGGTGGTTAGCGGTGAGCTCTGCCAGGCCAGCCATCGTGCCAGAGTTCGGGGGTTAGCCCCGGGAGCCTGACTGCGTTATGATGAGTGCCCCTGATGGTCTGGTGGTTAGCGGTGAGCTCTGCCAGGCCAGCCATCGTGCCAGAGTTCGGGGGTTAGCCCCGGGAGCCTGACTGCGTTATGATGAGTGCCCCTGATGGTCTGGTGGTTAGCGGTGAGCTCTGCCAGGCCAGCCATCGTGCCAGAGTTCGGGGGTTAGCCCACGATTTGACTGCGTTATGATGAGTGCCCCTGATGGTCTGGTGGTTAGCGGTGAGCTCTGCCAGGCCAGCCATCGTGCCAGAGTTCGGGGGTTAGCCCCGGGAGCCTGACTGCGTTATGATGAGTGCCACTGATGGCCTGGTGGTTAGCGGTGAGCTCTGCCAGGCCAGCCATCGTGCCAGAGTTCGGGGGTTAGCCCCGGGAGCCTGACTGCGTTATGATGAGTGCCCCTGATGGTCTGGTGGTTAGCGGTGAGCTCTGCCAGGCCAGCCATCGTGCCAGAGTTCGGGGGTTAGCCCCGGGAGCCTGACAGCGTTATGATGAGTGCCACTGATGGTCTGGTGGTTAGCGGTGAGCTCTGCCAGGCCAGCCATCGTGCCAGAGTTCGGGGGTTAGCTCACGATTTGACTGCGTTATGATGAGTGCCCCTGATGGTCTGGTGGTTAGCGGTGAGCTCTGCCAGGCCAGCCATCGTGCCAGAGTTCGGGGGTTAGCTCACGATTTGACTGCGTTATGATGAGTGCCCCTGATGGTCTGGTGGTTAGCGGTGAGCTCTGCCAGGCCAGCCATCGTGCCAGAGTTCGGGGGTTAGCCCCGGGAGCCTGACTGCGTTATGATGAGTGCCCCTGATGGTCTGGTGGTTAGCGGTGAGCTCTGCCAGGCCAGCCATCGTGCCAGAGTTCGGGGGTTAGCCCACGATTTGACTGCGTTATGATGAGTGCCCCTGATGGTCTGGTGGTTAGCGGTGAGCTCTGCCAGGCCAGCCATCGTGCCAGAGTTCGGGGGTTAGCCCCGGGAGCCTGACTGCGTTATGATGAGTGCCACTGATGGTCTGGTGGTTAGCGGTGAGCTCTGCCAGGCCAGCCATCGTGCCAGAGTTCGGGGGTTAGCTCACGATTTGACTGCGTTATGATGAGTGCCCCTGATGGTCTGGTGGTTAGCGGTGAGCTCTGCCAGGCCAGCCATCGTGCCAGAGTTCGGGGGTTAGCCCCGGGAGCCTGACTGCGTTATGATGAGTGCCCCTGATGGTCTGGTGGTTAGCGGTGAGCTCTGCCAGGCCAGCCATCGTGCCAGAGTTCGGGGGTTAGCCCCGGGAGCCTGACTGCGTTATGATGAGTGCTCCTGATGGTCTGGTGGTTAGCGGTGAGCTCTGCCAGGCCAGCCATCGTGCCAGAGTTCGGGGGTTAGCCCCGGGAGCCTGACTGCGTTATGATGAGTGCCCCTGATGGTCTGGTGGTTAGCGGTGAGCTCTGCCAGGCCAGCCATCGTGCCAGAGTTCGGGGGTTAGCCCCGGGAGCCTGACTGCGTTATGATGAGTGCTCCTGATGGTCTGGTGGTTAGCGGTGAGCTCTGCCAGGCCAGCCATCGTGCCAGAGTTCGGGGGTTAGCCCCGGGAGCCTGACTGCGTTATGATGAGTGCCACTGATGGTCTGGTGGTTAGCGGTGAGCTCTGCCAGGCCAGCCATCGTGCCAGAGTTCGGGGGTTAGCCCCGGGAGCCTGACTGCGTTATGATGAGTGCCCCTGATGGTCTGGTGGTTAGCGGTGAGCTCTGCCAGGCCAGCCATCGTGCCAGAGTTCGGGGGTTAGCCCACGATTTAACTGCGTTATGACGAGTGCCACTGATGGTCTGGTGGTTAGCGCTGAGCTCTGCCAGGCCAGCCATCGTGCCAGAGTTCGGGGGTTAGCCCACGATTTGACTGCGTTATGATGAGTGCCCCCTGATGGTCTGGTGGTTAGCGGTGAGCTCTGCCAGGCCAGCCATCGTGCCAGAGTTCGGGGGTTAGCCCCGGGAGCCTGACTGCGTTATGATGAGTGCCCCTGATGGTCTGGTGGTTAGCGGTGAGCTCTGCCAGGCCAGCCATCGTGCCAGAGTTCGGGGGTTAGCCCCGGGAGCCTGACTGCGTTATGATGAGTGCCCCTGATGGTCTGGTGGTTAGCGGTGAGCTCTGCCAGGCCAGCCATCGTGCCAGAGTTCGGGGGTTAGCCCCGGGAGCCTGACTGCGTTATGATGAGTGCTCCTGATGGTCTGGTGGTTAGCGGTGAGCTCTGCCAGGCCAGCCATCGTGCCAGAGTTCGGGGGTTAGCCCCGGGGGCCCGTCTTTGCTTTACCTTTGATCTTCTTCGACGTTTAATCTATAATCGTGTCCGTCTCAAACGAACAATGGACACGCAATAAAAAGCAAGTTATCATAATGTGATCAAACTTATCGACAATAAGGTCT
>OZ025254.1:40982263-41101565 GCA_964019135.1 Arenicola marina | reverse complement strand
TCGCTTCCGGAAGTTAGAAACCGGAAGTTACTGGTTTGGAGCCTCATTCGGTGACCCTGTTGTCGTAAAGGAGACTGGACAAAGGTCAACTACCAGGCTGTCATTGTCGCAATGCTGTTATGCCAAAGTGTTATCCACCTAACGGTTACACCTTTGATCCCTATTTATAAGTTAGCCGTTTATACGAATCCTGATGTTAGTCATCACTTACGACCTCTCATATGTTATTGATCTCTATCTAGTTTTTCTATTTTTATGTAGTAAAGAGGTTAGAGGGGAGGGGGGGGGGGGTGGGGGCATGAGATGATAATGAATAATCATCAGCTTCATAATAAAATGCGAGTAAATATATACACTTGGAGGTCGTGTGATAGTAAAGACACAATGAAATTTCAGTTCAATTAGACGGATACCGTGAGCAGCATTAATCAGATAAAGCTATCAATGTCAATTATCAGATAACATTGTAACAGTTACTTTAGTGGTATATTGATAATTTGTAACCAACCATTATGTAAGTGGTATGCTGGAACGGTTGCCTCGTAATTAAATGGTAACATAAAAACGCATCACTACAAGGGGTTGACGGGTGGTCCCAGCTAGCGCCCTGAGCGCCCCGCATACCCGCCTGATTGACACTGCCGTCGGAGTGAACGCGTTGATTGGTTGGTTGGTTAATCAGGACGCTTTAACCACTTTTGGTCATATCGCGTCAATGGGAGAAGGAAGGGAGAGTGGAGCCATGTGCCCGGGGGTAACCCCCTACTCTTTACGAAGAAAGACATGGGATCTTTATCCTGCGACCACACAGACATGGCCACAGCAGGGCTCGAACCACCGACCCACGTGCCGTTAGGCTCTCAGTTGACCAGAGCACTCATGCGAGCGCTCTAACCCCCTGAACGCGTTGAACCGATTGAACCGCCACCCTGGCAACCTTCCATTGTGTCAGTGATCCGAGTCAAGTGTACCCTCGGCAGACAATGAATGGAGGTGTGTGTGTGGGGATCGGGGGAGGTGGTGCGGCGGGGGGGGGGGGGGGGGCTGGCGGCGGGGCGGCGGGGCGGCTGGAGGATTCTGGTCCCCCTCACCTCACCTCTCTCTTTCTCTCTCTGGATTCTGGTCACCCTCACCTCTCTCTGTGTCTCTGTCTGTCTCTCTCTCGTGACAAGTGATAAAGGCTGGGGATAGGGGGTCACCGTGTCACCCCCTAACTCCCCGACCACCCCGCGAGCTTGCCGTAACATCTAGATTGTGTGAGGCTTGCCATTATTAACTGTGGTCACTGAAAGTTAGGGTGCGTTCCAGTACAGGGCGGGGGGGGGTGGGGTGAGGTGGCCTGTCAGAACCGTTTATGCCGCCTGTAGGCTGTCTATGGGGGGGGGGGTAGCGTGTTTCTGTAGGGTATGTGTCTGTTGGGTGTCTGGATGGTATGTGTGTTCTGTTTCTGTCTGTTAGGGGTGTGTAAGGAGAGTGTAGGCGGAGTGTAGGGTTTGTGTAGGCGGAATGTAGGGTTTGTGTAGGCGAAGTGTAGGGTTTGTGTAGGCGGAGTGTAGAGTTTGTGTAGGCGGAGTGTAGGGTTTGTGTAGGCGGGGTGTAGAGTTTGTGTAGGCGGAGTGTAGGGTTTGTGTAGGCGGAGTGTAGGGTTTGTGTAGGCGAAGTGTAGGGTTTGTGTAGGCGGAGTGTAGAGTTTGTGTAGGCGGAGTGTAGGGTTTGTGTATGCGGGGTGTAGGGTTTGTGTAGGCGGAATGTAGGGTTTGTGTAGGCGGGGTGTAGGGTTTGTGTAGGCGGTGTGTAGGGTTTGTGTAAGCGGAGTGTTGGGTTTGTGTGGGCGGAGTGTAGGGTTTTTGTAAGCGGGGTGTAGGGTTTGTGTAGGCGGAGTGTAGGGTTTGTGTAAGCGGGGTGTAGGGTTTGTGTAGGCGGAGTGTAGGGTTTTTGTAAGCGGGGTGTAGGGTTTGTGTAGGCGGAGTGTAGGGTTTTTGTAAGCGGGGTGTAGGGTTTGTGTAGGCGGAGTGTAGGGTTTGTGTAAGCGGGGTGTAGGGTTTGTGTAGGCGGAGTGTAGGGTTCGTGTAAGCGGGGTGTAGGGTTTATGTAGGCGGAGTGTAGGGTTTGTGTAGGCGGAGTGTAGGCGGAATGTAGGCTTTTTGTAGACGGCTGTAGGCGGAGTGTAGGGTTTGTGTAAGCGGGGTGTAGGGTTTGTGTAGGCGGAGTGTAGGGTTTGTGTAGGCGGAGTGTAGGGTTTGTGTAGGCAGGGTGTAGGCGGAATGTAGCCTTTTTGTAGACGGCTGTAGGCGGAGGGTAGGGCTTGTGTAGGCGGTGTGCCTGTCCCGGATCCACGGTGACTGGCCGACCAACAACGGTTTGCCGCATACCTGGCCACAACTGTCAAATATGAAGTATTTTGCTCCAAATGGTAAACATGCTTTGTTGATCCCGTGTACTTGCCCCCCCCCCCCTACTTCCCCCAGGTGCTCCTCCGTCTCCCCCTACCCCCGCCCCCACCCCCGTCCCCCACGTGCTTCTCCATCTACCCCCCCCCCCTCCCACACACACACACACTGGGCTGCCTCACCCCACGCTAGTTACAGCCCAACGGCACGTGGATCGGTGGTTCACGCCCTGCTGCGGTCAAGTCTGTAGCAGGATAAAGGTCCCATGTCCTTCTTTGCAAAGAGTAGGGGGTTACCCCCGGGACATGGCTCCACTCTCCCTTCCTTCTACCATTGACAGAATTGGTTAAAGCGTCCTGAATATACAACAAACTGCATGGCTATCAGAGATTTATGCATGAGACATACTGCATATGATTAGTGACTACAGCTCTGCCAGATATCTTTGGAACGAAGCGGGGGGGAGGGGGGGGGGAGGTGTCCTGAAGTTATCCTCATATCACATAAATTCCGAATACCAAGAAGCCCATATCACCTCTTCACACCCCTTTTAATTTAAAAATAATTTGCACCCAGCTGATGACCATTTCATTTTAAAAAGAGGAAGCGTTTGCGCAAAGCCACCCCTCTAATTAAAAAACTTTCAGAATGTATCCCAGAAATTCGTCGCTTTTCTTAAATAAACGTCTGGCTGTGATTAAACTGTGATACACGCTGGAGTATTTCGGCTAGACAGGCCATGACGAACTGGGACTCCTCGTACCTCAGTGACGACATGGTTATACCGCACTGACCCGGGCCACCCAACACTTAGCCACCGAGACAGCCCGGCAGTAACAATCGCTTCACCAGGCCCCTCTGTAGTTTTGCACAATTCGGAAGCCAGTCCTCTTACGTATACAACAGCCCAGCCTGGACTGTCGGCTGTTCTGTGCTTAGATTCAGGAAGCTCACGCACGATGGGCGTTGGACATCCCCCAGACAGTCCCACTCTGTCACCTCATGGTCAGCCATCTCACTATACCCCCCCCAGGATATCATGCCCATGTGTGCACAAAGCTGGCCTAAAACCCCAGACAGTCCCACAGTCCCACTCTGTCACCTCCTGGCCAGCCTTTCCCTATACCCCCCCCCCCCCCGCAGGATACCATGCCCATGTGTGCACAAAGCTGGCCTAGAACCCTATCCATTCGATCATACGTTTGCTTTTCGTGGGAGAATTGTGAAACACAATTGTGGTCTTATTTTGAATCAAGTTTTGTTACGTATTGCAGGTATCTTTGTGACCTTAGTTACGATCACCGCATTCAGGCTGTACAATAATATAAACAGGATGAATGCACACCCACAAGTTACGCATGTAACCAGGTTGGCTTCTGTCCGTCTGCGAATTCAAAGACGATGGATTTGCAGCCTTTTCTTTGGTTTAAATAGTAAGAATTGTTTCGTTGCATTTGCCCTTGTGACTGAATAAGCCTATCTGTGACCGACAGAGCTTACCGCAGTCGTCGCATCGATGACCTGTCCTTTGGAGTAGATTTATACCTCCTGGTTGCCTAGATTGCTCAGAAGTTGTTATAAGTATTTTAGTTATTTCTGGTAATATTTTTCCCTAACCATTATAATTATTGTCATAAGAATGATTTCATCAGTATTTTCGGGTGATATATTGACTTAACCATTATGAAGTGTAGTTTCAACTCACCGACGTGTTGCTCCCGACGTGCCAGTGTTATGTCCCGGTCCGCCACCGTTAACGTGCGGTATATGGGTATGTCCGTGTGTCAATGTATCTTTGGCGCCGCTGGTTTGTGCGATAATGGGTTCGCCACGCGGCGTGCAGTGTCATAATGACTCTCAACTTCTCGCCGGGATCTGGATAATGACCAATTGTCTCCCAGCTAGAGGTGAGTGTGTGGGGGGGGGGGGGGGTGGCTGTCCTGCCCCCCCCCCCTCCTCACGCTGTCACCGAGAGCCCCACAGGGTCAGTAGTGGGTCAAGTCCTCGCGTGGTGATGGGGTGGGACGCGCGTGGGATAGGCTTTCAAAGTTGAACACCCCTACCCCCCCTCCCCCCTCTCCATCTCGGGTGGCGTCCCGCCACCCCCCCCCCCTTGGGTGCAATCTGGTTGGGGTAGGAGTGAGGGAGGAATGAGGGGGGAGGGAGTGTTGCGAATGGATTGGTTTCGCCTCTAGTATAGTGCCGACGTAGGACATTATACCGCTGCATTATGCTACAAGGTACAGAGCTGTATAACGCGACCCACGATGTGACCCACACCCCCCCCCCCCCCTCCCCTCTCATGGCTCAAAGCATAGGACGGCAGCAACCGGTCATAACCACAGTGTAGGAACCTACTCTGTGTCATTACTAGCCCCCCCCCCCCCCATCCACGCCTAAATGAGGAAAAAATGACCTGCTGCTCAGCTATTGTCGTCGCGGAGCTTGTCACCACCTTCAGACACGACTCAGTATGAGATGGGAGGATATATTTACCATGGTAACTGTTGCCATGTAAACTGTTGCCATGGTAACCCGGCAATGATGGGACTGCTGGAGTAATGGAGTTGTTTGTTTCCTTACAGAGGAGTTGCTCGCCAAGAGATCCGAGGCTTGCGCTCAGGGGAAAAGTAGGAGACATCTCGCAAAGACGCTGGAGAATCTCAGGGTATGTTTCTCTCAAATTAAACCAACAATCTGTCCATATCTATAAAACAAACTAGGCTTTAGGATATACAATGAAGGCTCTTATGTCGACGGCCGTTCCAGTATACTCCCGCAGCAAACCGTATAAGGCTCGTCCCATAACCGCCCTGTAATAATAAATTTACATTGGGCGTGAGTTATCTTGTTGCTATACGCATTCGTCACTAACATATATCTATTTTTTTGGCCTCCAGAAGCAGCATTTGCCCCAAAAAGTACCTCGCCATGGTAAGTGTTAGCAAATTTACTGATATGTGTTGAGATGTGTGGACAGGTAAGCAATATGTAATGTATATATTACTTCCGTAATTGTTTAAGGTGTCTTTCAACTTTAAACTTCCATTGTTCAATTCCCACGTTCACACATGTGTTATTTAATACTAACGTATTTTTGTTTTTTTCTTTCTTTATCTCCTGGCAAAATGGCGTATTTTACATGTGCCATTTTACATATCGCTTGGCTTTATCCACCGACTCAATCACTCTCCGACAGACGGCGCTCGCTAGAGCAAGCGCTGAGTGAGTTGCGCGAGCGCCGTCTGCTGGGAGAGTGCGACTCGATGTGACCGGTGTTTCACTCCCATTTGCCCTTTTTCTCCCGCTAGAGGAGCGCAAGAAGGAAGTCCGCCGCAGCCGTCAGTCCTCAGTGGCGTCCCACGACCTGGCGGACGACAGGAGCGCCCCCTCGGGTGAGAATCCGCCTCAGTACTGATTTCTGACTGATCCCCTGTTATCGCTCACCCCAACAGGACGACCTGTGTGTCTGTGTGACCGTGGTGTAGACCTTGATGATAGCTATGGCTGTTGTATCCAAGGTGTTGCCGATTCAATGTTATTATTGGCGAATCGATTATTGTAATGAATGCTACATGTGAGTAATACGTGAGTTCTGCTAAAACATATGTCAGAACGACGTGGAACTCCCACACCTTCCTAAAGATATCCCAGGAGGTACTGATCATGCCCCTGAGTTAAACCCCCAGCTTTGTGGGTTACACCCAGGTTGAGACGGGTTTTTTTTCCAGTTTCCCCTGGATTAAACTGGCCCAAACTGGTAACGCCAGGCCCGGCGGCTTAAATCTCGGTTAAGCTCGGGTTTAACCAATTGCCCCCGGATTAAACAGGGTTAAACCTGGGTTTTATCCCGTGTGCAAATTGAAAAGAAGCTCGTAGACTAGAGTCTATTATTAACATGCCTGGATCTTACTTCGTGAATTTGATACTATCTGGCTCGAAATGTTGCAGAGGCTGATAGCGACTCTGGAGACCTAACCAAGATCTTCCAGGAGATGGGAGTATTCAGCCAGCGAGAACCGCTGAGCTCTCTCCCCTCAGCCCTCTCCCCCCTGCCGCCCTCCCCCGCACCACCCACGGTGAGTCACCTAACCCCCCCCCTCTGTCGCTCTCCCCCGCACCACCCACGGTGAGTCACATCATCCCCCCCCCTCTGTCGCCCTCCTCCGCACCCCTCACAGTGAGTCACATCATCCCCCCCCCCTCTGTCGCCCTCCTCCGCACCCCTCACAGTGAGTCACATCACCCCCCCCCCCTCTGTCGCCCTCCCCCGCACTCCCCACAGTGAGTCACATCATCCCCCCCCCTCTGTCGCCCTCCTCCGCACCCCTCACAGGGAGTCACATCATCCCCCCCCCCTCTGTCGCCCTCCTCCGCACCCCTCACAGTGAGTCACATCACCCCCCCCCCTCTGTCGCCCTCCTCCGCACCCCTCACAGTGAGTCACATCATCCCCCCCCTCTGTCGCCCTCCCCCGCACCCCTCACAGTGCGTCACATCATCCCCCCCCCTCTGTCGCCCTCCCCCGCACTCCCCACAGCGAGTCACATCACCTCCCCCCTGCCGCCCTTCCCCGTACCCCCCACGGTGAGTCACATCATATGTCTGCACGTTTCGATGCTTAAATGTCTGATATTATAGAATGTCTGACATGAGAAAATGAGATGGATGAGTCTGATATAAGAACAGTTTTATGGAATAAAAAAATCTCTGATGTAAGAAAAGTTGAACGTATGCAGTTCTGATTTAAGACGTCGATTAACGAAATATAACGAATAACGTTTCTCGTGTTTTCTCGCCAGGAGGACGAGACCGATGTGAAGTCGGAGGTCGATCCGGACAAGGACAGCGGCGGCGACGAGTCCGGATTCACCTCAGACTCTGGCTCCGTGGATGAGATGGCCGACCTCCTGGAGCGACAGATGCTTCAGAGCCCTGGATCCTGCTCCAACTCCTCCCCGCGGCGGTCCCCGCGTCCGGCACCCGGACTCAGCTCCCCCCATCCGGCATCGGGACTCACCTCCCCGCTGCCCGCCGGGCACCGGAAGCGGAAACATTCGATCCGGAAGTCGCCCCGGATTGGCCGACAGCTGTCGCTGGATGACCCGGAGAGGTGTCCGGGCGTTCTGGATCGCGAGGCTCCTTCAGGGGTTCTGGATCGGTGTATGCCAGGTCGGGGTGACGGCAGTCTGGAGCGGACAGACTCCTGTGATCCGGGTCATGCGGACGCCCCTCGGCTGCCCTTCCAGGCGTTCCGGACGTCTGGGAGTCGGGGGAGTGGGGGTCCTAACCCCGGGGCGTGTCAGGAGGGTCAGGCGGGCACACTGGGATCCCCTCGTAACGCCCCAGACAGCAGACCCTCAAGAATTGACCTTGACCCACAGGTCACTGATCCTGACCCCGACCCACATGTCACTGGCCATGACCCCGACCCACAGGTCACTGGCCCTGACCCACAAGTCGCTGACCCTGATCCACAGGTCACCGGCGATGACCCACAGGTCACTGACCCTGACCCACAGGTCACTGACCCTGACCCACAGGTCACTGGCCCACAGGATACAATTCGCCCCCAGGTCACTGAGCCGCAGGTCACTGACACGCAGGTCACTGACCCGCACGTCACTGACCCGCACGTCACTGACCCGCACGTCACTGACCCGCAGGTCACTGACCCGCAGGTCACTGACGCACCAGATGCCGTGGAGCCCCCGGTCCCAGACTCCCCAGTCAGCTCACCCCCCTCACCCCGCCATACATCGGATGACAGCAACAACATTCTGTTGGACAGCGGGGGACTATCTCACAGCGACTCTCCCATAGCTGTGGACGTGCCGGTGTCGCCCCCTACCGGGCGCAGGGAGCGGGAGACTCCAGCGAAGAGACCCACGGAGAGACATATGAAGAGACCTGCAGAGAAATTGACAGAGACGTCCATAGATATATCAGAAGAGAATCCAGCGGAGAGATCCACAGATATAGCAGCACAGAGACTGGCAGAGAGAACAACAGAGGGAATTCCCAACAGTCCAGTGAAAATACTTGCAAACAGATCAGTACCTGTTAATATAGACACGCAAAGACCAGCAGAAATACCAGCAGAGAGCGCGACAGAAATATCAGCAGAGAGAACAACAGCAGAAATACTGGCAGAAACAACGACAATTCCAGAAGAAGCGATAGCAGTTGAGAGAACAGCGGACATATTAGCAGCAGAGAATACAACAGAACTACCAGCAGCAGAAATTACAGTTGAGAGAACAGCTGAAATATCAGCAGAGCGAACGACAGACAGATCAACATCAGAGAGTCCAAAAGAGATACCTCAAAACAGATCAGCCGACAAACTTACAGAAAAAGCAGAAGAGTCACCTACAGCTACAGACAAACCAGCTGACAGACTTGCGGAGAGCCTAGGACAGACACCTTCGGAGGGACTATCTGAAAGACCTGTTCTTAGACATGTACCTTCTGGGCCAGTCGAGCAGGGACAGTCTAATATCGGCGGACACAAACGACGGGACGGTAGTTCTGATGTCAAACGTGAAGCCGTGATTGTGTCCCGTGACAGTGAAGTGACGTCTGCATCCCCGTCCCACCAAGGCACTGCAGGAAATGACAGGAAACCAGGTGCTGAAAACATTGCAGGAAATGACCGGGAACCAGGTGCTGAAAACATTGCAGAAAATGACAGGAAACCAGGTGCTGAAAACCTTGCAGGAAATGACAAGGAACCAGGTGCTGAAAACCTTGCATCAACTGACAGTGAACCAGGTGCTGAAAACATTGCATCAATTGACAGTGAACCAGGTGCTGAAAACTTTGCATCAACTGACAGTGAGCCAGATGCTGAAAACATTGCATCAATTGACAGTGAGCCACATGCTAAAAACCTTGCATCTATGGACAGTGAACCTGGGGCTGAAAACATTGCATCAATTGACAGTGAGCCAGATGCTAAAAATATTGCATCAATTGATAGTGAACCATGTACTGAAAACATTGCATCACCTGGCAGTGAACCAGGCGCTGAAAATCTTGCATCAACTGACAGTGAGCCACATGCTAAAAACATTGCATCAATGGACAGTGAAACTGGGGCTGAAAACATTGCATCAATTGACAGTGAGCCAGATGCGGAAAATATTGCATCAATTGACAGTGAACCATGTACTAAAAACATTGCATCACCTGGCAGTGAACCATGTGCTGAAAACACTGCATCACCTGGCAGTGAACCATGTGCTGAAAACACTGCATCAATTGGCAGTGAACCATGTGCTGAAAACATTGCATCAATTGGCAGTGAACCAGGTGCTGAAAATATTGCATCAATTGACAGTAAACCATGTACTGAAAACATCGCATCACCTGGCAGTGAACACGGTACTGAAAACATTGCATCAATTGGCAGTGAACCAGGTACTGAAAACATTGCATCAACTGACAGTGAACCAGGTGATGACGTCATTGTAAGTAAGCTAATGACTGAAACTACAACTGGTTTCAGTGAGTCGTACGCTGCAAGCCCCAGTGAGTTCTACGCTCCAAGCCCTAGTAAGTCGTACGCGGCAAGGCCCAGAATGTCGTACGCCCCAAGCCCCAGTGAGTTCTACGCTCCGAGCCCCAGTGACTCATACGCTGCAAGGCCCAGCGAGTCCTACACTACAAGGGCCAGTGAGTTCTACGCTCCGAGCCCCGGTGAGTCAAACGCTGCAAGGCCCAGTGAGTACTACGCTCCGAGCCCCAGTGACTGTGGCCTCCTGATTGACGAAGGGAGCCCGTGTCCCGAGTCCCCACTGGGCAGCCAAGACTCCTGTGACGAAAAAGAAATTTCCTCGCCAAATTCTGTTGCGGGCGAAAATACACCTTCGTCCAATTCTTCTGACGATAATAATGTTCCCGCACCCAGTTCCAGTGACGACAAACCCGTTTCATCGCCCCGTACTACTGAAGACAAACCCCCAGTTCGTTCAAACAGTTCTTCTGACGACAAGGCGTCCGTTACTTTACCCAAGTCAGACAAGAAGCCTCGCGGGGTATCTAGACCTTGTATCGACAAATCCATGCTTCCAAAAACGATGTCTCGTGAAGACCATCCAATTCCCGTCGGAAACCGGTCGCCACAGATAACACCATCTCACGGAATTCAAGCAAGTTCTCTTTCTGACTCAATTCAAGATTCGACCGACAAGAAATTGACCCCTGCACCAGTGCGTCATGAGGCAGGACCTACTGTGTTCTCGGGTAGAAAGAGAATCTCTCGTGTTAAACCACGTGACAGCGCGGAGCCGGTGCCGGTGCTGAGCGTGAACACGGCTGCGGAACGAGACCTCGTCTCGGCGCCTGGCACACGTGACCAGGACCACGTGGGCGACGACCCTGGAGACACAGGTGGCGCTGCTGTGGAGAAACCTCTTAAAACCCGGAAGCGGAAGAGGTCAAAGTCGTTGCGGCGCGCGGCGTTCAAACAGAGCCATCGCGAAGACCACGTGACTGAGGAGGGGAGTCGAGGGCCAGGCAGTCTCTATGACGACACAGTGGTTGCCACGCACCCCGACCCTCCAGCGCCGCCCGGCGGGGGAGGGGGAATTCCCCCCTTACTACCGGGCGGTAGAGGGGCGATGCACCCCCTACTGCCCGGCGGGGGAAGGGTGAGCCGCCCCTACCTGGCTAGGGGACGAGGAGTGACCCACTCCCCACTGTCCGGCGGAGGAGGGGTGATCAAGCCCCTACTGCCCGGCTGGGGAGGGCGGACCAACTCCCCATTGTCTGGGAAGGGAGAGCGGGGGGACCCCCAAATGCCCGGGAAGGGAGGGCTGACCCACCCCCCACCGCCCGAGAAGGGAGGGTTGACCCACCCCCCACCGCCCGGGAAGGCAGGGCTGACCAACTCCCCATTGCCCGGGAAGGGAGGGCTGACCAACTCCCCATTGCCCGGGAAGGGAGGGCGGGGCGACCCCCAAATGCCCGGGAAGAGAGGGCGGGGCGACCCCCAAATGCCCGGGAAGGGAGGGCGGGGCGACCCCCCATTGCCCGGGATGGGCGGGCGTGGGGTGGGGCTGTCCCGTCCGGTTGCGACTGGCCACGGAGGCGCCCTGGACCGCGCGGCGTCCGACCGGAAAGGGACCGAGCAGTCACGTGTCGTCGTCCTTGACATCGGTCGTCAAGGCAACGGCGCCCAGGGACGGGCGGTGGGGAGGCCGGCGGGGTCAGCGCTGGGGGCGGGCGGTGCCACGGAACCGTCTGTTGTTCCTACGTTAGTCCGTCTCACCATGGCCTCCACGCTGACCCGCACCACAAGCTCGAGCTCATCCCCCTCCTCGACCCCCACCACGAGCTCGAGGTCAACCCCCTCCTCGACCCCCACCACGAGCTCGAGGTCAGCCCCCTCATCGGCCCCCACGAAGGCCCTCGCGAAGGTCCCCACGCCAACCCCTGCGCCGGCGCCAGCCGTCAAGCCAACCCTCACGCCGACCCCCACCCACAGAGGCCCAGCCCCCTCGCCATCCCCCACGCCAGCCCCCACGCCATCTCCCACGCCAGCCCCCACCCACAGAGGGCCAGCCCCCACGCCAGCCCCCACCCACACAGGGCCAGCCCCCTCGCCAGCCCCCACGCCAGCCCCCACGCCAGCCCCCACGCCAGCCCCCACCCACACAGGGCCAGCCCCCTCGCCATCCCCCACGCCATCTCCCATGCCAGCCCCCACCCACACAGGGCCAGCCCCCTCGCCAATCCCCACGCCAGCCCCCACGCCAGCCCCCACGCCAGCCCCCACGCCAGCCCCCACGCCAGCCCCCACGCCAGCCCCCACCCACACAGGGCCGGTCCAACGCGGCCTCCCATATCAGCGAAGCACGGGGTTCGAGGTCCAGGAACCGTATGATGACGACACCTCACTGGAGCCCCCTGATGATGTGGTAGAGCAAGAGGAGTCTGACCACGTGGTAGAACAACCACCCGACCACGTGGTCGATCCGAGGGGCTCCATGGGAGCTCGTGGCGGCAAGAATGACGCCGTAAAGAGGGCGCGCATTGCTGATGCTGCGGCGACGACTAGCCGCAGGGTTGCTATGGCGACGGCCAGCCGGGTTTCCATGGCGACGGCCGCCAGCGAGGGCCTGCGGTGCCCGGACTCCCCGCCCCGCGTCCGGTTTTTCATCGGTCGCCGCAGGATCAAGCTGGGACCCCTGAAATCCTCCTCCTCGTCCTCCTCCTCCACCCGCACCTCCACCTCGACCACCACGTCCCCGGCGAGCAGCGAGCTGGAGGGCGCGGGGGCGGCCACCACCAGCGGGGAGGACTCCCCGGCAGCCAGCTCCTTCGTCCTCTCCCGCCGGCGCAGCAGCTCCTCGGGACTCGACACGCCGGACAGCGCCGCCTCTCTCCTCCTCCCCCTCCCCTTCACCGCCCCGTCCCAGTCCCGCGTCCCCCTCCCCTTCACCGCGCCTTCCCCCTCCCCCTCCCCCTCCCCCTCCCCCTCCCCCTCCTCCTCCTCCCCCGTCCCCTTCCCTTTCTCCCCCGCCCCATCAGATCCGTCCTCATCCTCCCCCGCCCGCTCTCCCGCTGAACCGGTGCAGCACTTCCACGCCTCACGCCTGGAGGTATCGGGTCATGTAAGGTCAAGGTCGCCGGTGGTGTCAGGGTCAGGGTCAAGGTCGGTGTCGCCGTCCTTCCTGCCCTTCATTGATGACCTCCCGTCGCCGCTGTCGCCCTTGTCGGAGTCTAGCGACGAGCCGGCCGAGGACCTTGGCGATGAAGTAGCTGAGGATGATGGCGGTGAAATGTCTCAAGACCCTGGCGAGGAGCTGGGCGAGGAGCTGGGCGAGGAGCTGGGCGAGGAGCTGGGCGAGGAGCTGGGCGAGGAGCATAGCGAGGAGTTGGGCGAGGAGCTGGGCGAGGAGCATGGCGAGGAGCTGGGCGAGGAGCTGGGCGAGGAGCTGGGCGAGGAGCTGGGCGAGGCCCCGGTCACGCCGCCGACACCTGACACCCCCACCCTGGGAGGTGGCGACGCCCTCGCCCAGGTTGGCGGTCAAAGGGTGACCACCCAACCCCAGAGTGACAACCACGGCGTACCCTCAATCAGTGACCCAAATTTGACCCCAGAAACGTTAGCTGGACCACAAGATGGCGTCTCGGTTCTGGGATTTGACCTTCACGTGACCTCCAAACGAATTCAACACGCGAGAAGCGCCTTTACCCCACCTGATGACGGTAACGTGACCTTGAAACGTCCGCAACTGGGACAAAGTGGCAGCGTCACCCATCCTTCTGGGGAGCCAATCGCGACCTTCAAACGACCCCATCCAGGCGGAGGTCACAACCTTCCATCCACGGAGGGTGACGTGGAGCCGATCTGCAAACGCCCTAAGACTGACCTTCCTCCCCCAGACAGTGACCTTGAAGCAACCTCTAAGCAAACTCACCCAGATGATGAACTTCCGGCACCTCCCAATGACCTTGACCCCTCATTAGAGCAGCAGACCACCAAACCCAGCGATGTAAGATCACCTCCGGTAGGTGGCGCTGTGTCAGCCCCCAGCGGGGCGAAGAGGAAACGGGAACATCTGCCTACGGCCGCGGCCAGGCTTAAAGGGGTGAGTAGTGATCAACCCAGAGGGCATATCAGCCTTATCAACCCTGACGTTAAGATTTACTCGCTTATTAATATCTTTGACCGATATTTCAATTTTCCTTTTTTGTAATTTTACTATATTTGATAGAAGGTAAAAATAGATGCATCAATCACTTAAAAATCATTTACATGCTATTTATGGCAATCCACACATTTGAAAAACAAAATACTCTGGAAAGTACCTGGTGATTGATTGTGGTTTCCCGCGCTTTTTTGCAGCCGAAGTACATCCCAATGCCGCCGTTACACGCGAGACAAGGTACGTGGGACCAGTGCAGAGGGGGGGGGGGGGGGAGGGGCGGGCATGTACTCTTTCCCACTCAGAGGAAGTGCCACGCTCGTGGATTTACTCACACTGGGAACTGAATAACTGTTGTACGGTATCCACACGAAGAGACTCAGGCCGAGCAAACCTAGTCCGCAGAGCCAGTCGCTGCCCCAGCGAGCGGCACTGACTCTGGCTTAGACCCTATTCTGATGCGAAACGCCTTTGTGTTTGATGGAAGGTTTTTCCTTCCACATCAAATATCCACGAATATGTCACTTTCACGTAATTTCATGCATGCATAAAGAAATTATGTTTCGCGGGTTGCCAAAATGCCTCTTTAATGCGAACATACGTATTTGCGGTTGTATTGGATCTTTGATGGAATTACTCTCCACGCGTTTCCAATAATGTTTATTGTACATTTGTTTAGTTTCGTACATTCCCTTTGTTTCAGCCGTTGCCAAGGAGCTGCATTTCTTGGTTCAGTTCACGACAATCACGGCTGAGCAGACGGCCAGTAACATAGAGAAACTCGACGTAACAGTGGAGGCCGTCACCTTCGCTATTGTGGAGGTAAGACCCGGAAACGGTGGGGAGTTGCCGCGGCACTTGGCGCCTTCTTCATACTGAGTAACAAGACTGTGTGTGTGTGTGTGACACAGTCAGACCTCATGGCTTTGTCGATGTCCTTGACCGGGTCACCATGCCCTGTAACAACAATAGTCCTGTGCCATTGCTGGGTGCTCAGTATAAAGATCATAATGTTCCATAATGCATCGGGGCCGTCCCGGTAGTTCAGTGGGTAAGAGCGCTCGATTTGAGTGCTCTGGCCATCTGAGAGCCTAACGGCACGTGGATCGGTGGTTTGCGCAGCGATGTGGCCATGTCTGTGTGGTCGCAGGATAAAGATCCCATGTCCTTCTTCGCAACGGGTATGGGGATACCCCCGGGGACATGGCTCCACTGTCCCTTCCTTCTCCCATTGACGCGATAGGACCAAAAGTGGTTAAAATAATACGTCAGTACAAAGCAACACGTGCTTGTCAGTCACATAAGCTAACAAAACCCATTGACGCGCAATATACACAGATGGGATCATCGTCTCTATCGCATTGCGCAACCCCCCGCGGTATGACCGGTACCCCAATATGGCTTTAAGTAAGTAATGAAGACCTACCAAGGCGCGCCATCGTGCTGACTCCAACTGTAATACTTCTGTGCGATAGCCGGGAGTTCAGTGCAAAAATCTCAAAGTTTCCGTGCTTCAGCAGTGGATAAATTTGAGTTGAGCGCGCTGATGACGTCAGCCCCTCTCTCACTCACATCCACCGTCAAAACCATATATCCAAAATGCTGAACAAGCAGTCCTTCTCAGACACGCCAATACGGCTGACTCCACCTGTACCCACCCCCCCCCCCTCCAGCCCCCCTCCACCACCCTCCATCCCCTCTAGCCTCCCTCCACCCCACCCCCTCCACCTGACCTCCTCCCCCCCCCCCGCCAAGGCGTCCCGACTCCATTATTCCCTTGTCTTTCTCAGGTGCTGCTCAATGCTGGAGGTCACGTGATTGACACGTGGTACGCGCGGTGCCAGGCGAGTGGCGACCCTGATCCAGACGATGCTGATCCGGACTCAGACTCGGACCCCTCCGCCACGACCCCCTGGATCACCCCGCTCCAATCCCGACTGATCCAGCTCATCCGTGCACTCAGCCCCACCATGGTGAGTGGACGAGTGTGTTGACATGGCGGCGACTTGTGGTTCGGGGTGTCATTTCGCTAAGATCTCGTAACTTTTGCTCGTACAATTTAAAAATTGTATCGCCCACCCGAACATAAATGAAAAATGTTATGTTTATCATCTATATATGGAAAAACAGGTTTTTGAATAATATTGGCAGAAAAAATATTGCACGAAGATGGCTGCACCCCAGTTATCGCGGTATATCGCTTATTTCCGTTGCTCGTAAAATTCGGATTTCTCGCTAAATTGGCGTGTAAAAGATACGACTAGGAGCTCCTAACACTTAGTGAAACGATCCCCAAGGTGTATGACTCGTGGTTGATGTGTTGACAGATACTCCTCATAACGCCATCTAATGAAATTGGTGAATAAATAGACCTCGAAATTTTTCAATGAATAGGTCTTGAAAATTGTTGCATAAATATATATGAACAATTATTAAATTAATAGGTCTTGAAAAGCAGGTTAAGTCTTGCAATTTAAGTGTTAACTCAATTCAAAATTATTGATTGACATAGCTTGATAGTTTTAACATTTAAACTGTCAAATCTGAAATAACATTGTTAGCTGTGATAGTCACAGCTAACAATGAGGAGTTTTGGAATATCTCTTGGTTGTGACATTCTGTAAACTTGGTTAAGATTCCATGACATTTGGAATGGCCTATAAATCGTTTATAGCGAGCGCAAGCGAGCTCTTAAGGTAACCTGCATGCATATTCAAAATCCATTTCAAGCATAGGCTTAGGACTTTTATTTAGCGTAACAGCCCCCACGAGACGTTTTTGAGTTCGCAGTAAATATCAGCTGTACATAATTATATTCAAGCAAAGAAAGGTCGACGCCCATTATGTCATGTCTTTAATAATTAAATCAGCTGCCCCACAAAATTAACGAATAAATTGTTCAATGTTAACACTGGATGTATACTTAAAATTGAAGTTAATTTATCAGCGACGCGCTTAATGTCAATTGCCAATCTCCCAAGCAAACAGATGCCAACCAGTTGTGACGTCAAAATGTTATGAAAATGAACCGAAGCAACCGAATGATATGCCCCAAGCACGTGCATGGTATACGTCATCCCGCCAGAGATATGCATTATGGCAAGCCGAAGTTAGATTTATTTTGAATATTAATCATGATGTATCCCCTCGGAATATCCGAATTAAAAAATATACGCTCGCATTCTTTAGGTAGCACCTATCCATATTAACTTTCTTTTAATAAATCAGCTGATGAAATTCATATTCTCCTTCGTATTACGCTGCCGATCATATTACCATTGTATCAGTACGTGACGATATTGTATCTGTCCTCCAGGCCAAGGTGGAGGAGTCCTTCATGCGGCGAGCTATGGCCGTGTTCCTTCTGCGAGACAGCACGGCAGTCTGGGCGCGCATCACCGTCTGGTCAGTGGCTCCCTCTGGCGGTCAGATGCACAGTCCCTAGTGGCTCCTCCTATTGGTCAGATGCACAGGCTCTCTCTGTCGGTCAGCCACGCAGTCCCTAGTGAATCCCTCTGTCGATCAGCGACAGTCCCTAGTGGCTCCCTCCGGCGGTCAGAGACACAGTCTCTTTCATGATTTACTGATTTAATTAATTGAATCCTACCGATTCCCGTCGATTTATTTTAGGTGGTGATTGTCGATAGTAAATGTTAATTATATGTATGACAAATTATTTAATTCACGTTCAACGGTATGACAGATATAAAACGAAGCTAGTTTTCTTTTTACGCGAAACGGTAATCTCAGACCACTAAATTTGTGTTTGATTTCTATCCTGTCTCCACATTAATTCGTACATTGTTGTATATTCTCGTTGCAGCCAATGCTACACGGCTATTTGTCGACTCAACGGTAAGCACGACATTTTGGCTTCTGAATTGACACGTATGCTTATCTTAACAAGGCCCATTGGTTTAATACAGACATATACATATATGTCACATCAACATTAGCACAAAACAATGCTGTAAAGATTTCATCAAAATGTAATATGTCTCATAGGCCAAGTGAATTTGCTGGACAGTTTTACCTGAGGGTAATCTCACACTGGCGGTAGATTTGGGAAAATGATCCGAATCACAGACAATAGTGTGACGTCACTACCGTAGGTTAATAACTCACACCATTGTTTGTGTTAACACTACAGTAGCGACGTTGTTAAAGTACTCTAGAAGGACTCACCTTGGTGGTAGAAGTGTGGAAAATTACCCGCAGCGCAGACAATAGTGTGACGTCACTACCATACGTTATTCAAGAATAACTCCTATTGTGGAAAGTAATTCATCACACGAACAATGGACTGACGTCACAATAGAGTGACGTAACAACTGTGGTATAATGTCCGCGTCGGTGATGTTTGTTTTACAGGACAGATGCAGAGGGTCAGGGTTCTGGCCTACGATGCCATGCGGCACAAGCTGGAGGGGTTCCCCTCCCTGCTGGTTGCCATGGCAGTGACCTGGCCTGAGGCGCTGTCTCGCCGTGGCACGGGTGAGTGACTGTCACTCTAGCTTGTCAATATGTGTCATTGTACTTCACCATTTTATTAATTAATTTAATTGGGAGATGCGACGCAAGAAAATATATATACTACTCTCAAAATCTAGCGGTTTTTAATGTTGCATTTGTTGGGATTATTAGATTTAAGGTTGTCTTGATGTACGAACACAGCATTAATCGCAGAAACGGTTGAAATAATCGGTACCAATTATCCTGCATTGACACCCCGTGCATAGGAGCGTCTTGGCGGGAAAACGAACAAGGCGTTTACCAGTGTTTACCAAGCTCTTTTCTTCGAAATTTCGGCGGGGGGGGGAGGGGGGGGGGTGCATTATGGCTTCCATGTTTGTCTGTGTGTGTCCGCTGACCCTATGTGAGGCGCTTTTTGAGGGTTGGGGGGTGGGGGGG
Source organism: Arenicola marina (assembly GCA_964019135.1). Classification (NCBI taxonomy): domain Eukaryota; kingdom Metazoa; phylum Annelida; class Polychaeta; family Arenicolidae; genus Arenicola; species Arenicola marina. The sequence continues at coordinate 41,082,607 of OZ025254.1, read as the reverse complement.
TGCATTATGGCTTCCATGTTTATCTGTGTATGTACCGCTGATCCTATATAAGGCGCTTGTTGAGGGGAGTGGGGGGCGGGGGGGGAAGGGGGATGGGTGCATTATGGCTTCCATGTTTGTCTGTGTGTGTCCGCTGACCCTGTGCGAGGCGCTCGGTGACGCTTTTTTGGTTGTTACAGGGGCCAGCAGCGCCGTACTCAGAGTCCTTGAACACGTGACCCTCGGCAAGATCCTGGTCCACAAACCCAAACACGACCAGGTGAGTGCGCCCTGCTCGTGGCTCCTTCCCTGGAAGAATGAGTTCACCCAGTTCAAGCAAAGTGTCCGACAACACTTACCATATCATCTCCTGCCCTGAGAGAACGGTGTGCACAAAAGTGGCTCGAAACACCAACATATCAGTTCATATGCTTGACGTCACAAATTCCAGGAACTTTGTAATACGACATTTGTTTAATCAAGGACCAGTCTAGCCTTTCCTCAGGCCACGCACGTCCTAAATTTCAATGGCATTATCCCTGGTCTGTTGTCGGTCTGGCTTGGGGCCGTCTGTGCCTAACGGTGGCTTACAACGCCGTCATTTACCTTCCACAACCAGCCAGCGTAGTGTGGAATGCTAGCCTGATATACAGTCTAATGCGGCGTCTGTGTTTATTAAACTAGTGCGTAAGTCACTGATACATGACATAGTTGAACCTCCAATATTAACGTTACTATGACCGCAAAGTGTAAGCAACAGAACGGACTGGGCCCTTGCTAGCTCAGTTGACAGAACTACAGATCAGCGGGGTCATGGGTTCGCGCCCGGGGCCCTGCATGTCGGGATCCAAGTCGGGTCTCCCTCCCCCCCCCCCCCCCCGGGGGGGGGACTTGGCTCCACTCTCCCTTCCTTCTCCCATTGACGCGATATGACCAAAGGTGTTTAAAAGTGTCTTGAATATACAACCAACCATCGATCAACCATTGGATCAACCCACTTCCCCCTTTCATTGATTGTCCTGGCAGTTGTCTTGGCTCAGTGCAGCCAGTTCCATGTGCATAAAGGCTGCCTAACGCCCCTCCCTTCCATGTCCGGTCTGTCCCCCAGTGCCGCACCGTGCTATGCCGTCTGCTCTCCTGGAGCGATCCAGACATCCTCAGCCAGCAGCTGGCCAAACAGCTGCTCCAGACACTGCGGGACGCCTGCCAGGACAATCCAGGTCAGTCAACAGCACGGACCGGCGGAGCTATTGGGAGGTCCACGTGATGCCTGTGAGGCGTTGTCACTGATAATACTGCTCTTAACCTTCAGTATTGTCTTTAGAGCTGAAATAGTGTTGTCTTTATGCTTTTACTGTTTTTTCTTTGGATTTACTTAATTTATTCTTTGGATTTACTTAATTTATTCATTGGATTTACTTAGTTAATCTTTTGTATTTACTAAAGTCAATCTCTGTATGTACTTGATTTATTCTTTGTATGTACTTGATTTATTCTTTGTATGTACTTGATTTATTCTTTGTATGTACTTGATTTATTCTTTGTATGTACTTGATTTATTCTTTGTATGTACTTGATTTATTCTTTGTATGTACTTGATTTATTCTTTGTATGTACTTGATTTATTCTTTGTATGTACTTGATTTATTCTTTGTATGTACTTGATTTATTCTTTGTATGTACTTGATTTATTCTTTGTATGTACTTGATTTATTCTTTGTATGTACTTGATTTATTCTTTGTATGTACTTGATTTATTCTTTGTATGTACTTGATTTATTCTTTGTATGTACTTGATTTATTCTTTGTATGTACTTGATTTATTCTTTGTATGTACTTGATTTATTCTTTGTATGTACTTGATTTATTCTTTGTATGTACTTGATTTATTCTTTGTATGTACTTGATTTATTCTTTGTATGTACTTGATTTATTCTTTGTATGTACTTGATTTATTCTTTGTATGTACTTGATTTATTCTTTGTATGTACTTGATTTATTCTTTGTATGTACTTGATTTATTCTTTGTATGTACTTGATTTATTCTTTGTATGTACTTGATTTATTCTCTGTATGTACTTGATATAACATTTGTATTTAGCCTTCAAGTTGTCATTCTCAGTATTTACCGTAATAACGTTTGTTTGTGTTGTACCCGACCTCTCAGTTCTGTCTGTTCGTCCCCCAGGCCGGGTGTTCGAGGTGTCATTCTCAGTATTTACCGTAATAACGTTTGTTTGTGTTGTACCCGACCTCTCAGTTCTGTCTGTTCGTCCCCCAGGCCGGGTGTTCGAGGTGGAGAAGGCTGTGGAACTCCTGGCCTCCTACCAGACGTGGTCCTGGATCAACAATTTCCTCATCACGGACCACGTGTGGCGGGCCCTGCAGCAGTGGGCCGCCAGGGCCGCCAGGGGCGGGGGCGGGGGCGGAGGCGGGGGCGACGCCCCTAGCGACCCCTACATCGAGAGTCTATTCAGAGTCCTGGGTAAGTCTCTTTGTCTCTTTATTGTCTTTTCGTGATTGGCGTCCTTTCATTTCTTTGGCTTCTGGGTGTTCTTTGGCCTAATTTTCCATCCCCATATGGATTTATTTCGGTTGTTCGCTGGGAGCAGATATGACGTAAGCGTAGCCGTAATCGTAATCGATTATATAATGTATTGAAAAAATGTCCTTTAATGATATATAATAATCGATTTTATTTTTCTTGTAATCATATAAAATAATCGATTATATTTTTTTCTTGTAATCGTATATAATAATTGATTATATTTTTTTTGTGTAATCGTAATCGTAATCGAGAGATTCTTGGCCAATGTTAGCCTTTATGTGCAAATATATGACCTGAAACACCGGGGCCGGCTCGATAGCTCAGTGGGTTAGAGCACTCGCCTTGAGTGTTCTGGCCACCTGAGAGCCTAACGACACGTGGGTCGGTGGTTCGAGCCCTGCTGTGGCCATGTCTGTGTGGTCGCAGGATAAAGATCCCATGTCCTGCTTCGCAATGAGTAGAGGGTTACCCCCGGGGACATGGCTCCGCTCTTCCCTTCCTTGTTCCATTGACGCGATATGACCAAATGTGGTTAAAGCGTCCTGAATATACAACCAACCAACCAACCTGAAACGCTAAGTGTTCCTGTTTGTAGGTGCCGTGGTGTCTCTGTGTCCTGCTGACCAGACTCCGGCGGCCATCCATACCATGACAACCATGTCCACGCTCATCCACAGACAGGACGGTAAGTTACTGGCAGCCTACCATATCGTACCCAAATGCTAACAGCTCGCGTCGCCATATCGTACCCAGATTCTAGCAGCTCGCGTCGCCAGATCGTACCCAGATTCTAACAGCTCGCGTCGCCAGATCGTACCCAGATTCTAGCAGCTCGCGTCGCCAGATCGTACCAAGATTCTAACAGCTCGCGTCGCCATATCGTACCCAGATTCTAACAGCTCGCGTCGCCATATCGTACCCAGATTCTAACAGCTTGCGTCGCCATATCGTACCCAGATTCTAACAGCTTGCGTCGCCATATCGTACCCAGATTCTAACAGCTCGCGTCGCCATATCGTACCTAGATTCTAACAGCTCGCCTCGCCATATCGTACCCAGATTCTAACAGCTCGCGTCACCATATCGTACCCAAATGCCAACAGCTTGCGTCGCCTTTCATCAAATAAGCAGCAAACGATGGTGCTCAATATGACATGTTCTTTGCTACACCCGCTTAGTCTAGATTTTGCTTCGTGTTTTTAAAAATACTTCACTTCACTTTTGTTGATATGACCAAACTCGCTAGTCGTTTTGCATAAGGAGTGCCTAAGGAGCCTCCCCAGCTCAGCTGGTAAGTAGGCAGGGGGACGCAGATCAACGGGTCGTGGATTCGCGCCCTAGCACTTATATCCAGCACCAGTCTCATCCAATGCCATTTACCTATGGCATTTACTTGCCGGGAAGTTGCTTCTGCACGGTTTAGACGTTTATGTACATTTATTCCTAAATGTTATTTCACTTAGTTATTCCTCAATGTCATTTCACTTGGTTATTCCTCAATGTCATTTCACTTGGTTGTTCCTAAGTGTTATTTCACATAGTTATTCCTAACTGTTATCCACTTGGTTATTCCTAAATGTTATTCACTTAGTTGTTCCTAAATGTTATTGCGCTTAGTTATTCCTAAATGTTATTTCACTTAGTTATTCCTAAATGTTATTTCACTTAGTTATTCCTAAATGTTATTTCACTTAGTTATTCCTAAATGTTATTACTTAGTTATTCCTAAATGTTATTTCACTTAGTTATTCCTAAATGTTATTTCACTTAGTTATTCCTAAATGTTATTACACTTAGTTATTCCTAAATGTTATTTCACTTAGTTATTCCTAAATGTTATTTCACTTAGTTATTCCTAAATGTTATTGCACTTAGTTATTCCTAAATGTTATTTCACTTAGTTATTCCTAAATGTTATTTCACATAGTTATTCCCACATGTTATTTCACTTAGTTATTCCTACGTTTGCAGTGTGTGGCGGCCTCCAGATGGCGGCACTGGCGGCGCTGTTGTCGCTGGCCCCGTTCCGCCCGGGGCTGGTGGTGACGTCGCTGTGCCGCTGGGTCAGCCAGGCCGAGAACGCCCAGCACCTCCGCGCCAAACCCGCCACCTGCCGGCGAGCCAAGCAGTTCCTGGCCTACTACAGGCCCAGGTTCCCTAGTCTGAAGGCCGTCCAGGTCTCAAAGAAGTAGTGCCACTGGGAAAGCTGGACTCCTCGGATCAACCTCGTGCTGCGTGACCGTCTCAACCTTGACCTCATGACCTTTGTGACCTTCAGAACCTTGGCCACGTGCAAGTCGCGTGACCTTTAGGACTGCAGCCACGTGTTATGTGACCTTCAGACGGCGGATGTGATATTGTATATATTAAATGAAATTTGGGGTGATAATCTAGTGTCCGGTGACCTCTAGTCCACCACCACCGCCGTCTTCTGTGACCTCGACGCCTACGCGCGTGACCTCTGACGTGATGACCACGTCCCCAGGTTGGAACTCTTACTGTGTATATATTTGTTTAAGTTTGCAAGTTGCAATGGTGGTAATCAGGCTGACGTATTTATATTGTTTCTAGGCATGATTATTGAGATGAAGAGTTGACAGTGACTGGAATGTATATGTATGTATGTATAAGTGGCGACCGCGGCTGGAGCACTTTCTGTAATCTTACAGACTTCGTTAGCCCATGGAGAAGTGTTACTGCTTGTCTGACAGGCGGATGTGGATTATTTGGTTACTTTTATATGATGAAAACACTTGTATCTGTGCACTTAGCAGCTGGTCTGTAAAAGTGGTTTAATCCCTGTTGAAAGAGAGCGCCCTAGATCACTAGTTAATTGTATGCAGACCTTTTAGGCTAGGTCACCCAATGCGCGGATCTCTTCCGTTAATGTGCAATTTGCTGCTGTAGAAAGCCAATGTGATGTAGCGTTTAGTGAGCAAAATTAATTTCTGAGAAAGCAGCTAGTGTGGAAAACGGAGGGTGCCATGTTGGGAACTATGGTACGGTTATTAGTGGTTATTTCGCTGCTTTTCTACGGAACATCTGCGTGAATAAATCTGATTAAGGTGAGCAATGACTGGTGTATAGTGTTTTTTATATGAAGCTGCCCAATTGTCAAAGCTTGAGAATATTGGTTTCATCTAACACAAATTATATCTGACAAATCTGTAAGATTGATTATTGAAGTTGGAAAGAGGTTTCCTAAAACTTTCTCTATTACTAATTATTACAATAAATTTAAACGACAAAATCACTACGATACAAAGTGTTTATTTAAATATGATACAATAAATATCAGTACAACAATAATATAGACCAAGACATTTCCTGGAAATAAAACTGCAGATTTTTTGACATGATACAATTAACTTGGTCGGTGGACGAACTCAATGGCGGAGGAACGCATCACAGTTGTCTGCACTGTAAGCCACGGGGTTTACACGCAGGTTGCTGCATCCGGCTATTTAATCTGGGATTCAATGGGAGTCCACGCATGCGCTGACTTTAAGAGTCGATCCGAAATAAATATACATTGTGACATTGTCAATGGCGGCCAACTCAGATGGACTCGTTCACTCTTCGGAACACTGACACTAGAGGGCGACACTGCGGGAATGGCTCAGTCCTGTCTCACCGGTCCAAGATCTTGAAGAAATACTCAACCTGGAAAACATCAAAAAGTGACCATGTGACAGTGACGGGACGCTTTAACTACTTTTGGTCGTATCGCGTCAATGGGAGAAGGAAGGGAGAGTGGAGCCATATCCCCGGGGGTAATCTCCTAGTCTTTGTGAAGTAGGACATGGGATCTTTATTCTGCGACCACACAGACGTGACCACAGCAGGGCTCGAACCACCGATCCACGTGCCGTTAGGCTCTCAGGTGACCAGAGCACTCAAGGCGAGCGCTCTAGCCCACTGAGCTACCGGGCAGGCCCCTATGTATTTGGGATACGATTTGATCTTGACTGGCTGCAATATCGAGTAACCAAGGGGTCGTTCTTCCATGTAAGGGCGAACCATTGTTTCAGCATAGCTCACATATTACTCACGCCTAACGTTTACTACAACAATACATTTCGTGGGTTCTAACATGGAAGATGGACCAACCAAGGACTGGATGAGTCCAGGTTAGAAGGGAACCCAGTCCCCGGCGGGTGGGCATTGACACAGCCTACCAACTTCAAGGCAAACAACAGCATTGTGAAGTGAGTTAGGACGGTGTCAGCGGGCGTTTTCCCGCTTAAATGCCTCATCATTGCTTCTATATAGCTCACTTATTACTCGCTACATACTACATATAAGTTGATATCATGGGGTCGAAGCCAGATGGAAGACGCACCGTGAGAATCACGAACAGCACTACTGCTTTTCATTGTTACTAGGCTTACAATCAGTAAGCAGCCAACTCCGCATCGTTCCAAGCTTGACGAAATATAAACAGCATATCTTTAGCGTTCGTACAGATTTCTTTACCAGTCATATTGGTCTTACCTCCAGCAGTCCGTCGTCTGGCAGATCCGTGCAGTGGACGGCGTTCTGGATCTTGTCCTTGCCGAACATCGCTCTCAGGGTCCGTGGCCTCAGGTGACGGGCGATCTCCTGGCACAGAGAACACGGTCATCAACAGACAAACCCAACACACAGGACCCCAGCGGCGTGGACAGCCGGCCTGGGAGCGTGCGTAAACACCCAGAGACTATCGACTTGTTCAACCACAACATTCAACATCCTAGACGTGCCAATGTTTGCTTTTTTGCCGCCAAAATCACATCGGTATCTGGATTTTGATGGCCGGATTAATGCAACGGAGTGATGCAGTCCTGACACTAACATTTATTGCCTGCTTAGAATCCCTACAATTGCTACAAACCAGCGAACTCTGACTCACTATACATTGACTCCCGCGACCTATCTCTCATCATGTGGACATGATTGACTATTAGAAGACGCACGAACATCCATATTATTAATCCGTTACGCATATTCACGCCACGATTTCACTTCGGTCGGAGGGGACAACAGAACCCAGATCGTGATCGACCAACTCACGGGATCCGCGGGGCCGACCATCTCCCGGAAGCTGCGCGCGGCGTCCTGCGCCCGGATTTCTATGGCGATGCAGGGACCGGACGTGAGGTGGGTCACCATGTCCTGGTACTCCTGAACCACGCCCTTGTACACCTCCAGGAACTCCTGCGCGTTGGCCTGATCCAGGTGGAACATCTGGAGCGCCGTGATCTGGAACCCGGCGTGCTCGATCTGGGAGATGATGGGTCCGGCTTGTCCTGTGGAGACATGACACAGATCCCGGTCAGCTTAAAACGTCTCTTTAGACTGATATGAAGTGCATCTTGAAGGCTTATGGTAAGGATTCAATATGTCGCTTAACTAAGTACTATAATATGCAACAAATAAATGAAATGTTTTTAGGCTATTTTTGTGCACATTTAAGGCCCAACTCGGGTAATCCGACCTCCCTGGACAACGAAATGGGGTTGGATGAAACACCCCCCACCCCCACCCAGATGCAGGCTGTTGATCTACCGCTCAGTTTGTTACCAACTAAGAGCCTCAAACCCAGCTACCGGCCGATAATACAACGCTTTATCGGTCGTTCTTCCATGTAAGGGCGAATCATTGTTTCAGCATAGCTCACGTATTACTCACACCTAACGTTTACTACAATAATGCATTTCGTGGGTTCTAACATGGAAGATGGACCGCTCTATCCACCTAACATTAAGAGTAAACAACGCTCATGGGTAGAGCGGGTAGATACTCTTTTCGAAAGAGATCTGTACGACACAAACAGATGGCTCACCGTCCAGCACGGCCTGGGGTTTGATCACGCAGCACGTGCAGTCGGCGAAGACGGCGGTGTTCTGTCGCGGGGCGCCCCCTGACGGGAAGAAGAACTCGACCTCCCTGGCGGCAGCTTGGGGCGAATCCGAACCGTGACAGGCATTGCGCGTGTTGTCTGCGGCAGACACACAGACAGATATAGGTCAGAGACACACAGACAGATATAGGTCAGGGACACACAGACAGATATAGGTCAGGGACATACAGACAGATATAGGTCAGGGACACAGACAGATATAGGTCAGGGACACACAGACAGATATAGGTCAGGGACACACAGACAGATATAGGTCAGGGACATACAGACAGATATAGGTCAGGGGCACACACAGATATAGGTCATGGACACACAGACAGATATAGGTCAGGGACACACAGACAGATATAGGTCAGGGACACACAGACAGATATAGGTCAGGGACACACAGACAGATATAGGTCAGGGGCACATAGACGGATATAGGTCAAGGACACACAGACAGATATAGGTCCGGGACACACAGACAGATATAGGTCCGGGACATACAGACAGATATAGGTCAGGGGCACACACAGATATAGGTCATGGACACACAGATAGATATAGGTCAGGGACACACAGACAGATATAGGTCAGGGGCACACAGACGGATATAGCGGTCATGAACACACAGATAGATATAGATCAGGGACACACAGACAGATATAGGTCAGGGGCACACAGACGGATATAGGTCAAGGATGCACAGACAGATATAGGTCAGGGACACACAGACAGATATAGGTCAGGGGCACACACAGATATAGGTCATGGACACACAGACAGATATAGGTCATGGACACACAGACAGATATAGGTCATGGACACACAGACAGATATAGGTCAGGGGCACACAGACAGATATAGGTCCGGGGCACACAGACAGATATAGGTCAGGGGCACACAGGGAGATATTGGTACTGTTCCTGACAGTGACATTGCATGATATTAGTAGTGACAGTAGCCCTGATATTGACTGTGGGGCTGGCAGTGATACGGATGCTGGTACTGACAATGGTACCGTTGTTTTGACAATCCTACAACTCGTCTAGTGGTATTGACAGTGGCACTGACAGTTTACACTGACAGTTTACACGGACACCGGCTCTGACAGTTATACTACTCTCGCCTAGAACCTGGCACTACTACTAACCGTGGCTCTGACAGCAGTACTGTGGGCCCCTCACCTGTGCCAAACCTGGCCCGGACAGAGCTGGGGGCCTCGGAGCGGGCCAGGGCAGAGTCCGTGGGTCCCAGCAGCTCCCGCCAGCGGTTCACGGCATCCTCGCCCATCAGCTCCATGGCAACGATGGGGCCACTCGTCACGAACTGGACCAAGGTGCTATAAAAGACACAGAAGAGAAGAAAAAAAAACACAATTACAGCTATTATATTGAACAATTAGAGGCAGTACGCATGCAGTTAAAGTAATATCTGCCAATATACCTTAAATCAATAATGTTTTGTGTATACAATTTGGAGTGTTTATAAAACAGACTTGAATTTGGCATAATTACGCATTTGAAATCGATATCTTTCAAAAGCTATGTCATTGTAATAATATTTTAGAAATGGGTGCTGAATATATCCCCATCATCATTACCTGGTTATAAAATGAAAAGAATGTATGTTTCAGGCCGCTTTTGTACACACAAGCGTTAAACAGGTCCAATGTGCCTCCCTGAACGATGAATGAAAGATGCTCCGGATTCGAACCCAGGACCATTTGTTCTGCGGTGTTAATGCCCTAACCACTACACCATTGAGGCCTCGGAGGGTTAGTTGATTGTATATTCAGGACGCTTTAACCACTTGTGGTTACATAGCTACAATGGGAGAAGGACGGGAGAGTGGAGCCATGTCCCCGGGGGTAAACGCCCTACTCTTTCCGAAGAAAGACATGGGATCTTTATCCTGCGACCACACAGACATGACCACAGCGGGGCTCGAACCTCCGACCCACGTGCCGTTATATGCTCTCAGATGACCAGAGCACTCACACCAACTGAGCTACAGGGCCGGCCCCGAAGACCACAGAAGATACGGATTTGTACACTCGCAGACAAAGACTACTACCGCAGCCTTCGATACAAAAGACTCTAATAATAAAGGCTTAGGAAGCTTCCTCTCGGACGTACTTGAAGAAGCTCTTGCTCTGGTGCTCCTGATAGAACTCGAAGGCCTCGTCCCTGGACAGCTGCACCATCTTCATCTTGGTCAAGTTAAAGCCGTACTTGTGGATGTGCTCCAGGATCTGTCCCATCTTGGGCATCGCGTCCGGCTTGATCAACGCCAACGTTCTGGGTGCACACCACAAACATTAAAACATAATGTAATAACACAAGGATGATGTGGTGAATCGTACATTTCTGTTTAGTCATAACAGTGTTCTATTTATGTTTATAAATTTATACAAGAAAGATTTTTGCCATACACCCACACAACTATTGAATTTCTATAAACTGCAGCTTACTCACCATAGCAATTGAGATACAGGTAACATTAGAAGCTCACTATTGCAATGAAATGACGCACACTTTTGTTTTCTTTTTGGCGGATTTAAATCCCCCCACCCTCCCTCTAACTATTGTTTTAGTGGATGAGAGGGATCTTCCACACCCCAGCTGGCAGCTATGGGACGAAGATTTCGGTCATTCCATGTGCGAGTAATTTCAGAAAGTGGCTTCAACAAATCTTCATTAATTAGGTGTCTCAATCTCGTCCACTTTACCTCTCTTTCTTGGCGCTGAGCGTCCTCCTGGTGAAGTCATCCCCATATTCTACGAAGGTGATTTGTCTGGACATGATGTTGACTGTGCTGCCAATGAACAGGTCCTCGAGGCGTAAGGTGTCACACTTACACCGTCTGAGAAAGCAGCGGTGGTTTTTGGTGTCATACTGCAATCATATAGGCATAGTCTCAGCTCAGCGCAAGCACAGACAGTCGCTGTTAGCCTCAAATAGACTACGGTACTACCGGTAGGTTAAAATAGAGAATCCCATTTTGCCATAAATAATGACTTTACCGGTAGTATCATGTTAATAATAGGTAGAAATAATTCATCAATGACAAGACTGATATTTGTAGTACAACCTAAAGGAGGTGAATTTATAAAATATAATATCATCCCTTTTTCACTAATGGGTAAGAATAGTGATATATTTTACAATAGACAACCTACCATTTCTAATGTTCTGTCCTTTGGGTAGTAAAACAGTTGGTATCTACGAACTATGGCAGCATTGGGGTCATACCACTCCACAAGGAAACAGAATCTGTCGTCAGCAGACTGTAACAGAATGCAAAGGATTCTTGTGTATATACATATAGTATTCCTGTACTCTACTGCATAGATATTTAACTAATTAATAAATATCATTCCTAACCCTACTCTGAATTATAATCTGCTATATGCTTCATAAAATAAAACTGCAATCCATTGCCAGGAGCCTCAGTGAATATGAGAACATCAGCAAGGTTTTAAACTAGCTCTATTATGAGATTTACTTATATATGTTAGTATGATGGCATGTTCACCTATGCAATTGATGTAAACCTGAGTGGCTGAAATCTTATTTCAGAGAAGTTGGTCAGGGCTTTTGCTGCCAAGACAGTGAATAACAAATGTGCTATTCACATACTCATTGCGTCATATGTCATGTCATTCCTTTGCATTTGGCTGGGACTATGATTTAAGGATAGCTATCATATATATCTTTTAGATAATATTAATTTCACCGGTATATATGCCATAATCCTGGCCTAACTGTAGTTACAGTATTGCACATGAATTTGGGGAAACTTAAAGATTCATAATAATTTCTGCATTGTCTGAACATTTGCAGTAACAAAATTGACATTTTTGGGCCTGCAATAACACAAGTACTGAAGTGCAATCATGATGGCAAAAATTTAGAAGGTTTGCTTAATTTCATTTCATTGCTGAATTCTGCATAACATAAACCGACAGAAGTACAAAGCTGCCCTCTACTGGTTGAGCAAGTCACTCATGCATGGCAGGCAGACTTTCATACTGGTTATACATAGATGATTCCTTCACCAGATAGCACCACTATTCCATGCAGAAAACAAAATTCTGATAATCCTCCATTGACATTGTGATGAAATATCTGAGAGGAAAATGGTGTGAATAGTTTTTAAACTCTTTCAACTCTATGTGAGTCTTAATGCTTCTAGTCCCATACAAGACAGAGACAGACCGCACAACAGTCCCATATCTGCATGCAGGAAATGCCAGTTATAGTGCAAGATTTATTGATATAGGTGACTATATAAGTGTTCTTAATGGTATAATCTATAAAACCATTCTCATTTTAAATGATACATAAGCATAAACTTCATATTTACCATAAAATCTGTATGTATATAAACCAGGTGATTATATTCCCATATATCAAGTCAGGTGAGATTACACTATCTTGTTGTATATCACACCATATTGTATTTTGTCATTCTTCACCATCAGCTTTTGCCAGGTGGTGTTTCATTTATTTCATATCAATGGCTAGATGTATGGCATGCCACCAAGCGAATAGTGTTATTTGATTACACATGCACAATTTTTCTCCACTTGGTGGATGATGGAACAGAACTATCTGCTCATTCAATAAATAATAAAGCTTTAAAGAATAGGCAGTGGATATTTGACTGTGACCAGCTACCAATGATGTGGGGCTATTTTGCAGGCACTAGCAGCTGATTTGCTGTTGTTCATGATGTCACTATAATGCTGATCATAGACCGTGCAGCGCTATTTTACTGGTAGGCTTCAATGACTGGACATTGCACTGAGACACAACTGGCAAAGATACATTTATGTATTCATTGTCTTAGCCCAATGCCCCGGCATTGTAGTATATATACAGCCCTCCCCCCTAACTGAACTGTTTTAACAGAAGGTTGGACACAGAATGGTGACAGCAAGTATACCTCTGCACCAAAGTCCTGCATTTCCTGTCTACAGCAAATATTGAAACACCCTATTTGCCAGTCAGGTCTCATTGCATTTAAACCTGCTGGTAAACTAAGAAAACACCCTATTTTGCCAGCCATCTCTCAGTGGCAGTGCACTGAACTTCTGAAGCCTCAGTACCGCAGATGGTACCCTGCTGTATGTGGGCTGGTACAAAAAGCTGAAGTAACGCTGAAAGTGCCGAAAACCTCCGAAGTTGATACAAATCTACACCAAGGGCATATGTGTGATGATATGATGATATTATGAAAGCCCTTACTCTCGCGAGAGGTAGGGGTGGGGGGGGGGGGGGTGGGTGCGGGTCGGCTCTCACTGAACGAGCGATGGGGGTGGGGTGGGGGTGGGGAGTATTAATAGCGGCTGGCAGGTGGGGTGGTATTTGGGTTGGTGGGATGGCTGGCAAACTTGTACAGTGTCTGTCTTTGAACTTGTTATGTCTGGGAAGCCGTGGAAGGTCAAGGGGATGGATGTTAATGATTACGGTTTGCGGGTTAGGGTGGTGGGGATGATTATATGGAGTCATGCAGCCACTACTAACAGAAGCTAGCAGCCAATTTGTTTCATCTGAAATGAAATGAGAAGGTCAACCATGTCACTGTTACGTCACAGTTCTCCTTATCTCCAGGCAGAGGGCGTTACGCTTACGCCATAGTCCTAAGGAAAAGTGTGATATGAGGAACGAGCTCCGTCTGCCGGGAGATCGATGAGAACTGTGACGTAACAGCAACAGGACCGTGAGCAGAAGTTGTAAAAAATTATTGTTGGAAAGTTTTGCAAGTACGAAAAGTGATCACATTTGTTTGTATTCAATCACTTTGCCGACGGAACTTACCCATGAATGGCCTCGCCTCCTCCATCGTTCTCACCCATGAGAGAAGCCCCTTACCAGCCAGTGCGCAAGAAAACAAAGTCTTTAGACTGACGCTGTTCGAAAAGTTTTCAACAGGGCTTAACTAAATTACGTCACCGTTCATCCTTGGGTATTAAGTGGTGAGACTGCTAGGTAATCTGCCTCATTGGTGGTCCCTTTATTGTGCATATGCGGAAATTCCTTCTTCGAGGCCCTTCCACCGATGGCCACACCGTCCACCTCCATTCGTGTTGATCATTTGTACTTCCGGCCTAGTTCTTCGGGGTCAGTACGTAGTTAGCACATGAGGAATAAATTTATCGGATGCTCGAGTTGCAGAACACGTTTTTGTTTGGTGTGTTTCACCAACGTATTATTCTCATTTTGGCTGGGCCATCACTTTTCTGTAAATTTGACATATTCCCCGCTCGTCATTTCATTAATCATCATGGCCCAGTAAGTCACACGCCTGTTTTGCTATGTTGCCGCCTTTTCTGAATCTTTCAATCTGTTCAATAGTGCACGTGTTCTGCAACACGAGCGTCCGATGAATTTATTCCTCATGTGCTAACTACGCACTGACCCCGAAGAACTAGGCCGGAAGTACAAATGATCAACATGAATGGAGGTGGACGGTGTGGCCATCGGTGGAAGGGCCTTGAAGAAGGAATTTCCGCATATACACAATAAAGGGACCACCAATGAGGCAGATTACCTAGCAGTCTCACCACTTAATGCCCAAGGATGAACAGTGATATAATTTAATTAAGCCCCGTTAAAAACTATTCGAACAGCGTCGGTCTAAAGACTTTGTTTTTTTTGCGCACCGGCTGGTAAGGGGCTTCTCTCATGGGTGAGAACGACGGAGGAGGCGAGGCCATTCATGGGTAGACGGAACCAGGGAACTATAAGTATAAAAATATGAAGAACAATTTGACACATCGATAAGGACTGTTTATCTGTCTACTTTTCCGTAGTGGCCGCCCGAAGAGTGCACATTTTTTAATCAACGCTAAATTTAAATATTTACTTCATGGCCCTCCGGCCCGCTCCTCAGAGCGGATAAGCCAGGGAGGGGCATGCAACAGTTGAACAGGGCTAGATTCATGCCATGTCAATTTGTAGTAAACAACAGCAGTCACAGATAGATTTTACACCACGAAATAAGTCTTCAGGGTTTGTCGACAACGCTATGAGTAGGGAAGTTGAACACCTATCATCGTTAGCATTAATGGATACGTACCATGTTTGATGAAATGTAAACAATCACTAAATAGAACAAAATATCAACACATGCACTCGCTTGTCATGCAAACCGGAAATACAGAAGTTTCAAAATATCTCGCTTGGCAACAAAATCGGAAACGAGGCTGTTCCTCTCTGATTGGTGAATGGAGGGAACCCCCGTTTGCACTCTTAACCAGATGGCGCTGCTGGCGTATACCACACTCCCGCCGAATTGTTGTCCACTGATACCGTTCCAGAGGAAGGCGGGGGTGGGGTGGGTGCGTGCGCCTCCTTTTAGACCATAAAGTATATTTTCAAATGTTGTGACCCCTTAGTCGCAATTATGTAACCACACCCTTCCCCCGGTCGAAAGATTTCAGCGTGCCCCAATTTTTCAATTTTTATTGTGCCCCCCCCGCCTCCACCCCCCCTTTCAAGGATTCCTGCAGACGCCCATGCGTTCGTCTAGCCTCGATTAGGAATCGGCTTGTTCTGGACATTGTCAAATTAATTTGAGTATAACTTACTTGAAAATGTTGTGTCTCTCATTGTCAAATTAATTTGAATATAACTTACTTGAAAATGTTGTGTTTCTCGATTAAGCCTGGTGCTGGAGCCGATGAGACCGACCAAAATTCCTGCAGACCAATCGCGGGGATCGGAAAAGTTATCCCCCCACCCCACCCCATCCCGGGAATCGGTTGGTTATGCATTGCTTCTAAGAATGTGAAGACACTGTTGTGATCTATCCCGTAACGCAATGACTCACTACGGGAATTATATAGTCCACAAATTCGATTAGGCAGGTCTCATTGTCTCTGATCCATGAATTAATGAAGTCCAGTATGAGAGTGCGCGCACTCTAATTTATGATGAACTAGCCGTCCCGCTCGCGGAGCGTTCGTACTAATAAGCGAAAGTCATAACAGTATGACAGTATTTTGTTTTATACGTCAAATAGTAGCAGGCAAAAGGTAGACATTGGGCAGAAATAATATCGATAATCATATTGACATCAATTGAGACCGGGAGCTACGGAATAACGGGACATATATGTTAAGGATATTTAAAACCTGTGCAATTATTGTGCATCCAGTACAGAATACTCAAATTGCGGCTAAAGCACGCTAATAAACGAATATCAGTCCAGTAAAACTAAGGCCCAAGCTCATACATTGATTGAGTAAAAAAGGGGCTAATTGAGTAAAAAAAGGGGCTGTTTCCCGTCCGTTGTTCGTCATTTAACGTACCTTCAGTGGACAAAATTTGCTACTGATGGGAGGAAGTTGTGGACGCGAGACAGTACGGGATTTGTTTGTTTTGATGACGGTTCGGGCGATAATGCGTTGGGAAAAATATTACTGTTGGCACCAAGCCAGGTAGCCCGCCACAGACATGGTCACAATGCGGGAAAAGCACCCCAAAGCGATATTATGCGCCGGATAAGGTGATAAGCACCCAGCGATAGTGTTGACACATGCGATAGCGTTGACACATCTAAGAGCGACGGTTGGATATATAGGTTCAAGGCGGCTGCTGAAGCCAATGCGCTCTTGCATGCCGCGGCATAGTGGGACAGACAGCTTCATTTTATTAGTGCAATCTTTTATTAGTGGATCTTCATGGGGAAGGGTACGGAGAAGCGGTTCCGCTCCTCTGTACTTTTACCATCAGGATACACCTCTCTGTACCCTTCGCCATCAAGATCCGCCCATCTGTACCCTTCACCATCAGGATCCGTATCTCTGTACCCTTCAACATCAGGATCCGCCCCTCTGTACCCTTCACCATCAGCATCCGCCCCTCTGTACCCTTCTCCATCCGCCCCTCTGTGCCCTTCCCTATCAGTGATCCACCTCTCTGTACCCTTCCCCATCAGCATCTGCCCCTGTGCACCCTTCCCCATCAGCATCCGCCCCTCTGTACCCTTCACCATCAGCATCCGCCCCTCTGTACCCTTCACCATCAGCATCCGCCCCTCTGTCCCCTTCACCATCATGATCCGCCTCTCTGTACCCTTCACCATGAGGATTCGCCTCTCTGTACCCTTCACCATCCGCCCCTCTGTACCCTTCCCTATCAGTGATCCACCTCTCTGTACCCTTCGCCATCATGATCCGCCTCGCTGTACCCTTCACCATGAGGATTCGCCTCTCTGTACCCTTCAATATGTGGCAGAGCCACTATTTATATTCTGTCATAGTGTATTTGTGTTTGGTTTAATGTAAGATCGTTAGGGCATACTCAGCGCATTGAGATTTTGAGGGTCGCCATCTAGCGATGGAATGGCAATTCTGGTGTGACGTCGTGTGACGTCGTGTGACGCGTTATCCTGTCTGGGAAATTGGACATTACGAACTACGAACGAAGAGCGAGAGCAAAGTACAAGGGACCAGAGAGAATTCTGGGAAATCTCTGCCATCCTGCGTGATGGGAACATTTTACATACATTTAAAGGTAAATACATGCGTGTGCTTAACACTATACGGTATTTTGTATATGTTTATGTAATTGTGGAGACATGTGCCGGTGTGGCATGCGATTCTGCACCCCCGTGAGATTTTGCACCCCGGGGACGCATTATAATGTTACCGTGCCATGAGGTAGTGCACCCCCGTGAGATTGTGTAACCCTCGCCAGAAAAGCATATATGGCGGACCATTCCAATATTTATGACAAATATACATATATGGCAGACCATTCAACTATTTATTACCACCTTTTAGATTAATGGAATATGTTACACCGGTCAAAATTGTCCAGTATCGAAACGTGATTTCGCTCCCATAAAACAATGGCGGATGAGGATTATTACGATTATTTTATTTTATTTTATTATTTTTATGATATCATGCAAATGTTATAATACAAGGTGTGATATCCCAAAAACATAATTTACAATAACACGAGTCGTGGAACGTTGGGAATTGTACACCATTTGTCAGGCTATATATTAGCAGTCAGTGTAGGTACCCTGTGAATTCAAGCAAGTCGTGTAGCTAAGCAGGTCATAGAATAAACAGTAACCCTGGCTCTAAGATATCGGTAGGGGTGCAAATTCCCACAGGAGAACAGTATCCATGAGATTCGGTACCCCCCTCTCCCTGCGATATACAGCGTACGGTAGCCCTGGCTCTAAGATATAGGTAGGGGGTGCAAATTATCATAGGAGAAGCAGTATCCATGAGATTCGGTACCACCCTCCGAACCCCTCTTACGATATAGAGTATACGGTAGCCCTGGCTCTAAGATATCGGTAGAGGGTGCAAAATCTCACAGGGGAAGCAGTATCCATGAGATTTGGTACCCCCCCCCCCTGCGATATATAGCATACGGTAGCCCTCTCACTAAGATATCGGCAGGGGGTGCAAATTCTCACAGGAGAAGCAGTATCCATGAGATTCGGTACCACCCTCCGAACCCCTCTTACGATATAGAGTATACGGTAGCCCTGGCTCTAAGATATCGGTAGGGGGTGCAAAATCTCACAGGAGAAGCAGTATCCATGAGATTTGGTACCCCCCCCCCCTGCGATATATAGCATACGGTAGCCCTCTCACTAAGTTATCGGTAGGGATGGAAATTCCCACAGGAGAACAGTATCCATGAGATTCGGTACCCCCCTCTCCCTGCGATATACAGCGTACGGTAGCCCTGGCTCTAAGATATAGGTAGGGGGTGCAAATTATCATAGGAGAAGCAGTATCCATGAGATTCGGTACCACCCTCCGAACCCCTCTTACGATATAGAGTATACGGTAGCCCTGGCTCTAAGATATCGGTAGGGGGTGCAAATTCTCACAGGAGAAGCAGTATCCATGAGATTCGGTACCCCCCCCCCCCCTGCGATATATTGCATACGGTAGCCCTGGCTCTAAGATATCGGTAGGGGTGCAAATTATCATAGGAGAAGCAGTATCCATGAGATTTGGTATCCCCCCCACCCCCCTGCCATATATAGCATACGGTAGCCCTCTCACTAAGATATCGGTAGGGGGTGCAAATTCTCACAGGAGAAGCCGTATCCATGAGATTCGGTACCCCCCTGCGATATATAGCATACGGTTGTTGGGGCCCAAAACGTCCGACTGCCCAAAACGTCCTACATACCTAGGAACAAACTAAAAGTTACATTTGACGTTGCGCTCCTACACAATCTGCCGATATAAAGCCACGATACCCTCGTTTTGTAGCCCTTCGTTAGCGATATACGAATAACATTGAGGTTTTATGAGAAGCTGGGGAGGGAAGGGGGGGGGGGGGGTGGCGGACGTGTGAGCTTCAGTATGGGAACGGTGCGTAACAAGGCACGGAAAAAGCGTTAGCAATACTTTACAGGCTTGGCCTCTTTGCTCGTTATAGGACTTGTCACACCCTCCGGACCTAGATCGACCCATTAACACAATATTTATTGCGAGATTAGGAGGGTACGAAACAAATCTGGGGACATATTTATTCTTTGATTATCGTGTTGTGCTTGGACAAAAATAGGCGTCTAACTGTGCATTATGTCATAGGTGTGAAAGTCATGATCCTGGCCCGTTTTGGGCAGTCGGACGTTTTGGGTTCTCACATAAGGTAGCCCTGTCACTAAGATATCGGTAGGGGGTGCACATTCTCACAAGAGAAGCAGTGAGGAGACCGGGGCTAGTTCGGCCAGTTTCCACTAAAATTGATCGTTAGGCCATTATTTCCTAGCTAGGAAGCCATGTTACGTCTGATATAATATGTACATATCTCGGCTAAGACACTGGCATTATTTTACAGTTGTGGATTGTTTACCAACAACATAATTTAACACCAAAGGCACTATGGTTTAGGCAAGCAAAATGAAAAGGAGACGGTGAAAATAACTGTTTTCAGAAAAAAATTCAAACGGCGTGACATACAAGACAGGGTGGGCAGATGCATTTATGCTCAGCTAACGTGAAATCTTTTGCTGGCAAGTAACACCGTCTGCGACTCTGTGAGGTACAACCCATCCATGAGGACCACCGCACTACTCTCGGCCTCTGAGTTAACGGCCTTCAGGCAGTTCCAATCAAGGTGGTAGTAGTAACGCCTCCAGGAGTGGTGGTGGTAGCCAAGAGCCTTGCTGTAGAAGGATTGTTCTCGTATCTCTTCGCTACAAGGGTATCGTCAACCTCATGCGCCTGGAATCCGCCCTTGCAGCCCTGACATCGTTTGACCCGTTTGCTGTGTTTAGTGACGGTGTAGGTCGAGGACGATATCACGGGCTGGGGCTTGGCCCGGTTGAGACGCCTTCCACCGCTTGTTTCCCCCTCCCTCGTGCTTGCGGTTGTGGGATGGTGGGGGTGCTGGGCATTGTCCGCCGGGCGCCACTGGATGACTCGGTTGATCGCAGTTTAAGCACAAGAAACCTGATTGTGGGCTGTCCAGGCACCTTGCGTGGAACCAGCGTATGCACTGGACACATTTGTTCTGAAACGATGTACGGCGCAATTATAATATTCGTGATATTAAGCTTATATAGTAATCCCGAAGTATAAACCACAAGTTTAGTTGTCCAATTCAAGAAGCATTTGCTGGGGCAGTGTCTGCAGAAACCCGTGTGGCACGACCTTTATTCTTCGTCTGTTCGTAATAGGTCAGGCTGGACTGCAATATAATCTAAGGGGTCCAGAGTGGTTTTTTTTCGACACGGCGACACGGCGATTTTTAAAATCGACAACGCGACATTGGGGTTGTCTTAAAATCGACACGCGACACAGACCTTTTCTTAAAATCCACACGCGACATGGCTACCCCCCGCCCCCCCTCAGGGGCCCTAATCTAGTGACTAACCTGATGTTTATTAAATACGGAAAGTTCTGGCAAGAAAATGGGAGCTGTATTGCTTGCTTCACAGAAAGATTGATGAGCGAATTCTATTGGGCTATATCATTCAAACCAATCTGCTGAGTGTGGTGCATGTTTTATGTATAGAGGTCGTTGTAAACTATATTCTTGGTCGATCAAGTGACAATATTGAATAAACAAGGTGGCATGTTTAGGCCGACACTCTCTGCCGGAGTGTGTAACGTATGCCTCCAAAGGTAAATTTGACCTACACATACACAGCTACTCAACATTAACTCACCCACGAGCCAGCGGTTGTCGGCGGTGTTGCATCTTTGCGATGGCATCCCCTGCAGAATGCGCCAACGTTCTCTGCAAATAATTGGTGGTCAGCACCAAGTCAGTAAACACGACTTATTAACATTGAAACAAAAAGGACGTGCTATATCTCGCCGGTAGGTGGATCTTGATGACAGATCGACAGCTGCGGAGTTGTATTATAGGTAGAATATATCTGTTCCCTGCATAATTAAATACCATACATATGCAAGGTCTGCCTTTATTCATAAGTCGTATAATCCGCCTTCAAGACAGTCATTTAATAGTATTAATATTGATAAACGAGATTGAGAATGACGTAAAATGTTAAATGTTTCGTTTGCCCCCAGGTTCAACGATCTCAATCGGTAGAGAGCTAAAACCAAACTGCCCGTTTATTCAGTTTCGGTCTACATTTCTAGTTTCTACATCCCTAACATGCACATTAGTTTCACATCAACCAACTCAATCATCCCACAACCCCAGCTTGAACCCCCCACCCCCCACCACAACATTAGGCCTACACTGGCACCCCCATGCGGGGTTGTAGGACGTTTCGGCCTAGGACTTTTCGGCCAAGTATTTTTGGAAGGGCGGACAGTTTTTGCCCAGTATAGTGATAAATTTTATCATGGAGTCATTTTAACACAAATGTAATCGATTACGATTACTTGATAATGTAATTGATTACGATTACTTGAAATTATAATTGATTACGATTACTTGAAAATGTAATCTATTGCGATTACATTTTCTTATTAAGAACCTGTAACACGATTACACGAACACGATTGCAGTCGATTACGATTGTTGATGACCAGGCATGGGGCGATTACATTGCAAATGTAATTGATTACGATTACTTGGAAATTTCATGATTATGATTACGATTACGATTACAGGAAATATGGAATTAATCGATTACGATTACATTGAAAGTAATCGATTACGATAACATTGAAAGTAATCAGGATTACAATCGTGATTACTTTGTATGTTTTTAATAAATGAACGCTGGCCTAGACCTTTAAGTGGCTATTTCAACAAACAATAAACATTGGATGAGCGGGCCACAAATATGAACACTTGGCAGCTTGGTTGGGAGAGCGGCGGATTTCTCATCATAGGGCTGCATTCAATTGCCGACGGGAAAATTTTGTGGGCAGTTGCTGAGGGTTACAGCCCACGGTAGTCACTTTCCTAAGAACAATCCTCGATCGTAATGAGTTAATAAGACTAATCAAAATATTAGTATAAAAGTTATTATATTACATATATTAAATAATCATTTTAATATAAAAGACGCAATAATATTTTTGGATACAAATCCGTTGCAATTATTCTTATCTTCCTTAGAAGGAGGTGTGTTGGAAAACAGAACTTATGGCCTCTATATTATTATTGGCAGATAAAAAGGAAGCCACACTGCAATAGTAAAGTACTCTCGGGGATACCGTACCATACGTTGCCGCGCCCCACTACAGAACCCAGTCGAGTTCGGTTTATGACAACACATCATCCAATCCATCTATGCAGAGAACAATAACACAAGCATCCAACCCCATCCTATCACATCCCCCACCCACCCACTCCCAACAATATAGGTGGCACTGGACCATCCCTAGTTATTCAATGCAAACAGGATAATTATGGGATTAGAAGGTGAGCAACGTGTGGCATGTTTGAACAAGAGACGTGATGAGTGCGACCATGTTCATAATCAAAGAAGTGTGACTCAACTCATTGCCCTGCAACCTGTAAACTGTTCGGGTCCTCCCTTTGATTACGGAGATGATAGAACTTGAGATGTTGCTGATGTGAAGTTCATTGCAACATGCACGGAAGTTATAGCTGCATGTGCAATGAAATATGTCTAATCCTCTTGTTCTTGGGTTGTTTGTTCGGTTTGACCAAACAGAAGAGGATCACAGACTTTTTGATCGATAAGTCTTCAAATAAATTAAGTCCAAAAATCCTCAAACAGCTCCTGTATCTGAATACATTAATAATAAAAATGAAATTTTGAAATGATGATTAGTGTTTTATAATGAATGTTTAGGGTACACTTATGTATCTGATGCCCATATAAACCCAATACGTGTAAATACATGAACATATCGTGCGTTCTGACCCGTCAAAATCGCAAAATTCAGATAATTGCAACTTCGCCCTTGTAGGCGACATGCAGAATTCGAATGAAACAATATCGCGTATTATATAGCAGGCCACATATGTTGTGTAGGCCTGTATACTGTTTATTGACAAATATTCTTCTGTGAATCCATAGTTATTCATGGGTAATTTTGGTGTATTGCACGTAGTAACATTTGTCACTGATGTTGGTGTATGAAGAACACTGGTACAACACACGTTGACAACGTAATAGGTAAGTATCGAGTTATTATTTTCTTGGGTGGGTCATTAATGTTGTGACGGAAATATAATGACCCGCTCTGGTAAAATAATGGCCTCCTGCTGCGGCACAACACGACTCTGATAAAACAATAGAAGTATGCAGTAACGGGTGTTAATTGATAGAGCTTGTTAAATGAAGTATTTTGCCCCTTGGTGCTACTAATTTCTCTGTTATTGTATTTGCCGTAGCACGAGTTTTAAGCTGCTTAATGCATGACACTTGGCCACGGTCAGCTTATCTGATTTCTTAATCGGCCTGCCACCCACTTTCCGGGCCCTCCAGTCGTTCCCCAGTCTAACCCTGCAAACCGAACATATCGCTCCGGCGACTAAGGAAACGCGTCTTTGAACGAAAACTTATAGGCACTGCGAGTCAATAGGCAACAATCATTATTAATTGATAGAATTTAATTGTTTGATGTATCTAAGTTTGCGGACAGTAGATGTCGGAGGTAATTTTGTTACTGCGGATGTTCCGCCAAGCAGAAAATTTATTATTTTTAAGTATCCGCAAATTTACGTGGCATAAGGTTATTTGTATAGCGAATAATGTCTAGCGAACCTTGATTGACTGCAGCGGTTCCTTCTTCTCGAGGGGTCCTACCCTCTGACACTTGTCACATGTCGCGATCTTTGTGAACAAGGTAGAAAGCATAAAAATGATATTATAATTAAAAGAGAGAAATGTATCAATGTTCCACGAGTTAATAATAAAGATTATTCCATTGCTAAATTATATTGACAATTTCATATATTACAAGTAATGCGCTTTCACAGACACATATAAGCAATAACCGAATCCATGCACCTTACGTTAATTGTCCGCAAAACTACGCACCCACAAACAAATTTTTGACAAAAACTAGCCTAAAAAATGTCATAGGGCGAACGGTGTTTTGGAAACTTACCCATATCCGGATGTCGTCGGTCTGGCCCGGCCAGTAAAATCGCTGACATATGGCATATGCGGTTTTATTGATGCTACGTACTATGTCTACCAATTTTACTGCCATGAAACTCGCTGAACACTGCCAGACACTCCTCTTTTCTCTTCAGGACCTCAGTCCTTTTGCCACTTCATGTGTGGATTAGATGCTGATTACCAGTCGTAGTCGCATTTTCTAAAATAGAAAGGATCGCATTAAAACATATTCAGGGAATTGGTAAAAAAACTATGAAAATAAAAAGAACAAAAGATTTTGCTTCGAGAGTTCACAGCCAAATATACCTGTGGCAAACATGGCCACATTAGAATATAATTATATCTTAGTGATGTAAGCCAATTTTATAAAAGGCTTTATTCCCAAACGTTGTCGTCAGGTTTACCGACTGACTAATTAAGAACCGATGACTTTTCGCTTCTAGAAAACGTTGATTGTTATCTTTCAAAAATAAAATGAAACGTTAATTGTGCATCTCTAAGTCGATCAATCGGCTCGGCGCGGAAACGATTAGCTGAAATTAGCAGCGGATTACGGGTTGCTCATGTGACTAAACAAACAATTTCGATCGCTGCCGCAAGTCAGCCAAGTTTTGACCATTGTATTCTGATGCCACTCATGCAATATACGTATTTATAGCTGTAGCGAACTGCCTCGGCAGTAAATCAAAGTTAGTGAGCTAAATGGCCGGACTATATAGCTTGATATAGTCAAAACTTAGCCAGTTTCAAGCCAAAAAATATTGTAATAATAATGTAAGTTAGAGAATGTGATAGGAACGGGTTTGTTTGTGTTTCTCACGTATTATTCGTGCAGTGTCTTCGCTGTAATAATTAAGCGGGAGGGAAGGGGGGTCAAGCGGGGGGTCGTGTTCGCAGATAACGATGAATAAATTTCTTTATTCCCAGATCACGATGAACTAAGAGGAAAAATCTCCGCATACAAAGAAAGCGCAGATACATTATATAAATTGGCGATTTCCCGATGCACGGTTATTAAATATTATAATTCCAAGTGCACGACTAACGGAAATCATTGATCACGATGGTCGGCTAATATCTCATTCTCAGTTCACGAAGAATTATTTTCTTCGTTCCCAATTCATAATGAAATGAAAAGCCCATTCCAGAGGGAACGATAAGAACCCTTGCCCCCCCCCCCTTCCCATTGATATCGTGCTCGTAATTCTCTTTATACAACTATGTTTGAAGCCTACATGAGGCTACATGAGGTATACAGGGCTGCAAGCAGATTATTTTATTGTTAAGGTCTCTAACGAGATAAGACTCCAAAGACTTACGCCAAAGTGGCTGGCTACAGAAGTTTTTTTGGGTACGTAACACATGTTGCACACCAACTGGGGACAGACATGCGTTATTACACGAGCGGGGTCGCCTTTCAACCCCATCATACGTCCCAAGTTACGCAATGAGAAGACTTGAAACAAAGAGTAAAGCTATGCGTTATCAACAGGATGGGCAATTTAATCTTAAATCTTCACATTGGCCTGCAACCGAAATAACGGTATTTTAGATTGAATGTTCATTCGCCACTATATTTCGTTTGTATTACGATCTCTTTTCAAATTTCAAACAAAGGAATTACGTTTCATTTGGCCCCCATTGTAACAATATAGACAATCTTTCCTTGCTACATTGCTGACAGTTGTTGCTTGCATATACACGCATTACGTCATATGCTACTGGGCCAGCCAGTGGCTATATGGGGGTCGATATTACACACATATGGTCAAATTCTCTTCATTATTTTAGGATCAACAAAATACTATAGCGTGTTTTAGCGGACTTCGACTTCCTATATATATATACTTTTTTTTGTTAGGCCAGCGCGCGGTTAGTTTTCCAAAATATATATAGAGGCGCGGCTGATATAATAAATCGCCAGATTCTGTTGAGACCGACAATCATTTCTTAATTACTAGTCATTGCCGACTGTTCTTGATTGCATACACGCATTACACCATGCTACGGGACCATGCAGCGCATGTAGTGGCTGCTATATATATATATATATGTGGGTCGATATTACACTTATGGTGCATTCACTTCATTATTTTAGGATCAACAAAATACTACAGCGTGTTTTATCGGGCTTCTACTTCCGATGATATATATCTATGTACATGTATATATTTATATAAAAAGGTGTTTTCTTATACACCGGCGCGCTTATAGTTTTCCAAATATATAGACGTGCGACTGACGTAATAAATCACCAAACTAAAGACTAATCTGATGTTTTGGAAGTTAAATGCCGCTGCTGCTATATCGTATTTGGCTTTATTTTATTATAATGCAGTTTTTAGTTTAAATCGGATGTCCGGAATTACAGGTACAGATCTGTAAATATAATTCATGAACGCATTCAAGTAAATACTAGCGATATAGTTAGCTTATATATGGTATGTGCGGCAGCAACGAATGCGTTTGTACCAACCTGATTCTAGCCGATCCGAAAGTTCAAAGTTTCCTGCGCGTCTTCGTAGACTGCCTTTCTGTGCCTTGTTAGAGTAACCAGGCGGATATTGTTTATTTGTAAGGAAAAAATAAATATCCTGAAATTTGTGTTCCCAATTTTCCCACTTGTGGCTTTCTTCCATCTTAAGGCAATTGTCAATCTATCTCGGTAGTCTGGTTGTACGTGCCACGCGCGCTCCTGATACTGCAAATGATCCACTGGATCAGGGGGTGCAAAATCTCATGGGAACTGGGAGCGGATGGTATTGCGCATGCGCGAAGCGCTACTGCGCACGCGCTGTGGTAGGGGGTGCATTTTTCCACGGGATACATTATCCCACGTCACACCGGCATTGTGTTAAACGGCGAGATGATAGTTTATCGGGGCGTCACTGGTTGAACTGTATGCAAGTTAGGTCTGCAATTATGTTAAAGTGCGACCAGGTAGACGTTTGATATCTGAGAATATAGGTATATATGTGAAAATAGGTGCGACTTTCTTGTGGAAATAGTATTTGTCGCCAATGGAAATTCGTATTTAATTCACCACGTGTTTACAATTGGGGATAAGAGGCGCCAAAGTTTAGTTACCTCCCCTTTAGTGTGAACTGTGTCGTAATGGCGGTGTATATCCTTTGGTGCATAGAATTGACTGGAAAACTGAAGACTGCTGTGTGAACAAATGAAACTTGAAAGCACCCGCCGCTAACCCGGTGGTCAGTATTTGTTGCTTTTGTCCGCATCGTAACGCATCCGTTCCAAATGGCATTTCTTTGGCGTGATGCCCATGAAGTATTCTGTATTTGCGTTATGACTGCCGTGTAATGAAACTAATAAATATAGTTTCATGGGACCGTTTTATCTATTGTTGCGCAGTAAAAGCACAGTTACGTAAATTAATATTTTTGCTTTCACACACTAATGATCACGATACGCAGATTCAGTCACCCACCCATCCCAGGGGGTCGAGGTTAGACCATAGGGATCGAGGTTCGACCATGCCCCCCACTGCCTTTCAAAAAATGAGCACTCCCCACATACTGCAGATGTTTTCGTTTTTTCCATTGAAACATATTATTGGAATACCGCTGGGTACTGTTTGAACAAAAAATAAGTTCATTTCATATTATTAAAGAAAATGGACGCTTTTTTGTCTTAAGGGGTCGAGACTAGCCCACTTTCCCTTACCCCATGCCTGCTACAAGCCACACTGCCATTATGACAATCAAGTTGCTGTCCATTTTTTTTGCGTCCGAAGTTCCACCCTGTTCTTTGCCATCTAGTCCATCTAGAGACATCATATCGCCCTGGTCGGTTGCTTCAGTGGGTTCACCAGGTTCACGACACCAGTCAGCCGCCTCGGTGTCAGACAGCATGGCACGGGCGGCAGCTGAAGTCACACGCACACCTCGTAATGGCCAAGTGACCAATGGAACAGTTTGACATCCGTCGTTTTCCGGCTATCGGCTTACAGCAGCGAAGTGGGACTACATTATGTGAGCTATATTTTGTTCTGGGCCGGACAGATTTAATAAGTTTGAGCGGCATTTTAAATCAATTTTGAATATTAATTTCAATGACAGCTTCCCGTATTGCGCATATATTTAAGTACCTTTACATTGGTTGTGCGATTTGACGAGCCCACTTTCGTACTACGAATTCAACGTTATGCACAAATCAATTTGCCTTTAAGCCAACAGTGCCACTAAGTATACCAACTCACAGAGAGTCAAGGTCTTGTTGAAGACGCAGTATCCAGGTAGTGTCCGTCCAGTGACCTCCAGTACCACCCCGTGACCTTGACACAGCAGCCTGAGGTCCACGGGACCCCCGGAGCAGTAGTATCCGCCTTCACAATGTGACATTTCCTTGTCCTCCTCTCCCCCCTGGATCCGCTGTGTGATGGTCACCTCAGCGAATTCAGTGTCGAGTGACGTCTCGCATTCCACAGTGACGTTCTGGTTGGCGAACACCCCTTGAAGCTGGTCGTCCTGTGTGGAGGGAACGACAAGGCCGTCGACTGTCCCCTGACACTGGACGCTGTCTGTGGTCGGACACCTGGCGCCTGGGGGATGGCATTGGATCACAGTGACTCACAACGTCTATTTACAGACACATTGTATTGAATGGCGCCTGGGAGATGTCATTGGATCACAGTGACTCACAACGTCTATTTACAGTCACATTGTATTGAATGGCGCCTGGGGGATGGCACTGGATCACAGTGACTCACAACGTCTATATACAGGTACATTGTATTGAATGGCGCCTGGGGGATGGCATTGGATCACAGTGACTCACAACGTCTATTTACAGGCACACTGTATTGAATGGCGCCTGGAGGATGGCATTGGATCACAGTGACTCATAACGTCTATTTACAGGCACACTGTATTGAATGGCGCCTGGGGGATGGCATTGGATCACAGTGACTCATAACGTCTATTTACAGGCACTCTGTATTGAATGGCGCCTGGGGGATGGCATTGGATCACAGTGACTCACAACGTCTATTTACAGGCACACTGTATTGAATGGCGCCTGGGGGATGGCATTGGATCACAGTGACTCATAACGTTTATTTACAGGCACACTGTATTGAATGGCGCCTGGGGGATGGCATTGGATCACAGTGACTCATAACGTCTATTTACAGGTACATTGTATTGAATGCCGCCTGGGGGATGGCATTTGATTACAGTGACTCACAACGTCTATACACCAACTACAATGCTTTGTGACGCCAATTAAACACGTGTAGGCCTACAATCTAATTTAGTCGCCCCAAATTTTGTAGCAACTTACGGAAAGAAATGACTTTCTTGTAAGTGCACTCCTCGCGCAGTATACTTCCAGTGATCCTGATTTCTACCGGATGACCTTTACGTAATGGGGTCAGGTCAAAGTAACCTCCAAAGCAGAAGTGTCCCCCTCTGCATCGACTGATTCCCCGATTGACGCCGCCATGTTGTGTGATGCTCAGCTCCACAATGGGAACGTGTGAGGCAGTGTGAACTTCAAAACCGACGAGTTGGTTAACGTCAACTTCCTGTTCCACGAAGTCCGGTATGGCGGGAAATACCGCGTCGTCAATCACCATTGTGGAGTTCAAGAGACCTTCGGTCGGACATTTCTGGCCTGAATAAATATTGCTATTCTTGATGTCAAGCATATGCTGTTGAAAATGTGTTATATAAATCAATATAATACAATGGTTGCCTTTAGTGCGAGATAGATATACAACCGTTTGAACGCTCGGAATATAACGATAATATCACTAAAGTACGGCAAAACACCATAAACATGACATTAAGAAGACACTCGTCACTGTACATGGCTCAGGTTCAACACTGAAATAACTCACGGATTAAAGAGATGACTTTGTGGTAGCGGCAGTCCTCGTGAAGAATTCTTCCATTGATCTTAATTTCCACTGGTCGACCTTTGCGCAATGGGGTCAGGTCAATGGGACCCCCGTGACAATCGTGTCCGCCCATGCAAGTAGCGAGCTTCATGTTCTTGCCACCGTGCTGCGAGAAGGTCAGCTTCTTAATGGGGAAGTCTGGAAGAGTGTCCACCTTAAAGCGGACGGTTTGGTGGACACCGACTTCTTGTTCTAACTGGTCCGGGACTGAGCGCACTTCCTTGTCGTCGATTACCATTGTACAAGACATGGGATTGTTGACCGGACAGCGGGTGTCTGCAAAGTACATGTGTGGCGCAAACATTAGGCATGCATATAGTTTATGGATGGACTGAGTTAATTGTACATTTATTCAGTTGCCAAAAAGGTGGATTTGCAATGGTTTCGTGATGGTTTAGCCATCAAAGTTCAATGAGCGATTGTTGACAGCTAATGTCGTTTTGTATTTAAGTTTCGGTGAACAAGCTGCTGCAACTTGATCGTAAAACATTCAGTTTTTGCCTCTTAATATGCATAATGAAATTTTACGGCTAAATTGAAAAGGGTTAAATTATTATATATCGCAAATGTCAACCACATTTAGTGATGGCGATAACCTTTTAATTGATAAGTAACTTACAAAAATGAATTTTTTTGTTGTAGCGGCAGTCCTCATGCAGAATGCTCCCAGTGATCCGGATTTCCACAGGTTGACCTTTACGTAATGGGGTCAGGTCAATATAACGCCCGTGACAGTGGTTACCGCCCAGACAATAAGTGAGCATCGTGTTCACGCCACCGTGCTGCGTGAAGGTCAGCTCCTTAATCGGGACGTTTAGACGACGAGAGTCCACTTTGAAGCGGACGGTTTGGTCTACACTAACTTCCTGATTCAAGAAGTCCGGGACAGAGCCAACATCCTTTTCATCGATAACCAGTGTACACGTCACGAGATTTTCTGGCGGACAACGGGTGTCTGTAAAGTACAGATGCGGTGCAATCATTAACCATGTATACGGGGGATGTGCCCACAGGTATATGTTATCCGTAGTCAATAGCATTCATTTGCTGCCCTCGCTCGCAGGATACCTTCAACAATTAACCACCAGATTGCTTTCAGGACTACAGTAAAATGCCTAGGTATGCGGCACAATATGAAATTTTGAAATTATGAAAGCCGCGATGTGATGACAAGGACTGTGACGCAATGTCAGATACAGCAAAAGAGTGTTCGCCATATAGTAGCGAATTCTTTAACATGAGCTAATCCTCTGAAGTCGATTGAAGTCATGCAGTTACCTTAAGTTATAACAAAGTATTTTACTGTGCCGAAGCAAATTATTAGTTTACTTATGCTATGTACATACCTGCCAATGCACTGAAAGGGTTGGCAACCATAAAAAGCACAAACAACATCTGAACTTGAGGGGAAGTCCTAATGCCTAGTTCAACATGAATAAACGAAAAACATGATTATTAACCAGTGTATCATTATTTCGTTGTTTCTTTGTGTTCTATTGTTCTCAGACTTTTTCAGATAAAGCCATATCATATTGTGCCCCTAACGTGACCTTACCACACATGCCGTGTTGTTACATCACATCGTGACCTTACGACACATACATTGTTGCTACATCATAACGTGATCTTACCACACATACCGTGTTAATACATCATAACGTGATCTTACCACACATGCCGTGTTGTAACATCATAACGTGACCTTACCACACATGCCGTGTTGTTACATCACATCGTGACCTTACCACACATACATTGTTGCTACATCATAACGTGATCTTACCACACATACCGTGTTATTACATCATAAGGTGATATTACCACACATACCGTGTTATTACATCATAACGTGACCTTACCACACATACCGTGTCATTAGATCATAACGTGATCTAACCACACATACCGTGTTATTATATCACAACGACCCCACCAAATTATGTTCGGACATTTTAGCCATCAGTTCAAACAATTTTTTCCCTGTCAAAAAATGACGTCTTTATATCAATTAGTACATTGTATGATAGTGCTAAAGAAATGCCTGTGACGTCCCGTCATCATGCGCCATAACCAGTTATAATCGTCTTATTGAATCATAAAGCATCGCTCTCTTGTAGACAAAGCAATGCCAATGTTTGTATAACGTGATACAAAGTTTTTTGTCCATAAAGTAATGCTATACATCTACTTACCACGGCGATGGAGATCCATGCTCCCTGTCGTACTTATCGTTGGTATCCAGCAAGGTGCAGTCGCAGGGTCGGGATCAGGAGGACGGACTGCTGGAATGTGGAACCCAGGTACCCTGCTAACACAAAAACGTTATTTTGACGTCGCAGAAACGACACAAATTGGTTTCGGAAACGTTTAAAAAAAAAGTCATAATTGCGTAATTTTGTAGAGGTGTTTTAATGTTTTTAAAACGTTTTCGTGAAACGTTGTTATTACCTTTTGTAACGTTTTAGGAATATTTTTAAAACGATATAAAACGTGTATTGGACGTTATAAAACGTGTATTGCACGTCATAAAACGTGTATTGGACGTTATAAAAATGCGATTTTTCAGTGGTTTTTATGCATTTCATAACGTTAATGAAATGAATGTAATATTAATTCTATGTCACACGAGGAAAAAGAAACTCCTGCAACGACAATTTAGTTCAGTTCAAAGACTCTTTATTGCAGAATTACATGCAATAAATCTGTTTAAATCAGGCTGAGGTCTCGTTCGGCTCATTCTGGAACATAAAAAAAGTTCAGCAGAGTAAATTAATGAGGCTCAATTGGAACTCTCCTGACAGATTGTAAGTAATTAACTTATGTGTAGAAAAACAAACTATCCAGTACATATATGAAGGTGTGTTACTTGACTGGGAAGCGAACAAAATATGGTTGTGCTCGACCGCAAACGATATCACCGTAAGTTTGGATAACGTTTGCCTTGTCATTTACATTTTTTATACTTATATGCTTTTAAAAATGTAATATGCTTGGAAGTACCTGGTGCTTGGTCCCACCCTTCCGCCAAGGAGCAGACTTGAGCACATATCCAAATATGCCCAGTGCCGACTTTTCGTCGATGGAATGGTATTTCATGCTGGCTTCTGAAAAGAAAACGGAGGAAAATTCTAACTCTGGTCTCTTTTTGAGAAACTTTGCGAAGCGATTTTAAATTATTTTAAAGACATAAATAAATAGCTATGTAATAAATGTATGTGAATATCTTATGTCCTATGTTACTTTGCATATATTTGATCCATTTGCACTATATTAACGAAATTCCATACGCACTAAATTTATTTGCCACCAATATTAACAATATTAGCCATTTTATCACAGACCTACCCAAAAAAGTAGAAGATAGACAGGGGCAAGTTTTTCATTGCTTCGTGACGTCACAAGATGAACCGGTTTTGTTGCGCAATACGGTAAACGCGACTTTTGAGCATGGCGTCTATAGGAGGGCCATCGTCTTTCCGCATCGATCGGGATGCAGCTATGCCAGCACGATTATTTGGAAAAAATGATAGTGGGGTGAAGAAGAACAAGTGGAGGTATTCGGGAAACCGGAGCATGTGTTCTGCCGCCGTACGTATCGCTTCGAGCCATTTCGCCTGGAGATTGCTAAGGAACTGTATAAGTTGAAAACCTCAAAACGCCCTTCGCAAAACAGTAGGGCGAACGACTTATTCATAAAAAGTGATGCTTATTATATCATGGGATCTAGATCAAAAACCTGCAAATATGTCTTGTAATCAAATAAAATATTAATTGGGCGACCAGCAGACAAATTAGTGAAGGCTACTTAGTTATTTGTCCCAACCGGACACCATAACGTTCGGGTTTCCACAAGTAAGCTTATTACTATAAAAAGTACGTGATGAAACATATGACTAAATTAGTGCGCTGCATGCTTTTTAGGCTAGACCGATAAATGCCGCCCTCCCTCCCGTCTGATGTGCATAAAGAACTTCTTTTAGTACATACATTTAACCCTGGATCTAGATTGTATGTCTACGATTGGACGGACATCCCCGAGACGGCCCGTCCCCTACTGTAGCCTAGCCCACCCTTCCCATTTTGGGGAAGAAACGTAGCCACTGCATGTTTGTTTTCAGTAACAGTCTGTGAGTCATTGTCACGAATTTTGCTCTAACCAAGAAGACCACACGTCTAATGTCATAGATCTAGGTCTATCTAGATCTACATGTGGCAAATATTCATCATGAGTTAATGTTAACCGAAATAAACCTCTAAGTTAGAGCTTCCCTGCTGCACGGACATACATTCAAACACTGCGGGCAGTCGAAGCGAGCGAGGCGCATTCAAACCCGCTCATCTTGTGACGTCACAAATCTCTACTCTGGGCGGGGGTTTACAAATGGATCGTTCACTGCTTGAGTTCATTTTGGTGACTTTAGATATTAATATTTATGGCATAGCATTAGAGACATTGTAAAATAATTGCATCTGATAAATGGCTTTAGTAACCACCGGGATTTGGAAGTGGTTTAGTAACAAATACCCCCCCAAGAGATGGACTTTAAACATTAAAAAAACGAAATACATCAAAGGAAACCCGTAATAAAGTTAATATGCAATCATGCAATGATGATATAGCAACTGTGTGTAACTTGTGTAACTTTGCAGACGTCGGTAGAGTGGAAGGGAAGTTTGGCTTTTTGCCCCCTAAGGTTGTGTAGCCCCTACAGCCTGTTCGTACCCAAGCCCTTCATCATATTTCTGATCAGGTCCGCAACTGTGCTCATGACACTAATCTGAAGGTTATTGTGTGAAATAATGAGTTTCCTATAAAACCATTGCTACGTTCACAAGATCAAAATAACTGCGCTTCCGATGCCCAATCAGCCAACGAATGTGTATTACTCACTGCCACTAATGCCATCAAACACTGTTTAGGCTACTATTTGCCTACATGAAAAACACAATCAGCGTTGGGTCTGATGGTGACAACCCATTTCCGTCATAATATATATACTCATAGAGTCTAGACACATGTACAAAGAAACCAACGAAGTATGTTAACAAGATGACAATGAGAGGAGCGTAAGGACATATGATTTACAATCTTTGTACTAAGGTTCATACAACTAAGAACAGACAAAGATTTCATGAAACTGGCCCCAGGCTAGTGCCGTAGTAGCTGTGATCTCTCCAGCGTTAGCTGTGATCTCTCCAGCGTTAGAATAACTAGCTGTGATCTCTTCGAACACTGGAGAGAACACAGCTAGTTATTCTAACGCTGGCTGATCACAGCTAACGCTGGAATTCAAAGCTAGTGCCGTAGTGGCCGTATCATAGGGGGGCACGTACAGGAACCACAAACTTCAGAGAGAGTGAGGGTGGTAGGTCGACCCCCCACTCCCTCCGGCGTTTGCCACTTCAACAGACGTTTAGGGTTCCTGTAAAGTTACTGTGGTGTAGAGGGTTCAGTGGATGCCCAGGACAGGTGCCAGTGGCTGTACAGGCGCCGTAAATCAACTGTCACAGGCCGGGGCGGGGGTGGTGGTGGTGGGGGGGGGGGGGGGGGTGAGTGTAGTCCCGTGTGACCTGGTGACATTTTCTATTGATAACCTATTCCTTGAATTGGGCGACTTGGGGCTAGGGTGACTGTAGCCTGATTGTCCAGGCGTTACAGTTTGACAGTCTGATGATGTAATTACTGTAACAACTGTTACAGTCACAAGAAAAAAGTGTCTACCGTCTGAACTTTCAGGCTAGTGTGAGTGGTGTGATAAGACTGTCAACAAATTTCAATTTCGCGTCGTCCAAGACTGTCATCTATCTTAGATCAGATGATGAAAAGAGAGAGCAGATGGTCAAAGAAGTATTTTGTATTGTAGCAGCCTTAAGGAGGGTCCCGGCATCACTGTGGCGCCATCTGGTGGACTATGCCGCTGCGATCTGGCGATAAGCTGGTACCGCCGCTCATACTCATACTTGTAAGTGAGCGAGCGAGCGAAGTTGGGCCGGGGAACCAGGCTAATCTGGCGTCCGCAGCGTGTCATCGTTTATTCCTTGTTTATGTAACAAAGTCGCGAAACTGATGTGCTGTAAAGGGAAATGTATAGGCAAACGCAAGTCCAAACAAACTAAAGAACTTATTGGGATGTATAAATATATCTTTGGACGAACTGGCAATAGAAACAAGCCGGCAAATTACATAGCGTTGACCACACAGGCACAGTAAATCAGTAGGGAAGGATCAGTGGGGGAGGCGGGCGTGGGGGGGGGGGGGGGGGGTGTTGGAATCCCCCACATCATCGTAGGCCTATATGCTTACACGTTTGGTTGCTTAAATGTTTTCATGTAAATTTGATAACACCAAGTATCTTCTTCAATCTTGTGAGTACTTGTATCTCTAGTTCAGCATGTTTCCCATTCCGACCCTCAGAATTACCGGCACAATTTCCATGTTCAGAGTCATTTTACGAAAAAACGAGGTAGAAGACCCATATATTTTTTTCTCTTATTTGAACAAACAAGGAGCAAGCTTGTTACAGACAATTTTTTATTAACTTTGTCTGAGCCGTTTTTTTTCTGTTGAATATTTCGTGTCGAAATTCCAAAATTCTCCATTGACGCCCATTATAAAATTAGATGTGACCCCCTACCTATTCAACGTCATTTTGACAGAAAAGTAGGTAGAAGACATATCTT
The DNA here is from genome assembly GCA_964019135.1 of Arenicola marina. Classification (NCBI taxonomy): domain Eukaryota; kingdom Metazoa; phylum Annelida; class Polychaeta; family Arenicolidae; genus Arenicola; species Arenicola marina. The sequence goes on along the minus strand of OZ025254.1, from coordinate 41,045,070 downwards.
TTTATGTTATTTTATCGTCTTGGATACACATGACTATACGTTGAAAAAATGTCAAGAAGTTTGTCTGCAAAAAATGTAATCTATGCATCTACCTTAAAGCTGTTTATTGTGGAACTTGTTTAGCGAGGAAGGAAATGTGCGATGGTAATCCCTGCAGCCTCAGTACGTACGCACCAGGGTATTCGAGGGGCCGGCCCGATAGCTCAGTGGGCTAGAGCACTCGCTTTTAGTGTTATGGCCACCTGAGAGCCTAACGGCACGTGGATCGGTGGTTCGCGCCAAGCTGTGGCAATGTCTGTGTAGTCGCAAGATAAAGATCCCATGTCCCTCGCAAAGAGTAGGGGGTTACCGCCCGCCATGTTTGGGGTCCTTTCGCCCGCCATGTTAGGTGTCCTTCCGCCCGCCATGTTAGGGGTCCTTCCGCCCGCCCTGTTAGGGTCCGTCCGCCCGCCATGTTAGGGGTCCGCCCGCCATGTTAGGGGTCCGCCCGCCCTGTTAAGGGTCCGCCCACCCTGTTAGGGGTCCGCCCGGCATTTTAGAGGTCCGCCCGCCATGTTAGGGGTCCGTCCGCCATGTTAGGGGTCCGCCCGCCATGTTAGGGGTCCGCCCGCCATCTTAGGGGTCCGTCCGCCATGTTAGGGGTCCGTCCGCCATGTTAGGGGTCCGCCCGGCATTTTAGAGGTCCGCCCGCCATGTTAGGGGTCCGTCCCCCATGTAAGGGGTTCGCCCGCCATGTTAGGGGTCCGCCCGCCATTTTAGGGGTCCGTCCGCCATGTTAGAGGTCCGTCCGCCATGTTAGAGGTCCGTCCGCCATGTTAGGGGTCCGTCCGCCCTGTTAGAGGTCCGTCCGCCATGTTAGGGGTCCGTCCGCCCTGTTAGAGGTCCGTCCGCCATGTTAGGGGTCCGCCCGCCCTGTTAGAGTTCCGTCCGCCATGTTAGGGGTCCGTCCGCCATGTTAGGGGTCCGTCCGCCATGTTAGGGGTCCGCCCGCCATGTTAGGGGTCCGTCCGCCATGTTAGGGGTCCGCCCGCCATGTTAGGGGTCCGTTCGCCATGTTAGGGGTCCGCCCGCCCTGTTAGAGGTCCGTCCGCCATGTCAGGGGTCCAATCGCCATGTTAGGGGTCCGCCCGCCCTGTTATAGGTCCGTCCGCCCTGTTAGAGGACCGTCCGCCATGTTAGGGGTCCGCCCGCCATGTTAGGGGTCCGTCCGCCATGTTAGGGTTGCGTCCGCCCTGTTAGAGGTCCGTCCGCCATGTTAGGGGTCCGCCCGCCATGTTAGGGGTCCGTCCGCCATGTTAGGGTTGCGTCCGCCCTGTTAGAGGTCCGTCCGCCATGTTAGGGTTGCGTCCGCCCTGTTAGAGGTCCGTCCGCCATGTTAGGGTTGTGTCCGCCCTGTTAGAGGTCCGTCCGCCATGTTAGGGGTCCGCCCGCCCTGTTAGAGGTCCGTCCGCCATGTTAGGGGTCCGCCCGCCCTGTTAGAGGTCCGTCCGCCATTTTAGGGGTCCGCCCGCCCTGTTAGAGGTCCGTCCGCCATGTTAGGGGTCCGTCGGCCATGTTAGGGGTCCGTCCGCCATGTTAGGGGTCCTCCCGCCATGTTAGGGGTCCGTCCGCCATGTTAGGGGTCCGCCCGCAATGTTAGGGGTCCGTCCGCCATGTTAGGGGTCCGCCCGCAATGTTAGGGGTTCGCCCGCCATGTTAGGGGTCCGCCCGCTATGTTAGGGGTTCTCCCGCCATGTTAGGGGTCCGCCCGCCCTGTTAGGGGTCCGCCCGCCCTGTTAGAGTTCCGTCCGCCATGTTAGGGGTCCGTCCGCCATGTTAGGGGTCCGCCCGCCCTGTTCGAGGTCCGTCCGCCATGTTAGGGGTCCGACCGCCATGTTAGGGGTCCGCCCGCCATGTTAGGGGTTCAGTCTGCCAACCAACTCATGTGGCTGTTGGATTTCATGTCGTAGTTTAAGTTGATCCATAGTATAGTTGCCGCTCCCAGAAGACATTGGTAAAGCTACCCACGTATAGCCGCCTGCAACGCAATTTTTTAGAATTTAAATGACTTGGACCTCGTGCTTTTTATAGTGTCAATGTAACTCATCGGTAAGTCTAAGCTTAACTTGCACATGTTTTACGAATATGTACTATTATGTCTATATGTACTTTAGACCTGATCGCCTGGAAAACTCACCCTCATATAGATGCCAAGAGTTTGTCTGTTGTCTGGGCCATAAATATGCAAATATATACCTTTTGGGTAAACACGTTCCATTTTAAGGATGCACAGCACACATCGACCCCACCTGCTCGAAACTAGGACAGCGGCGCATGAAATGAAATGTGTGTCTTAGGCATCCTGTACGCACATTGAAGTCAAATTAGACCAAGCAACCTCCCGGGACAATTAAATGGGGATAGACCAAACTGAAAGGAGCTTTCATTTATGTCTATGATTATGTATGTATGTTGTGTATGTGTAAGTATTACCCGAATGTGAGATGAAGCGATAATAAATTTCCATTAACTCGACCTCACCCCCGGTCCTCTGCCGTCTGCCATCCCATTCACGATTATGACAAACGAGGTGTTCACGAAGTGTTTTGGTTTTCAAACCACGCCTTCACATCGACAAAACATGCATTTGCACACCGTCTGCCATGCCTTCTGGTGGTCATGACAAACCAAACATTCACATGATATTTCAAGGCCTCTCTCGGTCATAATAAACCAAGCATTCACACATTTGCCAACCCTCTCACGGTCATGCCTTACCATGATTTCACCCCAAGGGGGAGGGGGGGGGGTACTGAATACAACCCCCACCCCCTTTTGCAACCCGCTCTGTAAACGCACATTTTCAGACCCCCTCCCCCCCCCCCCCCCGGTTGTAAGCTTTTAAAAATATCCGCTCTATAAGGGTATCTTTTTTGTCATCATAAATGTCCTCTCTATAGGGCTTTACTTTGTATCACAAATATCCGCTCTCTCAGGCATCAAGACACCCGCGAACCCCCTCCCCCCCCCCCACCAGATTTGTTTAATAGTGCCTCCCCCCGGGGATTTCACGTCGTCTGCCATCGCGCTCACGACAAACTAAGAATTCACGTCCTCTGTCAAAACCCTCTCATGACAAACAAGGGCTTCATGTCGATTGCAAAGCCCTCGAACGGTCATTGCAGTCGGATCATTCTTATTCGTCTGCCAATCGCTCTCATGCTCATGACAAACGAAGCATTCACATCGTCCGCCATGTACCTTCACGGTCATGACAAGCAAACACGAACACTATTTGCCAAACCATCTCACGTTCAAGACAAACCAAGAATTCACATCCTCTACCATGCCGTCTGATGGCTATGACAAACCAAGCATTCACATCGTCTCCCATGCATTCTCACGGCCATGACAAACAAAGCATTCACATCGTCTGCCATGTACCTTCACGGTCATGACAAAGCAAACACGAACACCTTTTGCCAAACCCTCTCACGTTCATCACAAACTGAGAATTCACATCGTCTACCATACCCTCTCATGGCTATGACAAACCAAGCATTCACATCGTCTCCCATGCATTCTCACGGCCATGACAAACCAAGTATTCACATCGTCTGTCATGCACTCCCACGGCCATGAAAAACCAAGCATTCACATCGTTTGCCAGGCCCTCTCACGATCATGACAAACCAAACATTCACATCGTCTGTCATGCACTCCCACGGCCATGACAAACACAACATTCACATCGTCTGCCATGCATGATGCATGGTCATGATGAACCAGATAAAACTCATATCACCGTCATCAAGGGCTCTCCAAAGCAAAATACATTGCAAGGTCAGTTCACGATACAACTAAACCTGTTGTTTAATCTTGGTTTAGTACATGAACCCTCGCAATGAGTGTGTTCATTGTGAACATGGAGATATAATAATCTTTATTCATACCCTTCAGGCCATGGGCCCATGGTAACAGTTACAACAAATTCATGGTGCAGTACATTGTTCACGTGCTGTGCATTTACAAAGTTTGTTTACGGAACTTAAATGCATGATAGGTATACGCGGCAACATTGCGCAGAGCAGATTGATTTTGGGAAGAAAGAAGTCTAACGAAATTATCTCGCGATGGATACATAACTGTTCTACTCAGATACTCAGCTCTAATATGACGATAATGGGGACAGATTAAAACAAAGTGATACTCGTCTTCGATAACTCTTGTTCCACTCTCTAGACAAAAACTACAAAACCTAAGGTTCCTCTCCACCTGTCCCCTCTTGACTCTTGATCGCTAGAGGATGTGCTGAACATCTTAACCGTGATAAGGCAACCCTATGGCTGCGAATACAGACACTTGACAAATAAGGTTCATATACTAAGGATTGTTTAAAGCTACAGTTACCATCTAACTTTGGGGTCTGACAAGTACGGAAGCCCGTTAGTGCCAAGGGATGATATTACATTCTTTGAAAATTATCTGGCGGCCGCCACATATTTATCCGGCGGCCTGGGTTAGGGACCTGGGCGAGTGCCCTGGGCTAGCTGCCTCGGCAAGGAGCCTGGCCTAGGGCTGGATTAGCGGCCTGAGCTAGCAGCCTGGGCTAGGCCGGGACTAGCGGCATGGGCTAGGGGACTGGGCTATGGGGTCTGAGCTAGCGGCCTGTGCAAGCAGCCTTGGCTATGTCTGGGCTAGAGGCCTGGGCTAAGCCTGGGCCAAGAGCCTGGGCTAGCGGACAAGTGTCATTAAACCATTCTTGGAGAGCGATGTCACTCAGGCGCTGCTTGAATACACCTAAAAACATATTTACATCTCCAACTTCCTGTGTAATCCATACATGCCCAAAACCGAAACTAAATAATATTTTCCTTATTTCGGTTGCCCAAGTCACTTTACCAGCGCTGTCCAAATTATATAACATATCATAAGTACACTCCATCACAGCTTCATACCGCAGGCTCAAGCCATTCACCCACCAACTCACAATCTCCGCGGCTCCACGCAGGGCCACCAACCGACTTTCGCGTCGCTTGGCGTTCTGCCAGAAGGCGGAGCTTGGTTTTGTCAGCGCAGTCATTCGAGCTATTATCGTGGCGTTGACAAAGCTCCCAGTCGCGCTGGCTGTCACCAACCACTGGATGGTGGTTATTGACGTATAATACATATATATATCTCAGCAGTAGTCACGTTGGCTGTCCTCAGTCATCTCTGACTCTGTACTGCATACATGCCAACCTATTTTGAATGAAAAGTGGTAGATCTGCGTGCGATTCAATTCAATACAACCCACATCCTATCAGGGGCAGATAATCATATGCATAGCATGTACAGTGCGGCGGGCCGAGCAAGCGCGCGTAATTACACGCCCCGCGGCGATGGCAGATGTAGTAGAGAGAATCGTTATGCGGAAAACCGCATCCCAGTTTATCTTGTAACTGAACATTTTGCAATGCGGTAGGAATAATGTTAAAAGCGGTAGGCGGTAGAAGTCTTCAAAAAGCGGCAGTCTACCGCGTAAAGCGGTAGGGTTGGCGTGTATGGTACTGGATCTACCCATCGCATGAACACAACTGATACGCAAACAACAGCTGGTGATAGAAATATTTGCATCTCAGGTAGGTGTACGTTTGTTCGGTTGTCACCTATATTCATTGCGAGCCTTCTCTCACGGTTATGTACACCAGGTCGAGGACCACCGTCGTTCGTAGTACGACCGTCAAACGAAGTACGTACTTCCTTCGCAGTATGCGTGAACCTAAATCGAGGTACAGCCATTTTGTAACAACATGCATGTGTTCATAGTATGCAAACATAGTTTTACGCTGGATTCCTATTGATTTAACCATGGGAATCCCTTCACAATGAGCAACTCTATATTTAGAAATCATGACATTGTATCCTGTTGGGCGGGGAATTCCAAATTATTGACTGAACGGGGCGAACGAGCACTGAGAGACACCAATTTTCCACATTTTTTTGCCTGGCACATCACATGGAAACCTTTCCAAGCTGAACCCTCATTATATTTTAGAAGACTAGCATCTGTAGATATGTTATGAACCGATTTGGTAAAAATTCTATGGCATATTTGTCTGATTAGGCTAAAACACTGTCGATGGTATGGTAAAGCATAGCAGCCGCCCTTCGATGGAAGGACGACCAACTGGCGTACTACGAATGAAGTACGGGATGCTCAGAGCCCAGGTACTGCAAGGGCGGGTCGGTTTGGGACCCTAATGTCGTTGCAGAACATATCTATTTAGCACAGTATTGTTGACACAGTTAATGTTGACACAGTTGTTATGAATTCTGATAGTTTCGCATCGTCATTCAGACAAAACAAGATTTTGTTTTTCGGAGCAGCCTTGGTCAGGCGAGGTGCGCGTCCGTTGATCTAGGGACGCAATTTTGTTCGTGACAACAGATGCCCTTTCCATCCATTATCTGACAAATATGCCATGGAATATTTTGTAAATGACGATAAAACGAAACTAGAGATGCAAAGCTAAAATACTTACATGGCAGGTCTTGCAAAAGGCTTTTCAATGCCTTTGTAGACTTTTAAGAGTTTGTAGAGCCTCCGCGTCGGACATGTTTACATGTCTGGAACGCTCCCATAATTCACTCCCGGGTTAATTATGATCTCACAACGAGGTTTAGACCCTAATAATGGGCTTCCCTCATATCATCCAATCCAATGAAGCTGAACAAGGGTAATATATGCAGAAACAAATATGCATAAGTAAATCAATATGTCAAAACCATCCGTCCTTGGAACGAAGTGCACACGAACCTTATTGGAAGTACGTACTACGAAGGACGTTCGTCCGTCGAACGACGGTCAGTCCTCGACCTGTACACAGACCAACAAAGCGAGCACGAGCCCCGGGCGCCCGCCGTTTGACAACAAACCGAGAGCGAGTGCCGACTATCATGCATGCATTACTGACAGAGTATAGGCCGAAATATCAGCGCGCCGTGAGTCATTTGGCGTATCGAAGCTTTATAATGGGATCGGCCATGTTAATTTTTTTTGTTTTTTTGCGTGCAAAGCACTAGTCTGATTTGAATGGTATTTGGCACACATGATGTCAGTAATATTGGTACCTATTCCACGACATATAGGAAGTCTATCTGCATTTATGTAGGCACAGCGATTTTTCTCCATTTTTATTCGGGTCAAATTTAACCATCCAGTAGCTCGAAAACTATAAATGTTAGGTGAAATCGGAGACCACATCTTTCCTTTGTTCCTCTCTCAGAAGAATAATTTGAGACAAACCGCGGATCTCTAGAACCAATATTAACGGAGCTACGAAGAAAAACACGATTCGTGACCTTGACCTTGTTGTGACCTTAACCTTGGATGCGTGACCTCGGTGAATATATTCATTCGCGTCCAAATACTAATGTCATGTAATACGCAAGGCACCGTTTGTCTGACTTGTCCCCATCACGGAGAAATGGAGGGGTTTTTTCCCGCCAAAATTCTCCCATAAGGTTGCCATGTTAAAGTTTGGGAATTTTTTGCACAAAAACTATACGGGCGATTTGCTAAATTTTACAGATCGTATTCAAGGTACCCTCAGACCCAATACGTGAAATAATCTGCAATGGGATTAAATGTAAAAAATGTGAACGCTATAGGTATTTTTGTAGACTTTTGGTCCTTTATCCCAGTGGTTAAGCGAATTTCAATTCGGTTCATATTTGACCATCAAATAACTTGAAAACTATGAAGATGAAATCTGAGACCACATTTCCTTGCGCCTCACTCTGAAGAATACCCTGAAACAAACCGCGGATCTGTAGACCCAATATTAACGGCGTCACTGCTAAAAACATGTTTTGTGACCATAACCTTGCTGTGACCTTGACCTTTGACCTACATGGCCGTCTTCGAACTTAGCATGACAGTGGGCTGTGGCATTATCTCTGCAAAAGGAAAACTTCCGTAGCTTGTAATTGAAAAAAATAATTGGTTGCAAAATGTTCAACGTAGCGCGAAAACGTTTCATCCTACGTCAAATTTGATGCAAGTAACGCGAAAGATTTTGAGGAGCTAAGTATTTTGACACGCACGCGGATCTCTAGCTGTAATATTAAGAGACGTTAATGAAAATGTGTTTTGGACGTATGACGTCACCGTGACGTTGACGTTTGAGGTACGTTGCCCATCTACGAACTTGACCTGATGATGGTCTGTCGGAATGTTTTGGTAAAAGGGGAGATCGGTATCTTTAGGCTTTCGACAGATAGGGCGCGACAAGAAGAACAGACAGACCAGATTTTCGTCTTAACGGGATTGCGTCACCCGTAGGGTGAGAATGACGTAAAATGTCAAATCCGGATTATGTCTTCGGCCCACTACAATGACCTTGACCTTAACAATTGACTTGACTGTGACTTTATTTGTGACATATTTGGCCCCTCAGATCCAGATTTGACACCTTAGATCCAGATTGACCGCTCAGATCTATATTTAATACCTCATATCCATATTGACCCTTCAGATCCAGCAGCTCTAAAACTGTTGCTATAGTGAGCATCCTCTCAATATTGTTGGCCCCATCCCAAAGTTAAAAGTCACTTCTGCCAATTTAGTTCAGTGATCTCATGCTCACGAGTCATCACGTCACCTCGATCTATTTTATACTGTTCCAAAACCGACTTTCTGTTTACCCGCGTGGGTGGGACCCGGGGGTGGGACCTGTGGGTGGGACCCGGGGGTGGGGCCCGGGGATAGGGCCCGGGGGTGGGGCCCGGAAGTGGGGCCCGGGGATGGGGCCCTGGGGTGGAACCCGGGGGTGAAACCCGGGGGTGGGACCCGGGGGTGGGGCTCGGGGGTGGGACCGGGGGTGGAACCCGGAGGTGGGACCCGGGGATGGGGCCCGGGGGTGGAACCCGGGGTTGGAACCCGGGGGTGGGACCCGGGGGTGGAACCCGGGGGTGGGACCGGGGGTGGGGCTCGGGGGTGGGACCCGGGGGTGGGACATGACTTTTCTTCCATTATCATCGCTATCATCGATAACTAACTAACCTATTGATAAACGTTTAAGATAAATAGATGCCATGTCACACTGCGTGGGTAAGGGGGGGGGGGGGGAGCGGGGGTTATGATTCAATTTACGGCTGTTCTCGGCGACGTGAGATTGAAGAGTAAATTACTTTATTTATTATTTTTCAAAACATCAAGTTGTCCATCGTCTTGTCTATTAAGAAATTACGTATAGGCTCCTATCGCTGACGGTATTGACAATCTCCCGCAAGGATTGGGTTTAACGCCACTTCCAGCCTGTAGGCTGATCAGGCTCAGTGAACACCAACGATTTGTGGATGCAACTCCCCAAGATTGTCTGAGGCCGATTCATCCCTTCATCCATTTACCCAGGGGAGTCCATAGCCTACTGCAGCCCATGTGTGCATAATGGTGGCATAGAACACCAATTCACCAAAGCCTTATAAAAGAGAGGAGAAGTCCGCGAACTGCCATCGTCCAAATCCCACTCTCTAAACACACTTTCCTGCAGGTCTGAACAGATTGTATATGAATTCAAACCAATCACACGATAGCAAAGCTCATGGCTTGTCTCCGCGAATTTGGCGTAAATATATACGTGAGCGGTTACACTACACTACAGAGATAGCAAGCTTTACCTTAGCATAAAATACACTACTGTACAGACATACCAAGCCTTACCTTAGCATCGTGCGATACAATATTAAGTGTAGGCTTGTAATCCTGAGCCTCGTCACTCTTTGGCCTGACCGGCACAAGATCGCGCGGGCAAAATAACGACGTATTTTCTATGGGGCGCCAAGTGTTACCCCCTTCATTTCATCGACGAAACAGCAATTCCGTCGACGAAATAGCAATTACGTCGACGAAATGCAAATTTCGTCAACGAAATGGTAATTAGGTTGACGACATAGCAATTACGTCGACGAAATAGCAATACGTAGACGAAATACAACTCTCATCGACGAAATAAAACTTTCGTCTTGATCCAATTAAATTTGCCCGGTGATAGGTACAACACGGAACAACCTGACAAAGCGGGGAAACCAGATCTTCCGCCTACAAACACGGATTGACACGGAGCATGGTGAGTGTATCGGACGGTGGGGGGGGGGGGGGGGGCATATCCCGCTGAGGACAAGATGCCTCGATCGTATAGCCTGCGGGTACATTAGTGTGATATGTTTGCAGGTCTCTCTGTATAATTCGGTGTTTAGAGACGGAAGCCCCGATTTTTGCGTAAGTAATTAATTGGGTCAATGCGAAAGTTGCATTTCGTCGACGAAAGTTACATTTCGTCGACGTAATTGTTATTTCGTCGACGTAATTGTTATTTCATCGACGAAAGTTGTATTTCGTCGACGTAATTGTTATTTCATCGACGAAAGTTGTATTTCGTCGACGTAATTGTTATTTCATCGACGAAAGTTGTATTTCGTCGACGTAATTGTTATTTCATCGACGAAAGTTGTATTTCATCGACGAAAGGTGTATTTCGTCAAAGAAAGTTGCATTTCGTCGACGAAATGAAGGGGGTAACACTTCGCGCCCCATAGTTTTCGGCATTCGTGTCTTTAATTCCCAGAAAGGACGCCAACGCATGTTGACCTACTTTTAGATGGTGAGTAAACAAGAGCACGTATGCCATTGACCGTCAGCTTGAAGTGGGTGCGCTTCAAAGTGTTTCTGCATGTGAACCAGTTTAAGGTGACTTACTTTTGCAGTATTTGAACAATGAGTGTTTAAAATGTTTTGCCAATGGTTTCAAAACAGATATACAGCAATCTATCTATTTTTAAGCTTTGATTTGGAGTTATGAAGGCAGTGTTAGCATCGGGAGACCCACAAGATCCCCTCCACTTGCAGCTGCTGTCTAGAACTGGGACCTTTGTCTAAACTTGATGTGAAGCTGCAAAGCTGATGACAACCATTCCCCCCACCTCCGCTAAGCATCCCGCCGCCCCACCCTCCCCACCACCCATATCCTTCGTCCACACCACCCCCAAACATACGCGCGGCCCTCACGGCACGCGGCCCTTATGCCTGACATTCCTCAGGAAACAGTTTTCGCGAAGCTATATAAATAATAATAATAATATATATACACTGCATGACAAGGAGTGTAAGAGACCCTCAGCATCGCTGACTTTACAAGCTGTCGAAGGCATTCCAAGATTATACACCTGTATACACTGATATCTACTTCAGAGCAAATTGATGTTATAATGTGAAAGCCATCTTGCAAGGAGATCTAGCCTAGCCCACATATTGGTTGCCAAACTTCTTCCGCAATAATGCATATTTTTCACTTTACATATTATTGGGGGGGAGGGGGGGGGGGCAAGGGGGGGGGGGTCACATTCCCAGGTCACGAAGAATAAATTTCTTTATTCCCAGGTCACGATGGATTAAAAAGGAGAACTCTCAATTTCACGATTCACGGTTATTTAATATTACTAGCCGCCCCGCTCGCTCCGCTCGCGGGACGTCTAGCGTTCGTAGTAATAAGCGAAAGAAATAACAGTATGACAGTATTTTGTTTTATGCGTCAAATAGTAGCAGGCAGAAGATATTGGGCAGAAATAACATCGATAATTATATTGACATAAATTGAGACCGGGAGCTACGGAATAACGGGACATATATGTAAAGGATATTTAAACCCTGTGCAATTATTGTGCATCCAGTACAGAATGCTCAAATTGCGGCTAAAGCACGCTAATAAACGAATATCAGTCCAGTAACACTAAGGCCCAAGCTCATACATTGATTGAGTAAAAAAAGGGTTTGTTTCCCGTCCGTTGTTAACGTTAACATAGTACTAATAACTTCAGTGGATAAAATCTGCCTGACGTCCTGGTTGGATCTATAGAATTGACGTGTAGTAAAATTGGATACTGCTGTGACTGATGCTAAGAGAAGCGTGTTATAGGCAAGGTTCGTTCTCTTGCTACTAATGGGAAGTTGTGGACGCGAGACAGTACGGGATTTGTTTGTTTTGATGACGGTTCGGGCGATAAGGTGTTGGTAGAAACATTATTACTGTTGGCACCAAGCCAGGTAGCCCGCCGATGCCGCGGGATAAGGTGATAAGCACCCAGCGGTGACACATGCGATAGCTTTGACACATCTATGAGCTGCGCCTGGATATTAATAGGTTCAAGGCGGCTGCTGATGCCAATGGCCTCTTGCATGCCGCGGCATAGTGGGACAGACAGCTTCATTTTATTAGTATAGAAAATGCCCAGTTCACGATTAATGAAAATCCTTCATCACGACGGTCGTCTAATACCCCATTCCCAGTTCACGAAGAATTATTTGCCCCATTCATAGTTCACGGTGAAATGAAAACCCCATTCCTAATTTAAGGAACGCAATGCCCCCCCCCCCCCCCATAATTGTCTTGGCACCATGCCAAAAGGTTAGGGTAAAGACAAGAGAAAGCCCGGGGAAGAGCTTTCCGAGTGGTCTTGATATCATGCCCACTGAAGGAAGGCACTCTTAATCTGGACCAAATATATGACGTTGGAATCATTTAAAATAGAGCTCTCTCTCATTAAAATATTCTGTCCCGGTCTAAGAAGCAAGCCTAATACTGGCCCATTTGACGAACTAGCTGCCAGGTATATTGCTTTGTTATAGATAAATATATATATCTAGTTAATTATTAAATTCATATTAATTTATTGAACTATTAAATTCATATTAATTTATTTAACTATTCAATTCATATTAATTTATTTAACTATTAAATTCCTATTAATTTATTTAACTATTAATTTCATATTAATTCATTTAACTACTAAATTCATATTAATTTATTTAACTATTAAATTCAATGTAATTTATTTCATTAATAAATTTAGGTCATGACTAAGTTTACCAGTATATTATTTTCACTGTTGATTACATCAGATATATAGATATGGCAACCATAATGTAAGATACTATAATATTGTTATGAATTTCTACGCATCTGATAGGTTAGAAGTAGATATAAGTCAAGTTCATTTTATCTACAACGATAAATGCAACTTTCCACGTAAACAAAAAAATGTAAGCTGCGAAGAGACATGAAATATCAAGTACCGGTACAATACATATTTAATATTGTTAGAAAAATTGTCAGATGTATAAGATACATATGTGGTTATATATGTCAATATATACACAATATACACAAGCTGTTTTCCTATAAAATTTATGTATACACTGTATCTGGGTTGGTTAATTTTTTCAATAGATGCCTTGTTTGCTATGTGAGCTACACTGCATAAGTTCATATGTATGTTAGTATTATAATTTAAACTAATTATACATTTAAGTAACTATACTGGTACAGCCATAGGTAGTATATAATGATAAGGTATCAAGTTATCTATCATCAATTGGTCACTTGTCTTATGTTACTGTTTCTTTTGATCTTTTGTGAATTTCTTTTCAGACCTTTAAACTCTTGCTTATCAATGTGATTTTAAAATAAAACATACATGCATTTTGTTTTTGAGCCTTCATTGCTTGGGAAGAGGATATTCCAGCCAACTTTATGGGTATAACCCCTTACAATACATAGTGTAAAAGGGCTTTACAATCCCCGCCGACAGCTTTGTTGCCTTGCCCAGGACATCGTCAAAGACGGGGGGGGAGAGGGGGGGGGGGCGACGGCCGATGACGATTTCGTCAAGGGGGGCTGGGGTGACCATTTAGTGAAGGCGGGGGTGGTCACTTTCCTCAACCTCTCGAGAACCAACCCCCCCCCCCCCCAATCTACTAATGTTGTCTCTAATAGCCTGGCGATTTCGACCATATGCCTCCCTAATCTGATATAAATATATAACGGGACATTTTAATACTTTGTGACTAAATTGTATGTGTCGTTGTGCCATAAACAACTTTGATAAAGCATGCTCAGGCCCCAGGCTCAGGCTTACTGTATGTAACACGTGCGGACCGTTTACTCACAATTGGGTCAAGCCTCGTTCTGATTCGGCCGCGCCACTTCCTTATAAGGCAAAGTGCAAACCCGTGTATAGGGCTATACAGTTCTCGCGATCGGGCCGCGAGACAGTTTTGGGGACAAACAAACACACGTGCTCCATGTAGAAGTATAGGCAGCTAGAAGTCAATTTCTTTCCATGTTTATTCTAAAGACTATGAGTACCATTTCACTAAACATGGCTATGGGAGATATACGTTGAAATATTTGGAGGCGATGAAGCACAGAACTTTGGGAATATACAAGGAAAAATCCGTCTTCAAAACACTCGAAAGCTAAAATAACATTCTAAATTTAGCCCTGCACCCGGGCTTTCGCAAGTTCACCAAACAGAGAGTGACGTCATAGAGTTTCGCGTGCCACAGAACTTTGGGAATATACAAGGAAAAATCCGTCTTCAAAACACTCGAAAGCTAAAATAACATTCTAAATTTAGCCCTGCACCCGGGCCTTCGCAAGTTCACCAAACAGAGAGTGACGTCATAGAGTTGCGCGTGCCACAGAACTTTGGGAATATACAAGGAAAAATCCGTCTTCAAAACACTCGAAAGCTAAAATAACATTCTAAATTTAGCCCTGCACCCGGGCTTTCGCAAGTTCACCAAACAGAGAGTGACGTCATAGAGTTTCGCGTGCCTCCGCGGTAACAAAAATGGCGAGAGCAAGTGAGCGAGTTAACCATTCCGCTGTCAAAATGTGCAGTGCATGGAGTAACAACACACGGGTGCGTCATTAAACCACATGGTAAAGATAAAATAAGACCAGTTGGATGTTTTCGTATCACTCTTGGATCACGAAAAGACCAAGTTTCTTCATTTTTGTAAGTTTTCTGTTTGTCACCGGGGAGAATTCGTGTGACGTCATAATGCCTCGTTTTCGTAGGAAATGCAAAAGAACGTTGGTTTCTCAGTCGTATTGTCCCGTCGTAACAAATATTCGTCGTTGTGATGGCGCAAACGAATAAAAAATATGTCATCTATCTATTTTGTGAAGCTATATTTATTAAATATTCTTAATCATAGCGCTAGGCTTTCCGCAATGGACCCACCCCTCGGCGCCTGGCTTTTGCGCAGGTAGCCTGGTTCCCAGTCTCTCTTTGCGTAACATACACGTCACGCCTACGTCACAGATAGTCAGGATACCAGTGTGCGCAGAGATTCTAAACTCGTTCCGAACACGTGCTTCGTTTGTTTGTCCCCAAAATGAGTAAACCGGAAGTCTAATCGAACGAGACTTTATAGTCCTATACGGCCGGCGTGCCCGAGGCCTCGGTCAATATTAGCCTGGTTCTGCGACCTAAACTTCGCTAGCTCAGCAAGGCCTAATACTCCAGCAGGATACGTTATACAGCAGGCCCACGGATAAAGTACATTCTGTCCATGTACCCGTCGAATCGATCAAGGTTCATTATTATTTATTTTTTACATTTAGTAATACATTTTTTAAAGCTGGTCGTACAGCAAGTCTCCACTCTCATTATGATGTTCCAATTCTAGCGGTTGGTTGGTTGTACATAGGCCTACGTATATTTGTTGTATAGTCAGGGCGCTTTAACCACGTTTGGTCATATCGCGTCAATGGGAGAAGGAAGGGAGAGTGGAGCCATGTCGCCGGGGGTGACCCCCTACTCTTTGCGAAGAAAGACATGGGATCTTTATCCGGCGACCACACAGATATGGCGACAGCGGGGCGCGAACCACCGATGCACGTGCCGTTAGGCTCTCAGGTGTCTAGAGCACTCGAGGCGAGCGTTCTAGCCCACTGAGCAATTCTAGCGGAGAAACCTCCTGAACATATCGTAATACTGTGAGCATGTTAACTAAAGCGGCAGCGATCTCCAAATTGTGTAGTACACTTTCCCACACAATGGAAAAAAGGTTGTTTAATATGTTATTTATTGCACAAAATATATCATGTGTATACACTAAGAACCTAAATACACAATTTCCATTGAAAACGTTTCCATCAAAAGTTGACCAAGGGAAATATTTCTGTATGAGTAACTTTGAGATGAAACCGACCTACCGTGTGGCCTCTGTTAGTGGCTTTGCTGGGCCAGAAATCACCTCACTAGGTACTATGGCGTCTTGTCATTGCGAACAGCCGCACGCTTCCAAAGCCCATATCCACTGAGCTCTGCCGACTTCTCGTAAACACAGCTCTTGACGACCAACCAAAATCGACACATATTTTTGAGAAATCGAAACCAGACATTTGACGCCCCCTTCCAGACCCCCAGACCTTTTAAAACTATAACTATGAGGGTCCGAAAAAGTGACATCAACACATATTTTTGAGAAATCGAAACCAGACACTTGACGCCCCCTTCCAGACCCCCAGACCTTTTAAAACTATGACTAAGCGTATGGCTTACGTAATATTTTAAGCGGTTACACAATGTCCCCTTCTGCGTGCGGATTAGTCACGCCCAGTGCGATAAATACAGGGCGGGGACTTTACACACGCGTGGGACAACGATAAACAGAGATGAATTAGATATCTGGTTTAAGGTATGAATCCATGTTCTTGGTAGTAGTATTGTTTGTTGTGCCGTTGACAACGTTGTTGGTGTTACAGTTTGTCGTGAATTCACTGTATATTGTTGGTAGTGTCTCTGGTGCTGTTAACTCTTGTAGTGTCCTTCCTAGTGCTGTTTGCTATGTTCACCATCTAGCCTTGAGCTCATCCAGCCAGGAACCTCCCTAGCTCAGTGGGTCTCGGCCTGAGCTCATCCAGCCAGGAACCTCCCTAGCTCAGTGGGTCTCGGCCTGAGCTCA
The DNA here is from genome assembly GCA_964019135.1 of Arenicola marina. NCBI lineage: Eukaryota > Metazoa > Annelida > Polychaeta > Arenicolidae > Arenicola > Arenicola marina. Next base: position 41,028,293 of record OZ025254.1, on the reverse strand, counting down.
TCCAGCCAGGAACCTCCCTAGCTCAGTGGGTCTCGGCCTGAGCTCATCCAGCCAGGAACCTCCCTAGCTCAGTGGGTCTCGGCCTGAGCTCATCCAGCCAGAAGCCTCCCTAGCTCAGTGGGTCTCGGCCTGAGCTCATCCAGCCAGGAACCCCCCTAGCTCAGTGGGTCTCGGCCTGAGCTGCCGACAACTGGGTCATGGGTTCGATCCCTGACGCATCTATCTGAGGCGCCCTTCGTCACAATCTACGTCATTGTCCCTGTAGCTTCTGTGTACACATAAGTGGCCTAAACCCCCCTAAACATCTCTGACACCTCTCACCCGTTTGGTGTAGTATTCACTGACATACTTTATAGTAGATTTTCCACTCGCGTTTGTGCTAAACTTTCGATGCATTTTTGTCTTGAAGTGTAGTTGACAGTGTACATGCATATTGATATTAGACAGACAAACAGCTGAATTCAAGTCGCCGTGAACTGTTGTACCGGGCGCCCACAATGGGACAGAAATGAATCATCTCTGCTTGGTCTCTACGGCCGGTATATAGACATATATATATATATATATATATTACTATTAACTGAACTATTAGGATACATATATAGAACTTTTAGTGGACGAGGAACTTTTCGTTGACAAGGCAAATGTATGCTAATAGTCATCTGTAATTATCTCAGAAACTATATGCACGATATCAATTCCAATCACTTTCAGACATACATAGACAGCAGCTTATGTGACTCGTGAAAAAATAAAAAAAATTGCATCACAAACAATTTGGCATGAAGCGAAATAATATTTGTTCTATTTATAGACCTTGAACTTTTGGCAGACATGCTAACATCGCTAATAACTTTTTAACAACCATATATATTGTTTTTGAAATTTGGATATGTACATCAGAACAGCTATTTTGTGTCGTATGCAAAATTTGGGGCTAAAATAAAAAGAATTAAACAAATATACTTTTTTCACCGCGGCATCATAAGAATTTTCCGCATGCGATGATCACTCGCTGTCAGGCGCCGTTTGTTGACTCCCGGCAAATGGCAGAACATTAAAAACGAAGCGACAAGACAACACATTATCAACAAGATTCCAGAGGACTGAACATCCAACGAATGTCATGAAAGCTTCAGGAAGCAATAGTGGAGCACATTGACGGGTAAGCACTGCATGTTTATTCTGTAAGGATCTGCAACTTGAGTCAGCGGTCCGCGATGTCAGGTTTGCCAGATCTGGCCTATATTATCGCCCGCTTTATTTACTTGCATGAAGTTCTGTGCACTGGCGCCTGAAGCTGAGGCCCGGCGAGGCGGGGCGGGGTGGGGGGGGGGGGGGGGTTAATCTTAGCTTGTATGTATCCTTATATGAAATAGGGATTAGGTACAAGCTAAGACGACCGTCTCACCGGCCTCGGCTTCAGGTGCCTGTGCCTGTGGTCAGTGACAGTTACACTGAACTTAAGGAGACAGCCATACGTTTTCACAGACACAGTAAATCAGTGGATGGGGCAGGACGACAGGGGGTGGGGGCATAATGTATATGTTGTGCGGCCTAATACCTCCCTCTCAACATTTAAAATAAAAATTAAAAAATCATTTATTGGTCAAAGCGATAATATTTATTACATAGATCTAAATGAGTATAAATAAAAGATAAACATCACTTTAATACAGGAGACTCAGCCTAAGGTACGCTGGTATACCTCCACCTCCATCCTTGCCCTCTACTGATTTACTGTTTCGGTGTTTTGCATAAATCAAGTTAGGGGGACCAGGCCTATCTGTCACAGTAACTTACTATAGTATATATATCACTGTCAGCACTTTGCTTGCTATTACATTTTATGTAATTAATAAATATCTGGAATAAGAAATCTCAAAGTCAATCCTTCTGGAGGAGTCTGCTGCTACTCATAGCCTGAGAATTCACATGTCAAACTGTTACGCTATAGTTTGACGGTCTATTATTTAACTGTCAAACTGTAAAGTCTACATTTTCAGACAAGAAATCTTAAAAGGTACTCTTTTCATACTTGCAATATATGGCATGTATGGTATATATACCTCAAGTTACTCATTCCAGCCTTAAATTAACTATCTATGCTTTATCAGGGCAGCAATTTTGATAATTATGTATCCTGCACCATTAGTCGCATAACAATTTCCCTAGCTGTGAGAAGACATATATGGTAATCCATTGAAAATATATAGTGATTAGGCTACTCAATCTCTCATTTAAATTAATATCCCATAATTTGCCAGGAGTCCCATAATTTGAAGGGGCTCTGGGACCTGCCCACTGGCATACCTATCAGAATCACTGTTGGGATATTTTAATTTAAGGTAATTTTGCTTGTCTTCAAAAAGAATTTAAAAAAAACCCAGTAATTTCTGGTTTGCAAAGAACTGCAAAACAGAATGAAAGGTAGGGGGTGTCAGCTGTACGGCTTAAATATATTTGTGCAGGATTGAAAATGCAAGTGGATCTTTAGCTATCCACCAAGATATATATATTCTTTCATGGTTATATAATTGATCAGTGATTGTACATCATTTATCGGTAGGTAATTTATTATTAACTTGGCTTGAATTGACTTCAATTGGCTTTAAGATTTTTATGAGAATTTGGAAAGTGAATATTTATGTACCGGTAATATGAGTGTAATTTATCTCTACACGAAGAAGAATGTTGATGCCTCTCTCATACTACTCTTCTATATGGGCTATATGGCGCAATGGAGTGTCATACTTCAAATTCCAAAAGATAAATGAATTACCACTGTATTGCCAGTTTGACCAGTTTATGCAGCATTTTGATCCAATTTTTTTATTTTTCACCCGTCATTGTTTTTTCACAGATCTTGGATATGTCTACCCAAGAGAAGAATATGGTAATGAACTCAAAAATGAAGAATATGGTAATGAACTCACAAATGAAGAACAAATCTATGACTGACAGCTGCTGACAATAAGTCTTCTAAATCTAAGTCTTTCAGTAGATTTAGGTGTGTATGTTTGGCAGCTACTGAAACAGTGGGTCCAGTTTAGCCCTTGTGTGCACAAAATTATCCTCACATACCAACATTTCATTTAATTTTAGACATTGTACCGTTATTGCAAGGCAGTTGAGCATGTCATATAAATGGTAGATTAGGCTTTATATTGAAGGAGCATACACAATCAGTAGTTTAAAGATATCCCAGGGTTACTAGGCATATTATTACTGTCAAAAGCAAGTGCGTCACATGACAGGGCAGCTTGTTTAAGCTTTATGCGCTGATCATGTGAGTGGAAAGGGATGACATACAAGAAGGGTGTGCATGGCATAGAAGACTGATTATTTTCATGTTCTTTCTATTTGTTTAACATATGAATGTGTTGTTTCTGAAATCCAGCCTTATGCTTTCATGTAAATATTACAGCTTCACTCAAGTCTGCCCAGCCAGATGTTGACAACTACAAAGGACTCTGCAACGCAAAATGCGACTTTGTGCATACAGTATGGCTCAGATCAACGTGGATTCACCAAAGAGTATTTCAATGATGAAATAGATAAACCTGCCACAAAAGTAAACTTATCTAATAATGAGCTAGATGTTGCTTTATTTTCAACTAAGTTCAACCAGTGTTTGAACATTTCTTGCCTTTAATCTGACAGTGCTGGACAGAATATGCCTAAAACAAGTGTAAGAAAAATTACCCAGCTAAGCTCTTATTCTGGTATGTATAGTCGCACCGTCGGTACACAAAAAACACTCTGCGTTGAAAATGAAGGACGCTAGTATGGAGTGTTGAGACAATAAAGATAGCTATATATGTACATACAACATTTAGAAACACTCATATATCACCAGATAATATAACGTATAGTATACACGATGAATAGGGGATGTAAACTGCGATGGATAATACACAACAGGCTAAGGGAAGAGTGGAGTTAATGTTTTTCTTAAATAGGCCAAATAGTCCGTAGAATAGAAAGGTTGAATCTTGGGTTTGTACCTGTAATGTTGTGATGTGATCTATATTTGCCCATATTTCTTGTGGTTCTTGCACCGAGCACCGTTAGTGCTGGTAGTCTATATAGATCGGTATATCGCCATAAATTTATAGGAGCACTGAACTGCCCTGCTCTTCAGTAATACTTGTTATACTACCATAAGCCATATACATATGTATAAGTTTTGTGGTTATAGTTTCCAGAATCACAGAGTCCTGGAGCAAATGATTCACTGGGTGTAACGACGCTGCTCCTGCTGTCCCTTTTGCAACATCCCCGGTGCTAAAAGGTGGGACCACAGCGCCAGGTGCGTCATTTTTTGTTGCAATATAGATATGTGTAGTACGTATAGTGCACTTCGCTGGCGGCTTGTTGCTCTGCGTAGCGACTCGATCTGGGTATTTAAAATCCAACCTTATTAATGTGTCTGTATAGTTAAGATGTAAAAATAATAATTACCGGTAGTGCTGCGAATCATATAGTTGTGAATATTATTGATTGATTAATAGTTAATGTAGATTTATATAAAGCTGATATAAGTTTCAAAAAGTAATTCGTCTTAGTAAGAAAATCGTTGTTTTACTGGGCTCCTTAATGTGTGGAGACAGAGAGACCTAACACTGTTTGCCAGGGACGTCATTGTTAAGACGTACGCAGTATGCAATTACAATTATGTAACTCTTGAACTACGCCAAGCCCTACCGGATATTTTCTCTGTTTTGTTTGAGTCAATGATTTCAAAAACTGGATTCAGTTGCCGAGCCCACGGCAAAATGAGCAAAGTTAGCCCTTAATTAGCAGGTGTATGGACAGACGAGACCGATTGATTCTTTTCTGAAGCGTTTGTGTGACATGTATATCGTGGCAGGTCATCCCAGTCCAGGACTTGCACCACGAAGATGGCGTTGAATTTACCCCCTTTTTGTGTGGTGTGTGAGAGGGAAAATATTATGAAGATGTTTCATGGTGGGCAATCTGGTTGAAACTTAGTTGCTAACTTTGACGTCGTTTCAGGTTAATCAGAAGTGGAAGACTTCATAAAGCGGAGGACCTTCGCATGCCGTTCCTGAAAGTACGGACTAAAATCTTCAATGAACAGAAGAAATGAAAAGAAAAAGCAAGGGAATATGTAAAGTTCATGTGAAAACAAATAATAATGACGGTTAAAAAGTTATAATTGGCCGTTCGCGTTGAATCGATGGGTTTCCTGTCCATCTAAAAAGTTGATGTTGAATTAAAATACACTTCCCGGTTAACTAACACACGCTCATTGCTGATATCGCAATTTTTCATATCTAATCTAGACAAGGACTTAACCAATCGGCCATCGGTTATTAATTGTAAGCCTTGGACGCATTGTTTTATAATTCCCATTTATATTAAAATAAATGTAAAATTATTCACTCAAAATTGTAGTCCCGGAACACTTTACGAGCTAATGTTGCTACAAGGGGTAGCCAATCTCCCACATTTGATATCTCCTGTGTAACATTTGCCGCGCGACAAACGCGACACTTTTCAGTCACCGTGGGGGCTTGAATTAGATTAAATTAAATTAAGTTCCATGTTGCACGGTTCGGCAACTATCTGCTCACGTCTTAGGTTAGAATGCGGCATAAACCGACAGACCTGTATGCAGTGCTTTTATTCTGGTTTGGCAGTTTTCGATGGAAAGTATCAGTTTGATTAGTTCAACTGATAATCTCTGTGTGTATGTAGTATGGTTCTTTTGTGTCCGCGCGTAATTAGGCAATAAACCGTCGTTCGATATTGACAGGTCTTTCTGTGTCTGTACCTCGTGCAATTCCTCCACCATCGATATCGCCCTTATTAAAGCTATTAAAGCTGAGATTGGAATGTAGGTCTAAAGGCAGACCTAACAACCATCGATAGCTGCTTGCTTGCTTTATAGGAGATGTGATTTCTTGCTTGCGCAGACTCATATTTTCATATATTGTACTTTTAGGAAACATCACCATTTATATATTGTACTTAAGACGACCTCGCTATCTATATCATATTTGTGCAAACCTCCCTACATTTATATCCTACTCTTTTAAGACTTGATCACATATATCCCTTCTGGAGACCTGTCCGCATATATGTATATCATATCTCTCCCCATGTACATCATACATTTAGTAGATGTCACACTTAGATAACCTACTTCCAGCAAACTTCATCATCACTTATATAAATTTAAGTAGACCTCGCCACCTATATAACCTACGTAAGTTTATATATGCCTCTTATGCCCATGTATCTACTTTGGGGATAACTCGCCACACATGAATTCTACTTCGGGACCACATCCTACGTACTTTAGGGAGACCTCAAAATATATATATATTGTACTATTAGGGGACATCTACGCATATATATCATACTTTTAGGAGACCTCACTATATATATATTGCACTTTTAGGCGACATCGTTATATATATCATCTTTGTGGATACCTCCGAACGGTTGTATCGTACTCTTTGGAGACCACACCTCCTATATTAATTATGCAGAAGTGTTATATGTTTTGAGGTCCCCAAGGAGATATATGCGTGGATGGGTTTCCAAATGTAATATATGTATGTCGAAATGTCCCCTAACAGTACAATATATATATATAGTTCTTTTAGGGGTCATCTTGACATATATGTCATACGTGTATGATGCCTCTTCACATATATATTGTACTCTACGCATATCAGTCTTAATTTATAAGTAATATATGTATGTCGAAATGACCCCTAAAAGTACATTATATATATATATTGTACTTTTAGGGGACATTTCCCTATATATCATACTTTTACTATACCTCTTCACATATATATTGTACTCATCGCATGGAAGTCTTAATTTGAGTACCAGTAGATATTTCGGACGTAATATGTATTTGCAGGAGTGTAAATGGCCAGACGAACATTATATATATATATCATACTTTTAGTGGACATGGTGAATGTATGCGAAAAGTATGCTTTTTGCATACAATTTGGGCTTTTACTATTAGTGGACATGAAAATATATAACATTGTGAAAACAAGTCTATAAATACCTGAAATAATTTTTTTTTCTTATTATTTAATTTATAATGACAAACTGAATTTAATATCACTGGCAATTTTTTTTTAAATCGCCTTTGGTATATGTCCACTAAAAGTACATGTCTGCTAAAAGTTACATTAAGAGTTATATATATATATATATATATAGATATATATATATATATACTCTTACTTAATGCGCCTTAGGGCGACCAGTGGTCGCCCTAAGGGTGGTGATTTTGGCAAAGTGGCGTTAGGGCGACCGCCAACCGGTCGCCCTAATGACTGACGGTTCCACGTGGCAAACCAAAGGAGGAAATGGCGGCTGGGATGGTTCTGGGGGTAGATTGTATCGTCAACATTAGTGAACAATGCAAAACATCGTCCAATTAACATAAATCATGGCGTCAGACAGTTTTCGAAATTACCTTATATTTTGAGCCTACCAAAAACTCCTACTTTAGGGCGACCGCAACTAAATCTCAAATTTCTTCAATAAAGGGTGTGTATATCTCCGTAAGATTTGTTGTTTAAATTTAGTTAGAAGTCAGGTTGTTATTAAAACCGTTTCGAACATGATATTTTATCCAAGAAAACTATAAGTTGACACGACTCGAAATTTAGCGACTTAAAAAAAATATACACTCTCGCGAGACGCAGACGAGAGACCGAGATCCTGCGAGAATTCAATTTGGCGCAAAGCGGCCATCTTTGATTGCGCTTGAACGTCGACGGAAAGCAACATTACAGGTAAAGTATGTATTTTCTTCTATTTATGTTCCTTTATATTTGCTTTTATATATTTGCTTACATAGAATAAACTGTTATACTTTCACGGTTGAATATGATGCGTATTTCAGCCGCCCTACAGCACAATCGCCGGCGAGTTGAAGTTGTTAAACGATTTACCTCAATTTAGGCAAATTGAAATTTAGAAGTTAGATAATTTAACATTAGCCTAGGCCCACCCTAGCAGCAGAAATATAGTGTCACTCTTCTATAGAAATAAGTTTCTTTAAGAGTGCTAGGCCAAATGCTTAACCCAACAAACCTTTCCCCCGGCAAATATGCTCAAGGAAACTCTTGTTTACACATGTGTCATGGCCGATTATCGCCTGCTCGGGTTCAGCTTTTTGTCACTGGACTTCACGTCAACACTTGGTCTTGGACTTGGGAAGTTAGGTTAGTTTTGACAAGGCCAAGGGCCCCCGAAGTAAACAAATACACCAATAAAAGGTCAAGTTTGACTTTAAAAGGACCAACTTTAGAACCCCCCACCACAATTGAAAAATCGGCTCGAAAAAGCAGTTTCTAAAAACCGGCCAAAAAAGACCTAAAAATAAAAAGAGACTGCCTAAAAGTGTGAAATTATGTCAATTTGGGCTACTTACTGATGTTAGATATTCCGTTAATGGCCAAAAGATAGCAAGTTAGCTTGTTGGCAACATCACACTGTCACAATTTCAACACAATCTTCCTTCCTGAACTTGACCACTTTTGACTATGACAAGACCTTTGTTATGTGTCAAAACAGAAGCCCTTTTAAGAGACAAAATTAAAAAGATTAAAGTTTAAGAGTGTGACATGCCTGGGGAGCATACCCCCCCCCCCACCCCTCTCTCTCTTTCTCTCAGAACAGGCCCATACCAGCTAGATGATAACATCACAAAACTGGGTTGTCAGTCATATTCAGAGTCATCAGGTCGCGGAAGACACTAGATTGAAGGGCGTTTCTTGTTTTAAGGACGTCCTTCATTTTAGGGTCGATCGTACTTCGTTTTAAGTATGCGATTAACCAAACACAGTGCCTTCATTTAATCCATGCAGTAGACTTTAATATCGTGATATTTTAGTGTTTGATCATGGGAAACCCTTCAAGGAGGTCAGGCGCATAACTTACTATGCAAATTAAAGCTCTAGCGGCAATCCTCAGCTTCCATCGAGTCTCAAAAGTATAAACAAGCAGGCCAAATTTGAAAATTCAGTGCATTTTTCTTTCGTTAACGCACAAACAAATCTTCTGGCAGGTAAATACTTGTGCAAGGCAATAACATTAACATCTCTAGATTACTTCTGAACTTGTCTCGAGAGAAGTCTATATCTTTAAATTGATGAAGTTCTATAATTACAAGTATTTAAGCCGAAATATCTTAATATTATATTGAAATAATCATTTTTACATATTTAATAAAGCACAGCATCAATTTTCTCCCAGATATATTTGTGTTGTATAAATAGGATTTTAAACTCTGGCCTGAATGCAGCCTAGAGGGGTCTGAAAGTTCATAGAACTTCTTTCTGAACAAAATGCCAAATTTCACTGGTCTATGAAATATTATATTATCATTACTGGAAACTAACAGCAAATAAATCTCATTCTAGTAAATAATTTCATTTTGTATCAATGTTAATATTACAATTCCCAGTTTACAATGAATAAAAATCCTTAATCACAAGGATTGGCTAATGAATGTTATGTCTATTTCATCTCACTGATGGCAGAAAGAAGAAAAGTTTGCTAGATATGTTTTTTCCTCAGTTGATATAAGCTTATATATTTAACTAATGACTAGTATGAGTTATCAGACATTAATTCTAGAATATTATAAATGATCACCCATAATCAGTCTGTGCCAGAAAATTTATTTATAATCTATTCATAATATCTATCTCAGTTGCATAGACTGATCTATTTTCACATAATATCAGATTTCTATTAATATCATATAAATCATGGAAATATAGACAATGCCTTTGTCAGTGGAAAGTTTAATTTTTCCTCAAAACATAAGATAAGCCTAAGCTGATACGATGCTTCTTGATAACATTTCTTCATTCTTAGTCTCATATATTAAACCAGGGTAGATATTAATGTCAATATATACATAGTTTCTTACCCTATCCTTATTCAGTTCAATACATTGTGAGGTTTTAAGTAGGAATATTTCATTATTATATGTATGATACTTATTTTCAATGTTATAATTGCAACTACCAGTACTTATATTTGTTTTTAAAAGATCTCTTCACTTTCTGAACTTCTGGGGATTGATATCAAAAAGTTTCAAATTATTCTTAAATGTAATTATAAATATTATTGAAATACTGAAAGATTAATAACATCTAGTTATTGTCTGCATATTATACTAATGAGGTGTTTTATCAGCTATAATTCTATTGGGTGTGATATTTACTCATTCTTATTTCGAAATGCGCAGAAAGTCTACATATTCCAGCAAGCAAGATCAGATAACTGGCAAAGTAGGATGATCAGCAGTCAAGATAGGGTGTAAGCATTCGGTAGCAGGGTGTTTTGGGTTGCCAAGTAGCAGGATGTGATGGGGTATCCTGTAACAGGATGGGGTGGGGTAAGCAGTAATAGGATGGGGTGGGATATCCAGTAACAGGATGGGTGGGATATCCAGTAACAGGCTCGGGAGGTGTCTCCAGTAACAGGATGGGGTGAAGTATCCAGTAACAGGATGGGGTTGGGTACTGAGTAGCAGGATGGGGTGAGATGTCCAGTACAAGAATTGGGTTGGGTATCAAATAACAGGATCATGGGTGGGTCACCAGTAACAGGATGGGGGTGTACCGAGTAGCAAGATGGGGTGAAGTACCTGGTAGCAGGATGGGGTGGGGTATCCAAAACAATAATCAGGTGGGGTATCACATAACAGGATCAAGGGTGGGGTTTCCAGTAACAGGATGCGGTGGGGTATCAAGTAGCAGGATGGGGTGGGGTGTCCAGTAACAGGATGCGGTGGGGTATCCACTACCAGGATTGGATGGAGTATCCAGTAACAGGATGGAGTTGGGTATTCCTTAACAGGATGGAGTGCGGTATCCAGTAACAGGATGACGTGGGGTATCAAGTAACAGGATGGGGTGGGTTATCCAGTGACAGGATGGGGTGGGTTATCCAGTGACAGGATGGGGTGGGTTATCCAGTACCAGGATGGGGTGGGGTATTCCTTAACAGGATGGAGTGCGGGATCCAGTAACAGGATGGCGTGTGGTACTCAGGGCAAGAATGGAGGGGAGGTACCCTGTATATGAATTGGTTGGTGACAGCCAGTATGCGTGAGGTACCAACTTCCACATGAGCAATGTAATCTATTGCGATTGCTCGAGCAATATAATCGATTATGATTACATTAGCAATGTAATTGAAAATTATTACTTGAAAAACTTTGCTGAGGTACCCTGTATGATGATTGGTTTTGGGTGTACCAATAAATGTAACCAGTCATTTTATACAAATTTCCTTTCAAGGCCTCCAGGAATGCTGTATCATGCCCCGACTATTCTAGATTTTATTCGGTTTCGATACACAAGTGATATTGGAAGGCGGCATGGTTTGTATATATTTACCGGTAGAAGTAGCTTAGCATGTGTTCACATGTTTCTTTCAACAGCGAGCAGTTCACCAGAATCGAATCTTAACTAATGTAGTAATACTTCCACATTCTTTTCCCTGTTGCAGTCAGCTCCATTAAACGCGAGATGTTAGGAGGCACCATGCTGCCGTCAAGCGGAGCTGGATAGAGCGTGACATCTGATATCCTCCTGGTCATTATCATATCCAGCAACGGATATATATTGATGACATTTATTATTTGAAAACAACAGTATTTCAGAAACAACGAAGAATTAACATAATTGGAGCAATAACATTTTCTGTAATTATTCAGTATGATTTGTTGCAAGGAAACTTACGTGGATGTTTAATGTTAAATATTCGATGTGATTAACGAAGACGTGAAGTACGATGGCGTTGAACGGAAGCTATGGTGCAGTTGTCGGGGTGTTCAAGCAGTGCTTGTCTTTCATCTTCACGGCTGCGATGAAATTGTAAGGCATTTTTGGATTACTCAACGACAAAATTGGATATAGACAAATTATTATGGCCTGCGTTGTATCCCGCCCATTTTTTGCCAAACATGTGGGTGGCAAACCATAGATAAATGTTGTTTTGTGTGTGAAGAAGCAATGGTGGTTGTTTTTAATGCGGAATTCAATATATTGTTTATCTGATGTTCAATGCTGAATAAACAATGCACAGTCTTAGGGTTTGTTGTACTTGTTGGTCGCCATATTCCAGTCGAAACGCCATTCCCGCGCTTCAATATTTACCGTTCTATGTGTAACTTATATCGCAAATACGAATTAATCTACCCACAAGCTGGCCTTTATTGCATAACTGTCTGAGGGCTTATTTTAAGCAATGTGGCATTCAACAGACATGAGTAGTCTTTTAAATTATCGTACCATAGTTCAGAGGCAAGTCTTTGGGATTATGCCGTACTCCTTTTGACGAGGTACCTTCATCCCAAGGCAATATAGACTTCGCTAAACAAGCACAAACACAGGTCAAGTCGCCCGAAGGATATATGTTAAGTTCCACAAACAGATGTTTCATATATCGGTCGCCCTAAGAGCCTTATATTTGGCGTTCGCCCTAAGAGCCTTTAATTTGGCGGTCGCCCTGAAGGCGTTATATTTGGCAGTCGCCCAAAGGATATATGTTCTAAGGTCTGCGATGAGACGTTGCATGCTACGGTCTTTAGGTCGCCCGCCACATCTAGCTATAGGGCGACCGAAGCATACAACGTCTGATCGCCGACCGTAACATAGATCTTTTGAGCGACTGCCAAATATAACGCCCTTAGGGCGACCGATGCATAAAACGTCTGTTCGTGGACCGTAACATATATCATTTATGCGACTGCCAAACATAGGGCCATTAGGTTGACCGCCAAATATAACGCACTTAGGGCGACCGATATATGGAAGGTCTGTTTGTGGACCTTAACATATATCCTTTAGGCGACTGACAAATATAAGGCCTTCAGGGCGACCTTTAAATATAACGCCCTTAGGGCGACCGATATATAGAAGGTCTGTTCGCCGACCTTAACTTATTTTTTTGGGTCACAGCTAAATATAAGGCCTTTAGGGCGACCGCCAAATAAAAGGCCCTTGGGGCGACCGCCAGATATAACGCCCTTAGGGCGACCGATATATGGAAGGTCTGTTTGTGGACCTTAACATATATCCTTTGGGCGACCGCCAAATATAGCGCCCTTAGGGCGACCGCCAAATAAAAGGCCCTTAGGGCGACCGCCAAATAAAAGGCCCTTAGGGCGACCGATATATGGAAGGTCTGTTTGTGGACCTTAACATATATCCTTTGGGCGACCGCCAAATATAGCGCCCTTAGGGCGACCGCCAAATAAAAGGCCCTTAGGGCGACCGCCAAATATAACGCCCTTAGGGCGACCGATATATGGAATGTCTTTTTGTGGACCTTATCATATATCCTTTGGGCGACCGCCAAATATAGCGCCCTTAGGGCGACCGCCAAATAAGCGGCCCTTAGGGCGACCGCCAAATATAACGCTCTTAGGGCGACCGATATATGGAAGGTCTGTTTGTAGACCTTAACATATATCCTTTGGGCGACCGCCAAAAATAAGGCCCTTAGGGCGACCGCCAAATATAACGCCCTTAGGGCGACCGCCAAATATAACGCCCTTAGGGCGACCGATATATGGAAGGTCTGTTTGTGGACCTTAACATATATCCTTTGAGCGACTGCCAAATATAAGGCCTTTAGGGCGACCGCCAAATAAAAGGCCCTTAGGGCGACCGCCAAATATAACGCCCTTAGGGCGACCGATATATGGAAGGTCTGTTTGTGGACCTTAACATATATCCTTTGGGCGACTGCCAAATATAAGGCCTTTAGGGCGACCGCCAAATAAAAGGCCCTTAGGGCGACCGCCAAATATAACGCCCTTAGGGCGACCGATATATGGAAGGTCTGTTTGTGGACCTTAACATATATCCTTTGGGCGACTGCCAAATATAAGGCCTTTAGGGCGACCGCTAAATAAAAGGCCCTTATGGCGACCGCCAAATATAACGCTCTTAGGGCGACCGATATATGGAAGGTCTGTTTGTGGACCTTAACATATATCCTTTGGGCGACTGCCAAATATAAGGCCTTTAGGGCGACCGCCAAATAAAAGGCCAAATAAAAGGTCGCTTGAGGGTGTCCCTCCCTGGCCTCGGCCCTACCATCTCTCGTCGCAGGCACCGGCGCGCGCCACTGTCGCTTGAGGGTGTCCCTCCCTGGCCTCGGCCCTACCATCTCTCGTCGCAGGCCCCGGCGCGCCAGTGTCGCTTGAGGGTGTCCCTCCCTGGCCTCGGCCCTACCATCTCTCGCCGCAGGCAATGGCGCGCGCCACTGTCGCTTGAGGGCCAATCTCTCGTCGCAGGCACCGGCGCGCGCCACTGTCGCTTGAGGGTGTCCCTCCCTGGCCTCGGCCGTACTATCTCTCGTCGCAGGCCCCGGAGGGCGCCACTGTCGCTTGAGGATGTCTCTCCCTGGCCTCGGCCCTACCATCTCTCGTCGCAGGCCCCGGCGCGCGCCACTGTCGCTTGAGGGTGTCACTCCCTGGCCTCCGCCCTACCATCTCTCGTCGCACCTACCTCCCTCCCCACCCCCTCCTACCACCCACCGCACACTTCCTAATCTTCAAGGAGGTGGCTTTTTCGAGATTTTCCCCTATACCTTAACATGGGCCACGTCCTCAAAGAAGCCATTAGCGCGGTTTCCTACTCTTTACTTGGCCACGCTCGATCATGCCGACGTGTGGACTTTATAATGACGGTGGGCATATTTCACCCACATCGTGTCTGCTTGACCTGTTAATCAGCGGTATGTACATTGGATGTCTCTATGGATGACTGCGAGTCATTGTTAGTATAGTGGCGGTTGCAATTTAGATAAGCAGTGTCGTCCGTCTGCGCCGCCAGCACTTTCTTGTGCTGTACTCCGTGACTACAGCTTCTGGCATGTTCCCATGTCAGTTAGGGATCGTCATCCCATTTTAATCGCTAAGCGAGCTTGCCTTGCTGGCGTTTGTGCGCCAGTATGCCCCCTACCTCGAACCACTATGGGGTTTGTCTGGCGGTAGATGTCCTGGGGTCGCCATGTGGCTTCAGCTGGTTACTGCGGGTGAGCGATTTTAGTGTTTTGTGGGTGTTGCATTCTACTGGTTTATCGGTGAAGATTAGACCCGATTCTAGGATATAGTAAGGACCCTGCCACTTGGGATGGAGCTTTTGAGACATGCCCTGTGATACATTGGTGTTAAGCAACAACACCTTGTCGCTAACCTGGTATGTTGGAGCACTTGTCATAGTCCTTGTATTTTGAATGATATTTGCCACGTTTGCCTGGGCTACTTCTCGGGCGATTTTCAGATTGTTAAGAAGGTTGTTGATTATGGGTGTATGTCGTTTTGTAGCTTGGGTGTTGTGCCGCGGTGGTGTCAAATGAGGTGGGGTACACTTACTAGTACACTTAACCTAGGATGCTTTTAACCTAAAATTCCCGTGTATGCAATAATCGCCTACACACTAGTTATGAAAGGTGGCGAAATTGATTTATAGTGGCAGATTATCCGCCGAATCTGATGTTGCATGCTAAATAAACGATGTATGCAAGGAACTCTTCTTACCAAAGTAATGAAGGGGTTTAAATTAAGTAAGATGGCGTAAGCGAGAGTTCTATAGTTATCTCTGCTGACTGAGTTTGCAGGTTTATTAAACGATACGATCCACTGGCTTGTTTATTGTTAGTCACTTTATCCATTAAGGGTCTAAATACATACGCATGCATTGCCATTGTTCGTTATGCGTTAATAAAATAGACACGTTTGCGATCAATTCATTTTGTGTTTATAGATCCGTTTGCCATGGAACTCTTCACAGAGTGATTAAGAATGTGGCGAATTATCCGCCAAATCAGATTTTGCATGCTAAATAAAAGCTAAGCAATCTTATGGCTGGTCCTGTTGTTTTTCACTATGATTATCTATTTTCGAAGAAATGCGGCACCAAACACTTGTGGCTCTTGAACCATCGATGGCCCGAGATATTATTATGTAAATATCATCGGATGCTTCGCGGTAAGAATCATATAAGAACTATGTGGCAAAAATAGGGAGTATGTTGCATTTCTAATATGTTATGCATAGGCCTATCCTGCAGGTTGATCCCGCATTTCGACAATATTCGGCAGTCGCCCTAAGGGCGTTATATTTGGTGGTCGCCCTAAGGGCGTTATATTTGGCGGTCGCCCTAAGGGCTTTATATTTGGCGGTCGCCCTAAGGGCGTTATATTTGGCGGTCGCCCTAAGGGCGTTATATTTGGCGGTCGCCCTAAGGGCGTTATATCTGGCGGTCGCCCTAAGGGCGTTATATTTGGCGGTCGCCCTAAGAGCGTTATATCTGGCGGTCGCCCTAAGGGCTAAAATTTGCAGTGTAGGCGCAAAGGCGACCGGTCAATTTTGTATATGCTGGTAGAATTAGTTTTGACATGCGGTATGTTTCGGAGGGCCTATAAAAACGCACAAGGACCATTTTGGTGAAATCAGAAATCCAATACATGCAATAGCTGAGGATATATCACTGGTCGCCCTAATGGCCCAAAATGTAGCGGTCGCCCTAAGGCGCAATTAGTCCTTATATATATATATATATATATATATATATATATACACACAGATTGGTATACAAACGGCCAGCCGACAACAGACACAGTGACTAAACACACCGGTCCTGTCAACATGCTCGCACGCTCATTCAAGGCTACAATCCGGTTTATGATGATGATACATACGCTGACTAGGCCCACTAGACAAAGTATAGAAGGGGATCGGGGCCAAAATTCCATTATGCTATATTCTGATTTTCACTATGCTGTTCCACGTCTAATCGTTTCAATTTCATCTTCTGAAGTTCCAAATTTGATCTTTTCATATTCGAATTCACAATACTCACCTCAGTATGCCACATTCAAAGTACTTTTCTTCGAAATTCGTAGTGCGTTCGGCGCGATTTCCATATCGCATGCTGCGTATGGAATCTGTCATGTAGCATGCTGGAATTGAAAGTGGAACTTTGGAATAGTTGCAAACTTGCGCAATACTGATTCGATCGCTGGCCGCCAGGTGGCGACAGTTGATTCCGTTATGAGAAAGGGAATTCTCCCCTGCCTGACAGTTTCGCGCCATTCTCTGATCCTACCGTGTGACGAAACAAGCACCATCAGCTTCCTTTTCCAAATTGTCCATTCTTTGATTTTCTAGACACTGCACTAATTGAAGTATACGTTGTCGTACAAGCTGCTTCATTTGTTTTATCATGGTTGGTTTACCGGAAAGAGGATAAAAGTTGTCAAAAGCAAATGAAAGTACAAGCGCTGTCAAGGAAATCTATATCAGGTATAGTTATCAATGAAGAATAACATACAATAAACTTTAGATGGAGGCACTGCCAGAAATAACATTGAAAGTTTACAATTGTAATAATGGCATATAGGGTCAGTTGCATTTTTACATTAAAATCCCTTGCTTTAGGCGCCTTTAGACTCTGCATAAGATTTTCTTATCTTAAGAAATGAGCCAGGGCACCAAATCTGGGGCATGTTTCATCCTTTATCATCCCAGCAGATTCCTTGGCCCAATTTAGTCTTCATGTATACAAAAGCGACAATAAATAAATATTTCAAATTATGCTTTAAATTATATATTTTTATAATATATTTAAAGTAATATGGGTGCCTGAAACTGCCGATGGCTCATTTGACCGATGTGGACTTCTCACAACGCTACTATGGTTCAAAAATGGAAACTTTGAAAAAAAAAAAAAAAATATTTTATTTCATAAAACAGGTTAGATCTAGATCTATCTGTTATCTGTTATCTGGAATCTAAATTCCATTTGCCTACCCATCAATTTCAGATTTACTTTTTTGAATGCGGCAGGAATATGGTGTATTTTCTAGGTGAATATCTCTCATTATTTTGACAGATTGACAGATATGCCTACTCGAGGCCCGGGCTCAGGCTAGTAAGCTTACCTAGTAAAGCAGTAGTAGTATAGGCCTATTTGGGGTGTTATTGGGTGACACTCAGTGTTTGGGAAGGGGATGGGACGGGGCTGGAGGTGGCGATCGGGGGTGACATGGGTGGCATTCAACCCTCAGTGGATACGGGGGGGGGGGGTCCCCCACAGTGGGCCTTACTGACGTATTTACCTATTATCGCTCAAGGGTCATGCAAGCACATAGGGATTATTATCTATTTCATTTGTGCGATAAAACGGAGTTATGCGAAAAATACCTGCGTTAGGTCATACTCATATAAGAAGTAATGATAAATGCCGACTAAACTAACCTAGCCGTAGAACTACGTGTTTTCGTTTTTGCTTAAACCAGCATTGTGCTAGTTAGCAAATATTCCAGAGTTCCACTTTAACTCCCAGTGTGCCAGGTGGCAAATTCCATATGCAACATGCGATATGCACATTGCGGCAAACTTTCTGCCTATTCTAACACGTGTGGAATTAAGAATGACCTGAATCAACGACAGTATCAATGTAGCATTTAGAATTTGGCGTTAACATGTGGCACTTGAAATGAAGCAATTGGAAGACGGAAACATATAAGTTCGAACTTTGACCGATGCAATTGGAAAGATGCAATGTGCAACAGCGTGATGACTGGTGAAAGTGACACAATAGCATATAGTATAGCACAATGGAATTTTGGCCCCGATTCCCTTCCATACACTAGGGGTCTGGTTATTCTCGCTGCGCTGGTCAAAGGGAACGCCATGGGACAGCGCTGGTGGTGAGGTGAGCGACAGGTGGGTGGTATATGGGGGTGGGGATTTGGTAGTTCAGTAGGCGTCTGAGGGTGGTGGGGTCCTGTCCCTCGCGGCTGACGGCGTTAAAGGGGTGGGTCCTCCTCCCTCAAAGGAAACAGTCACTTGGTTGGTTTGACGAGGGCTGGACGGCCCTCAATTATGTCTTAAACGGCGTTCAGCTATTACTACCATCGTTTTAATTTAAACATATATGTATCTATGTGGAGGGAGATGGGGAGGTTTGAGGGGCCGGGTGATATTAGAGACCCGGTTACATAGGGACCCGGTTACATAGTCACCCGGTTACATAGGGACCTGGGTTCCATAGAGGCCTGGGTTCCATAGAGACCTGGGTTCCATAGAGACCGCGGTTACAAAGAGATCCGGTTACCTAGAGACTGAGTTACCGATAGACCCGGGTTACCTAGATACCCGGTTACCCATAGACCCGGGTTACCTGGAGACCCGGGACACCTATAGATCCGGGACACCTATAGACCCATGTGACATAGAGGCCGGAGTTACCTAGAGACACGTTTACATAGAGATCCATGTTGCTTAGAGGCTGGTTTCTGGAAGCGCGGCCCTCCTCACTCACGTTTTAACTCTCGTTGAGTGATCTGACCCATCTAGACCCATATCGAATGAATATATATAATATATTAGGAGCCACATACACGCGTACTCCGTGTTTCCGGCGCCAATACACCTTCATATCACTCAATACGAGGTGCATGTTACATGCTACGACAGGTTATGTACATTTCAGTTGGTGGTAGTTATAAGCAAGCGGCAGTGTTACGTGGATGCCAAACTTGCACCCATGTCCTTTTTCGTTTCTACTGCCTAATGCTATACTATGGGATGTACAGTTTGAGGTTTGCACAAACCCGTCTCGCCTAAATACATTGGCCAACGACATTGAGTAAGTCGGCGCTGAGCAGGAAGTTACCTGGGGGGTTACAGTCTTTAACCCACTTGTTGTTTCTGATCATGTCTCCCTTTTATATGACATGCGTAATGTTCCAATACCATTAAAACGTAGAGGGGTAGCGACGGACGACGGGGTGGGGGGATGCCTTTCGATGCATGTGGTCCTCCCTGTCTGGCTTCAGATTTAGCCGACGCTGCCCCCCAAAAAAACTGAATGCCTGAGGGTAAACCTAGACACCGTCACCTAAAGGGTGAAGGATGATGACGGAAATGGTATATTCGGCGACCAACGGAGACACACAAGCGCAGCCGGGATTGACCCCTCAGATCTATATTTGGATCCTTAGAGCAAGATTTGACATCTCGGATCCAGATTGACCTACCTACTGCTCTGATTTTGATGCAATTTGGCAAACTTGATGCCATTAATATGGTTACATATGCAACCACATATGAGTCATCTACCTGTTCATGTTGTCACAGGGATTTTTTGGCACTTTCGGCAATGTCACAATTGATCATCCAATAACTCGAAAACTATAAATGTGAGGTGAAATCTGAGAGCAGAGAAAATATAGACCTAAATCTAGACCAAACATTAACGAAGTTACGCGGGAACACAGGTTTCGTAACCTTGACCTTGATGTGACCTTGACCTTGGAAGCGTGACCTTGATCAACATAATACTTTGTGCCCAAATACTAATGTCATGTCTCACGCAAGGTGTCGTTTGTCTGGCATGCCCCCTTCATGGAGAAATTGAGGAGGCCATTTTCCCACCAAAATGCTCCCGTACGTAGGGTCTCATGTTAAAATTTGGGAATTTTTAGCGGGAAGACTATTTTGGGCGATTTGCACAAATGAAAGACGATATACAAGATTCTAATGTTCCCAATACGTGAAATAATTTTCAGCGTGATTAAATGGAAA
Organism: Arenicola marina; assembly: GCA_964019135.1. Classification (NCBI taxonomy): domain Eukaryota; kingdom Metazoa; phylum Annelida; class Polychaeta; family Arenicolidae; genus Arenicola; species Arenicola marina. The sequence goes on along the minus strand of OZ025254.1, from coordinate 41,007,658 downwards.
CTGCGAACGTTATAGTGATTTTACCCGTTTTTTTGTCCTATCTTTCAATGGTTAAGCGAATTTCGAAAAATTCCTGTGACCTTGACATTTGACCTACATAGCCCATCTACGAACGTAGCCTGACTATTGCCATTCCGCATCTTTTTGTGAATTTGGAAGTAGATATCTTGAGGCATTGGAAAGATAGTGCGCAGCGTTACAAACAGACAGACAGACATACGTTCATTTGTATCTCTCATTACCTCTGCTATCTGACACTGCACTCGTTCACTTACATATGTCACTCCCACTCCGCCAGAGCCACCCTGTCGATCCGCACGCTTTACCTTCTCAACACCGACCTTCACCTTGCTCACATGTTTTACACATTCCCGCAGTCCGCCCTCCTGATCCCGACCCTGCGACTGCACCTTGCTGGATACCAACGATTGGTACGACAGGGAGCATGGATCGCCATCGCCGTGGCAAGTAATGTCGGCTCTAAAATACATGCCGGATACACCCTGGATACATGCCGGATACACCCTGGTACATGCCGGATACACCCTGGATACATGCCGGATACACCCTGGATACATGCCGGATACACCTTGGATACATGCTGGATACATCCTGGATATACCCTGGATATATACACTGGATACATATAATTTACACCGAATGGACCATGGGTGTACGCAGGCTATACCCTCGATACGCGCTGGATACACTCTGGTACACTTTTCATTGCCACCCCCATCTCCACCCATCCCCAGTTCGGTGTAGGATTCCTCTGCGCGGAAAGGAGACACAAAGCGACCATAGTCAACGACAGATAACATATCGACCAACTCTCGCTGACCGCGTGATCAATGAATATAACATTGTTCGTGGTTTAAATTGAAGGATCTGGTTATAATGCTGCTTAAGGGACCTGATTTCGAGCCCATGATCTAATTGCCGTGTGTGGGGGTGGGGGGGGGGGGGGGGAGGGGGTACTCACTAGACCGCAGATAGGTAGGTCCGGGTTCGAATCCTGGACATTGGAGCATATCTCATCTATTCATCCTTCATCGTCGTGTGCACAAAAGCGGTCTAAAACTCCGATTAATTCCATTTCCTGTTTGCCGTGGATACCATCATATCATGTGTTAAGTTGAAATTACACTTGAGATATATTTCGAGACGTCATTGAGGATATAAAATTTCTTACAATTGAAGGTTATTACAATAATATGATCTTATTTAGATATGAAAGGTGAGCGTCAAGTTAATTATAACCACGATGCTTGTCACTTCAAGCACACCGCCTTGTCCAACGTCAGCATAAAGCTTGACCACTCTCCTCACTAAGCGTCCTAAGCGTGCAAGACTGTCCTCTGCTTGGCCAACGTCACCAAACAGCAAACAACTCCTTGATTCTATCAATTCGACCAGAGTTATTTAGTAGCATTATTTAGTAGCGATATCAATAATACGTTCCTTTATTGTCAAGCAACATTCAGTTCACGATCGAGGAAGCCACAGGTATAAGCCGCACTGGACAGCGGCTCCGCTTTTCGATCGCCCCAAACTCCTTGATACGTCACTTGACTCACGCATCCTCCTCCAGACGACCGTACTCAGTCCAGTTTGGTAAACTGGACCTAATGACATCACATCATTTCAAATCCTACTGGTTTTCTCGTTTCGTTTCGTTTTCCATGATATCAAGCGACCTCCCTCTAAATACGTCTCTTTGTGGTGGTGCAGATATTTACTCTTCGCGTCAAATTCGATTTCGGACATCCGATATATCGAGAAAAAAAAATGAATTCTATTTCGGAATGCGTGATGGCAAATGAAATCAAAGCAAAGAGAGATAAAATGGAAGCCATTTATTTAAAAGATACATTCAAAGACGGTCAAACATGGCAAGACGTGTAAGCCAAGCAAATAGTTAGATTGGTGAAACAGGTTATCACGATGTCATGTTTTGTCATATGGATACGTTGAGATCTCTGGATTTAGCCGGTGAGCTTCGTTAACCACATTTTTACGAAATAGATCAGAGACTGAGGTAAGGCTTTCATTATCTTGAATCAGACGATGAATAGAGTTGTGAAAAGAAAAGGTAGAGGATCAAAGAAGTAGTGTATTGTAGAAGTCTTAAGGCCGTTTATTGTGGAACTTGTTAAAAGAAGAAAAAAATGTACTGGTAATCCCCGCAGCCTCAATACGCGCACCAGGGTCTTCGATCAGCTAGTTGAAGTACTTTTCGTTGATACCGATGTCGGGGACCCAGTAGAAGTGGTCAATAGGTATTGTTGACGCTCTCTACCAGCATAATCGTTGTTTCAAAACTCTGTTTCTGGTTGGTGACCAATTATGAAGGCGGGGGAAAGTTTTTTCTACTGTTCTGTATTGCACAAAATAGCTGTTCTTATACAGTATAGTAACCTAAATCCACCAAATATTCTGTTGCCATGGAATCGGAATTTATAGACGCGTCATTGTTGCACATGAGACTACTTGAGGAACAATCTCGCCGATTCGAGCGCAAATCGTCTGCGCCGGTTTAGTATAATGATATCGCCATTTTTGTCCCATTATATGAAAAAAAATTGAAAAAAAACAAGAGAGTAAACGTTTTGACGTCAAAATTGTCTTGGTATCCCTACTATTAAGTGCGCTGTCAATTTAAATGAGGTAATTCCATATTGAACAACTAACCTCCTCTGGTTCGCGACTCCCCGAGAATTAGGAAGAGCACTATCGAATCTCCAAGATTAGGATAAGCTGGACGCGAAAGAAAGCTTTAATAGTGATATCGCGAATATCGTGGAATTCACAGAATGCTATAAAGGATCGCAGAAAATAGGGAAAGGGTCTTCGCGTTGAACCAGTAATTGTACGGATAACGATCCCCCAAAATTACCAACAGCTGATCGCGAATCTCCAAGAATTCCTGACCACCAAGCTCGGAGATCGGAACAGGTATTCCCTCCCCTCAAAAACGTGGCTTCGTCCAAGTGAAAGTATTCCCTAGTAGTTACCCTAGTACCCACGACCAGTTGATCCACAGCACTGCCTGCAGCAGCGTGCTGTATTGAAACAGATTCTGTGTTTATATGAAAGTCACTATTAAAGCAAAGTGTAAACAAGCGAACCGACGAGGCCCCTGAACCAATACTCCGATTAGTCTCAGCATAACTGAACCGACGAGGCCCCTAAACCAATACTCCGATTAGTCTTAGCAAAACTGAACCGACGAGGCCCCTAAACCAATACTCCGATTAGTCTAGCATAACTGAACCGACGAGGCCCCTAAACCAATATTCCGATTAGTCTTAGCATAACTGAACCGACGAGGCCCCTAAACCAATATTCCGATTAGTCTAGCATAACTGAACCGACGAGGCCGCTAAACCAATACTCCGATTAGTCTTAGCATAACTGAACCGACGAGGCCCCTAAACCAATACTCCGATTAGTCTAGCATAACTGAACCGACGAGGCCCCTAAACCATAATTCCGATTAGTCTAGCATAACTGAACCGACGAGGCCCCTAAACCAATACTCCGATTAGTCTTAGCATAACTGAACCGACGAGGCCCCTAAACCAATATTCCGATTAGTCTAGCATAACTGAACCGGCGAGGCCCCTAAACCAATACTCCGATTAGTCTTAGCATAACTGAACCGACGAGGCCCCTAAACCAATATTCCGATTGGTCTAGCATAACTGAACCGACGAGACCCCTAAACCAATACTCCGATTAGTCTTAGCATAACTTAACCGACGAGGCCCCTAAACCAATACTCCGATTAGTCTTAGCATAACTTAACCGACGAGGCCCCTAAACCAATATTCCGATTAGTCTAGCATAACTGAACCGACGAGGCCCCTAAACCAATATTCCGATTAGTCTTAGCATAACTGAACCGACGAGGCCCCTAAACCAATATTCCGATTAGTCTAGCATAACTGAACCGGCGAGGCCCCTAAACCAATACTCCGATTAGTCTTAGCATAACTGAACCGACGAGGCCCCTAAACCAATATTCCGATTGGTCTAGCATAACTGAACCGACGAGACCCCTAAACCAATACTCCGATTAGTCTTAGCATAACTGAACCGACGAGGCCCCTAAACCAATACTCCGATTAGTCTTAGCATAACTGAACCGACGAGGCCCCTAAACCAATACTCCGATTAGTCTTAGCATAACTGAACCGACGAGGCCCCTAAACCAATATTCCGATTAGTCTAGCATAACTGAACCGACGAGGCCCCTAAACCAATACTCCGATTAGTCTAGCATAACTGAACCGACGATGCCCCTAAACCAATATTCCGATTAGTCTAGCATAACTGAACCGACGAGGCCCCTAAAGCAATACTCCGATTTGTCTTAGCAAAACTGAACCGACGAGGCCCCTGAACCAATATTCCGATTAGTCTTAGCATAACTGAACCGACGAGGCCCCTAAACCAATATTCCGATTAGTCTAGCATAACTGAACCGACGAGGCCCCTAAACCAATACTCCGATTAGTCTTAGCATAACTGAACCGACGAGGCCCCTAAACCAATATTCCGATTAGTCTAGCATAACTGAACCGACGAGGCCCCTAAACCAATATTCCGATTAGTCTTAGCATAACTGAACCGACGAGGCCCCTAAACCAATACTCCGATTAGTCTTAGCATAACGGAACCGACGAGGCCCCTAAACCAATATTCCGATTAGTCTAGCATAACTGAACCGACGAGGCCGCTAAACCAATATTCCGATTAGTCTAGCATAACTGAACCGACGAGGCCCCTAAACCAATACGCCGATTAGTCTTAGCATAACTGAACCGACGAGGCCCCTAAACCCATACTCCGATTAGTCTAGCATAACTGAACCGACGAGGCCCCTAAACCAATATTCCGATTAGTCTAGCATAACTGAACCGGCGAGGCCGCTAAACCAATACTCCGATTAGTCTTAGCATAACTGAACCGACGAGGCCCCTAAACCAATACTCCGATTAGTCTAGCATAACTGAACCGACGAGGCCCCTAAACCAATATTCCGATTAGTCTAGCATAACTGAACCGACGAGGCCCCTAAACCAATATTCCGATTAGTCTAGCATAACTGAACCGACGAGGCCCCTAAACCAATACTCCGATTAGTCTTAGCATAACTGAACCGACGAGGCCCCTAAACCAATATTCCGATTAGTCTAGCATAACTGAACCGACGAGGCCCCTAAACCAATACTCCGATTAGTCTTAGCATAAGTGAACCGACGAGGCCCCTAAACCAATACTCCGATTAGTCTGAGCATAACTGAACCGACGAGGCCCCTAAACCAATATTCCGATTAGTCTAGCATAACTGAACCGACGAAGCCCCTAAACCAATATTCCGATTAGTCTTAGCATAACTGAACCGACGAGGCCCCTAAACCAATACTCCGATTAGTCTAGCATAACTGAACCGACGAGGCCCCTAAACCAATACTCCGATTAGTCTGAGCATAACTGAACCGACGAGGCCCCTAAACCAATATTCCGATTAGTCTTAGCATAACTGAACCGACGAGGCCCCTAAACCAATATTCCGATTAGTCTTAGCATAACTGAACCGACGTGGCCCCTAAACCAATATTCCGATTAGTCTAGCATAACTGAACCGACGAGGCCCCTAAACCAATATTCCGATTAGTCTAGCATAACTGAACCGACGAGGCCCCTAAACCAATATTCCGATTAGTCTTAGCATAACTGAACCGACGAGGCCCCTAAACCAATATTCCGATTAGTCTTAGCATAACTGAACCGACGAGGCCCCTAAACCAATACTCCGATAAGTCTCAGCATAACTGAACCGACGAGGCCCCTAAACCAATATTCCGATTAGTCTAGCATAACTGAACCGACGAGGCCCCTAAACCAATACTCCGATTAGTCTAGCATAACTGAACCGACGAGGCCCCTAAACCAATACTCCGATTAGTCTTAGCATAACTGAACCGACGAGGCCCCTAAACCAATACTCCGATTAGTCTTAGCATAACTGAACCGACGAGGCCCCTAAACCAATATTCCGATTAGTCTTAGCATAACTGAACCGACGAGGCCCCTAAACCAATATTCCGATTAGTCTTAGCATAACTGAACCGACGAGGCCCCTAAACCAATATTCCGATTAGTCTTAGCATAACTGAACCGACGAGGCCCCTAAACCAATATTCCGATTAGTCTAGCATAACTGAACCGACGAGGCCCCTAAACCAATACTCCGATTAGTCTTAGCATAACTGAACCGACGAGGCCCCTAAACCAATATTCCGATTAGTCTTAGCATAACTGAACCGACGAGGCCCCTAAACTAATATTCCGATTAGTCTTAGCATAACTGAACCGACGAGGCCCCTAAACCAATATTCCGATTAGTCTAACATAACTGAACCGACGAGGCCCCTAAACCAATATTCCGATTAGTCTAGCATAACTGAACCGACGAGGCCCCTAAACCAATACTCCGATTAGTCTTAGCATAACTGAACCGACGAGGCCCCTAAACCAATATTCCGATTAGTCTGAGCATAACTGAACCGACGAGGCCCCTAAACCAATATTCCGATTAGTCTTAGCATAACTGAACCGACGAGGCCCCTAAACCAATACTCCGATTAGTCTAGCATAACTGAACCGACGAGGCCTCTAAACCAATATTCCGATTAGTCTAGCATAACTGAACCGACGAGGCCTCTAAACCAATATTCCGATTAGTCTAGCATAACTGAACCGACGAGGCCGCTAAACCAATATTCCGATTAGTCTAGCATAACTGAACCGACGAGGCCCCTAAACCAATACTCCGATTAGTCTTAGCATAACTGAACCGACGAGGCCCCTAAACCAATATTCCGATTAGTCTGAGCATAACTGAACCGACGAGGCCCCTAAACCAATATTCCGATTAGTCTTAGCATAACTGAACCGACGAGGCCCCTAAACCAATACTCCGATTAGTCTAGCATAACTGAACCGACGAGGCCCCTAAACCAATACTCCGATTAGTCTAGCATAACTGAACCGACGAGGCCCCTAAACCAATATTCCGATTAGTCTAGCATAACTGAACCGACGAGGCCCCTAAACCAATATTCCGATTAGTCTAGCATAACTGAACCGACGAGGCCGCTAAACCAATATTCCGATTAGTCTAGCATAACTGAACCGACGAGGCCCCTAAACCAATACTCCGATTAGTCTTAGCATAACTGAACCGACGAGGCCCCTAAACCAATACTCCGATTAGTCTAGCATAACTGAACCGACGAGGCCCCTAAACCAATATTCCGATTAGTCTAGCATAACTGAACCGACGAGGCCGCTAAACCAATACTCCGATTAGTCTTAGCATAACTGAACCGACGAGGCCCCTAAACCAATATTCCGATTAGTCTAGCATAACTGAACCGACGAGGCCCCTTAACCAATATTCCGATTAGTCTAGCATAACTGAACCGACGAGGCCCCTAAACCAATATTCCGATTAGTCTAGCATAACTGAACCGACGAGGCCGCTAAACCAATATTCCGATTAGTCTAGCATAACTGAACCGACGAGGCCCCTAAACCAATACTCCGATTAGTCTTAGCATAACTGAACCGACGAGGCCCCTAAACCAATACTCCGATTAGTCTAGCATAACTGAACCGACGAGGCCCCTAAACCAATATTCCGATTAGTCTAGCATAACTGAACCGACGAGGCCCCTAAACCAATGCTCCGATTAGTCTTAGCATAACTGAACCGACGAGGCCCCTAAACCAATACTCCGATTAGTCTAGCATAACTGAACCGACGAGGCCCCTAAACCAATACTCCGATTAGTCTTAGCATAACTGAACCGACGAGGCCCCTAAACCAATACTCCGATTAGTCTTAGCATAACTGAACCGACGAGGCCCCTAAACCAATATTCCGATTAGTCTAGCATAACTGAACCGACGAGGCCCCTAAAGCAATACTCCGATTAGTCTAGCATAACTGAACCGACGAGGCCCCTAAAGCAATACTCCGATTAGTCTAGCATAACTGAACCGACGAGGCCCCTAAACCAATATTCCGATTAGTCTTAGCATAACTGAATCGACGAGGCCCCTAAACCAATATTCCGATTAGTCTAGTATAACAGAACCGACGAGGCCCCTAAACCAATATTCCGATTAGTCTAGCATAACTGAACCGACGAGGCCCCTAAACCAATATTCCGATTAGTCTAGCATAACGGAACCGACGAGGACCCTAAACCAATATTCCGATTAGTCTAGCATAACTGAACCGACGAGACCCCTAAACCAATACTCCGATTAGTCTTAGCATAACTGAACCGACGAGGCCCCTAAACCAATACTCCGATTAGTCTTAGCAAAACTGAACCGACGAGGCCCCTAAACCAATATTCCGATTAGTCTTAGCATAACTGAACCGACGAGGCCCCTAAACCAATACTCCGATTAGTCTAGCATAACTGAACCGACGAGGCCCCTAAACCAATATTCCGATTAGTCTAGCATAACTGAACCGACGAGGCCCCTAAACCAATACACCGATTAGTCTTAGCATAACTGAACCGACGAGGCCCCTAAACCAATATTCCGATTAGTCTAACATAACTGAACCGACGAGGCCCCTAAACCAATGTTGCGATTAGTCTTAGCATAACTGAACCGACGAGGCCCCTAAACCAATACTCCGATTAGTCTAGCATAACTGAACCGACGAGGCCCCTAAACCAATATTCCGATTAGTCTTAGCATAATTGATTACCATCGAGGAATTTCTTTAAAAAGTGACTACAGTGTGACATTTTCAGACTAAATAAGGATTTCACCTGTCAGTAAATGAAAAAACAATTGTCCCAATCAGGAATTGAATGCACAACCAACGATCAGAATCCGATGCCCTAGTAAGCTTCTCAGGCTTCATGCAGTTTGCTACGGAACTCATTAGGGGCCGCCCCGATAGCTCAGTGGGATAGAGGACTAGCATTGAACGATCTACCCATCTGAGAGCCTAACGGCACGTGGATCGGTGGTTCGCACCCCGCTGTGGCCATGTCTGTGTGGTCACAGAATAAAGATCCCACGTCCTTCTTCGCAAAAATAGGGGGTTACCCCCGGGGACATGGCTAAATTATCTCTTCTTTCTTCCATTAGCGCTATATGACCATATTTGGGCGGCCCCGCTGTTTGTTGTTGCTCGTTTCCACATTCTTGAAAATTAATTACAGTTCAAACAGTAGAATAACGTCACAAAAGTAGCTTAAATACATTTATTTAATTAACTACAGGTACAAATACAAAAAATTATCTGAAGTATAAGTGTAAGTATAACATGTATGTAAAATATATTTTGGCCGCCTTAGGCCAAACCCTTGCCGACCAAGTGGTATTAATACGTCGTAAATTAGTAGTCTTCTTCTGAATAATGATAAGTCGCAAGTGTGTAAAATATCGCGTCTGGAACAGATCATGCAGACACATACTAAACCAACTAATGTGAGCTGCTTCTAATTACCAACAAAACAAATTAGGTACATATATTCGACTCCTGCCTAAGACGACAGAAGACCCTTACTATGGCATGCATAGGCACAATACACAAATACAAAATGTATAAAAAAATAGTATGCGCTGCATAACAAAGCGAGTACTGAATTATAGCTGCATAAGTTTTCATTGGTTAACAACAACAAAAGCCACTTGGTACATATAATTATATTGACTATCAAATAATACCATTTTGAGAACGAGATCAATAAAAGCCGAGAAAACAGCTGATATAAATGCCAACCGGCGAATGTGATAAATTTTAACTACGCTGTGCGTGGCAGGGAAGCGCCCATATCATCGGATTGCTGCTAATCTCCAGTGCCGAAATAATTATCGTTCTGGCGCCTACTTGTCTAGATTAAGATATATTACAAATCTGATTCAGGAATATATGTTGTACAGGATACCTAACTTGGTATCAGATGCCTGCCGATTATAACTTGTTCTAAAGCGATGATGTGGACCGGTATACACTGTCTTTTCAATACGAGTGCACTGAAGTGGCCTTGTTGCGTAGCAACCAGGAATGTCGAACGGGCAGCCTAACAGATAGGACTGTTAACCTGTTCTTAATCTAGTGAAATATAAGCTGTGATTCCATTATATAATACAATACTTACAGACATCGTGTGTTTGTTCTGTGAATAACAATTTGTGCCAAGACCGCCCATTCTACTCAGCCTCTTCCGGACCTGCCGCTGGGACTACGCCGTATGTCACTAACATGTTGACACTGGTTTTGTCCGGTCTATTTGGAGGCAGCGAAACCAGCCAGAACATGCGTAATCGGTTTACTTTGGATATATACCCGGGTTGGCAATGAACTGCACCATGTCTTTATACAAATATAACGATGGTGGCGACACCTATGGTGCGAACGAATGTCCACGCCTTCTCGGGAGCTGCGGCAGAATCTGAAAAGACAACCACTGATAGGATAGCTAAAGGATTCTTCAGGTCGTTGTGCATATGATCTGTGCTTTGTGAGAAGCTATCTTAGTAACCAGGGGCCGTATTCATAAACTACACGTATTTTACGCAGGAAAAGTGCATTTTCGTCTTAGCCTCGTTGTGGTGGTGCTCATGATCAAGAAATCCTCTTCGATCTAATTTTAGCACTTTCTTGATTCAGAAAAGCAACCTATCGGGTGACTATTTATGTATTATGAACTCGAAAATCGCTCGACAAATCTTCCACTTAGCGCAGCTGTCGTTCTGGAAACGATGAAGCTGGGAAGTTTAACAAGGCTAAAAGATACCCTGTTACGACAGATCGTGGAAAATAACGCCGTAAATCCGATACCTTTTACGTCCGAAGTTCCACGCTGTTCTTTGCAATCTAGTCGGGGATTATCATCGGTCTCTAGAGTCATCGTATCGCCCTGGTCGGTTGCTTCAGTGGGTTTACCAGGTTCACGACACCAGTCAGCCGCCTCGGTGTCAGACAGCATGGCACGGGCGGCAGCTGAAGTCACACACACACCTCGTAATGGCCAAGTGACCAATGGAACAGTTTGACATCCGTAGTTTTCCGGCTATCGGCTTACAGCAGCGAAGTGGGATTACAACAATATGTGAGCTATATTTTATTCTGGGCCAGACAGATTTAATAAGTTTGCGCGGCATTTGAACTCCATTTTGATTTTTTTTTCAATGACGGCTTCCCGCAATATGGATATATTGAAGTACCTTCACATTGGTTGTGCGATTTGAGGAGCGCACTTTCGTACTGCGAATTCAACGCTATGCGCAAACCAATTTTCTTTTTAGCCAACAGGGCGACTAAGTATACCAACTCACAGAGAGTCAAGGTCTTGTTGAAGACACAGTATCCAGTCCCCGTCCAGTGTCCGTCCAGTGACCTCCAGTACTACTCCGTGACCTTGACACAATGGCCTGAGGTCCACGGGACCCCCGGAGCAGTAGTGTCCGCCTTCACAATGTTACATCTTCTTGTCCTCCTCTCCCCCCTGGATCCGCTGTGTGATGGTCACCTCAGCGAAGTCAGTGTCGAGTGATGTCTCGCATTCCACAGTGACGTTCTGGTTGGCGAACACCCCTTGAAGCTGGTCGTCCTGTGTGGAGGGAACGACAAGGCCGTCGACTGTCCCCTGACACTGGACGCTGTCTGTGGTCGGACACCTGGCGCCTGGGTGATAGCATTGGATCACAGTGACTCACAACGTCTATTTACAGGCACATTGTAGTGAATGGCGCCTGGGCGATGGCATTGGATCACAGTGACTCACAACGTCTATTTACAGGTACATTGTATTGGATGGCGCGTGGGAGATGGCATTGTATCACAGTGACTCACAACGTCTACTTACAGACACATTGTATTGAATGGCGCCTGGAGAATGGCATTGGATCACAGTGACTCACAACGTCTATTTACAGACACATTGTATTGAATGGCGCCTGGGGGATGGCATTGGATCACAGTGACTCACAACGTCTATTTACAGACACATTGTATTGAATGGCGCCTGTGGGATGGCATTGGATCACAGCGACTCACAACGTCTATTTACAGACACATTGTATTGAATGGCGCCTGGGGGATGGCATTGGATCACAATGAACCACAACGTCTATATACAGGTACATTGTATTGAATGGCGCCTGGGGGATGGCATTGGATCACAGTGACTCACAACGTCTATTTACAGTCACATTGTATTGAATGGCGCCTGGGGGATGGCATTGGATCACAGTGACTCACAATTCCTATTTACAGTCACATTGTATTGAATGGCGCCTGGGGGATGGCATTGGATCACAGCGACTCACAACGTCTATTTACAGGTACATAGAGTACAGTTGCATCCATCGCCACACCACCAAACACGGTGCATTTTGGCGCAAATTAATACGTGTAAAATCTTATTTCATATGTCAACTTACGGAAAGAAATGACTTTTCTGTAGGTGCACTCCTCGCGCAGTATACTCCCAGTGATCCTGATTTCTACTGGATGACCTTTACGTAATGTGGTCAAGTCAAAGTAACCTCCAAAGCAGAAGTGTCCAACTGTGCATCGACTGATTCCCCGATTGACGCCGCCATGTTGTGTGATGCTCAGCTCCACAATGGAAACGTGTGAGGCAGTGTGAACGTCAAAACCGACGAGTTGGTCATCATCAACTTCCTGTTCCAGGAAGTCCGGTATGGCGTCGTCAATGACCATTGTGGAGTTCAAGAGGTCTTCGGTCGGACATTTCAGGCCTGAATATATATTGGTATACTTGATGTCAAGAATTAGTTTTTGATACTTGGTTATAAAAGTCAATAAATTAAATGGCTGCGTCCAGTGCGAGATAGTTATACAACCGTTTGAACGCTCGGAATATAACGATAATATGTGAAGGAATAAAGTACTGCAAAACACCATTAACAGTTAATGACATTAAGGAGGCACTCGTCACTGTGCATGGCTCAGGTTCAACGCTGAAATAACTCACGGATTAAAGAGATGACTTTGTGGTAGCGGCAGTCCTCGTGAAGAATTCTCCCACTGATCTGGATTTCCACTGGTCGACCTTTGCGTAATGGGGTCAGGTCAATGGGTCCCCCATGAAAATCATGTCCGCCCGTGCACGTAGTAATCATCTTGTTCTTGCCACCGTGCTGTGGGAAGATCAGCTCCTTAATGGGGAAGTTACTTTGGAAGAGTGTTCACCTTAAAGCGGACGGTTTGGTGGACACCGACTTCTTGTTCCAACAGGTCCGGGACTGAGTGCACTTCCTTGTCGTCGATTACCATTGTACAAGACATGGGATTGTTGACCGGACAGCGGGTGTCTGTAAAGTACAGGTGTGGCGTAAACATTAGGCATGCATACAGTGGATGGATGGATTGAGTGGAACATTTTATCAGTTGTCAATAATGTGTATTTGCAATCGTTTCATGATGGTTTAGACATCAAACTTCAATGAGCGATTTTTGACAGCGAATGTTCTTTTGTATTTAAGTTTCGGTAAACAAGCTGGTGCAACTTGATCGTAAAACATTCTGTTTTTGCCTCATAATATGCATAATTAAACTTTATGGCTAAATTTAAATGGGTTAAATTATCATATATCGCAAATGACAATCACATTTAATTATGGTGATAACCTTTTGATTTGTAAGTAACTTACGAAAATAAATTGTTTTGTTGTAGCTGCAATTCTCGTGCAGACTGCTCCTAGTGATCCTGATTTCTATTGGTTGACCTTTACGTAATGGGGTCAGGTCAATATAACGCCCGTGACAGTGGTTACCGCCCAGACAATGAGTGAGCATAGTATTCACGCCACCGTGTTGCGAGATGATCAACTCCTTAATGGGTAAGGCTATATGAGTGTCCACCTTAAAGCGGACGGTTTGGTCGACACCGATTTCCTGATCTAAGAAGTCCGGGACAGAGAAGAAGTCTTTGTCGTCGATGACCATTGTACATGTGACGTGACGTCGTGGCAGACAATTAGGATCTGAGGAAGACAAGTGTTGCTATTTGGTGGAGCCAAGATGTGCGTCCAAGCGGAAACACATCACTGTGTCAAAATTTACTCTATGTCTGATGAACTACAGTAAAATGCGTACGTATGCGGCACAATATGAAATTTTGAAATTATGAAAGCCACGATGTGATGGCAAGGATTGTGATGCAATGTCACGCAATGAAATAGCGAAAGATTATTCGCCAAATAGTAGCAAATTCTCTAAAATTAGCTAGTCCTCTGACGTCGATTGAAGTCATGCAGTTACCTTAAGTTATAACAAAGTATAATACTGTGCCGTAGTTAATTATTAGTTTAATGATGCTATTACATACCTGTCAATGCGCTGACATGGTTGGTAAGCACGCAAAGCCCCAACAACATCACAACTTGAAAACATTCCAGTTATGTGACTGAGGTAGAAGTCATAATGCCTAGTTCAACATGAATAATTGAAAGAGATGATAATTAATCAGTGTATCATTATATCGTTGCATCATCAATAATGTAAGAATTGCTTTGTGTTCATTTTTTTCCGAAAAGAAATCATATCATATTGTGCCCATAACGTGACCTTATCACAGATACCGTGTTGCTACATCATAGCGTTACCTTACCACACATACCGTGTTATTACATCATAACGTGATCTTACCCCAAATACCGTGTTATTACATCATAACGTGATCTTACCACACATACCGTGTTATTACATCATAACGTGATCTTACCCCAAATACCGTGTTATTATATCACAATGACCCCACCAAATTATGTCATTGACTGAATTGACAGGGTGGCTCTGGCGGAGTGGGAGGGACATATGTAAGTGAACGAGTGTAGAGATAATGAGATTACGAGATAATGAGGTACAACTGAACGTGCTATGTGGTCGCCGAAATAATACCTAGTAATATGTTACTTCTTCTTTTCTTTCCGAAATTCACGGTGCCCTCAATATTGACCGTACAAACTTGAAAATGGTATAGGACACTGAGGAATTATTTCTCGCCCTTCAGGGAAAATATGGTTAAAATTCGCCGTGTTAACACTTTGCGTAAATCGACTAAAATACCATTGCAATGGTAAACTATACGGCGTTTCTGTTCGCCTAACGCGACCCCCCTCTCGCCGCCCCCACCCCGGCCTTCTCCATGCCTGCCAATACACACACGCATTCTGGCTTTGATGCGCTTCACTGGCGCACACTCCTGCCCTTATCCACACCCACCTCCTAACTTACACCCCTACCCTGTGTATTGCTGGCCGGTCCGCTGCCGTTCTGCTGCTTGCTGCATGGTGTTCTTACCGTGAACCGAGAGGCGCCCCCCCCCCCCCCCCCGCGGGCCCCATCTGAGGTCGAGGTGACAGCGATTGCATCAGCATGGGAAGCTACGAAACGCTGTAATTCCTTTAACCCCCTGGCCGTGTCCGCCACCGTGAACTTCTTTGCTGGCGCACTCCCCTCCCCTCAAACACACCCACCTCCTACCCTACACCCCTACTATGTATACTGCTGGCCACTCCGCTGCCGGTCAGCTGCCTTCTTCATGGTGCTCTTGCCGTGAACCTGGCGCCCCCCCCCCCCCGTCACCCCCGCGCGCCTCCACCTGAGGTCGAGATGACAGCGATTGCATCAGCATGGGAAGCTGCGAAGCGTTGTAATTCCTTTAATAATCGACCCAGAAGATCCCGGTTTGAATTATTGTGTGCAGCGAGACGTCCCCCATGCAACAGTCATGTGTCATCAGACGTCCATTTGAGCCATAAACTCTCAGGGGTGATGTGCCTTGATTTTATATGCAAATTTAAATTGTATGTTGAACGGCTTCTTCCGGTTAAGGTAGAAATTCTTTATAGCTGTAAATAAGAAAAAGCTACAGCTCCGACTAAAAGGCTGGCGACGGTCTGTACGCTCCAGGTTTGACGTAACGACAGATCTGTCGTAATCGCATAAGAACAAAATTCGCAGTTGATATAAACTGAGTGAGTTACGTGATGCCAGTTAATTGCTGGATAATTGATGGTGGAAGTTTATAATAGGCATCGATCTGACAGAAAACACGAATGTTTAAGCTGCAACAGTGCAAGCCGTGAAGACCTTTTTGGCCATCTTGCCACTCAGTCAATTTTACAATGGCAATTTCCATGGCTCAGATCTTAATGTCTGCCTGGAATGCTTAGTGTGCGGCATTAACAACGCTAGCCCTATTGCTCAAGTTAACTTCAACGACCTTTTCATTTATTGTCCACCTCTTAAGGAAGGCCAATGAAATGTGATGCCCGATGTTACCGATCTCCTCGCGTTAGGTGATGTATGACACCAATGCCACCACCGACTTACCATAAATAAACCCCGGAAATCTGCTGAAGATAGGTATGTATATGTACGCCCTAGCCCTGGTACATGCCTCTCTGACCACGCCCGTAAACGGAGCTAGTGTGAGAGCCATGCCGCTGAAACGGCCGAAAACAAGAAATCGGCAGAAATCGCGGACCGGTGGCTCAAGTTGAAGTTCATAACAGAAAAAATATACAGTGCCTACCCGCCAATGTGCGCCACGACGTTCCTAAAGCTTTTTGGACTTTCGTCGCACTTTCATTTCTTTACTTGGTAACGTATTTTCTTGTAATCCGGGCGATTTTTTTCACCTCTCACTTCGTTTTGAATGTTCCGCCGCTCGCCGGAAGTAAACAAACTTAGCGTGAGCACTCGCTGCCAGGCGGTGTTTGTTGAAATATAGCTGCACAAAACAGATAGAGGACATATTTTTCATTCTTTTGCGCCATCACAATTACGAATATTTGTTACAACCGGACAACACGGCTGAGAAACTCGTTGTTTGGCATTTCCTACGAAAACGAGGCATTATGATGATTTATGAAGTCACACGGATTCTCCCCGGTGACAACGTTGGCGCAACGCTTCAAACAGACAACTTACAAAGAATGAAGAAACTTTGTCTTTTCGTGATCAAATAGTGATACGAAAACCTCCAAATGGTCTTGTGTTGTTGTTACTTCATGCGCTGCACATTTTGACAGTCTCCTCCGCATCCCCCCGCTGCGTGGCCAGCTCACTCAGATTGGGTCTGTAAACGGCTAAATTTACTGTGCGGAAATCTGTACAGTGACGTCACAAAAAGCCATCAGTCTCCGTGGCATCTCACCAACAAAGATGGCGAGAGCTAGTGGTCGACTAGTCCCATATGAGACAGTTGTTGCTCCGCACAACAGTCTCATGTTCTCATTCATGTAGAAAATGAGGGTGTAAGATTTGTTTTTGTGGGCGACTAAGTGTTGTTAACCGCACAATCCATCAAACCCTTGTCATTTTGTACTCTGATACCTAAGCTTCATATTTACCACAAAACCCACATGCATATGAACTAACAAATACTATCAAGTCGGTTGAAATGAGACTTTATGGTTGTTTATCGCGCCATTTCGTATTTGGTTATTCTTCACTAGCGACTTTCGCCAGGTGGCGTTTCGCTTATTGCGTGTCAATGGCTGGGTGTATGAAGCGCCACCAAGCGAATGGTGTGGTTTAAACGACATGCACGCATGCGCAGTTTCTCCACTGGGTGTGCAAGATGGCGGACGGAACAGAGCGGTCTGCTTGCTTGAGAAAAAAATAAACGTTATCGTCCTAAAAATGAAGACTTGAACCAAATAATAAAGTTAGTTGATAGTTTTTTTTTTTTTTTTTTTTTTGTAAAATCGTTTATTTCGAATCCAAATAGTTGTAGGGCCCCTGAGGGGGGTGGGGGGGGGTAGCCATGTCGCATGTCGATTTTAAGAAAAGGTCCATGTCGCGTGTCGATTCACTATTCCACTGTGGACCGCGCCGGAGCGGCTCTCTCGTCTCTGTATCGTGTGAGGTCAAAGAGGCATGTTTCAGGACTAGGTTGAGGGAGGGGGAACGGAGTGCGAGTATGAGGCCCGTGTACACCCCCCCCCCCCGAGCCCCCCCCCACCCTTCCAACCGGCCACCCCACTGAACTGGAAAGTAAACATTCTTGACTTTCGCGAAATTTGAGCCAAAACTCTTTTACTTTTTTTCGAGAAAACTTTGTCAACGGCGGATATGATGCATCGCACTCAGTTAGCACAGCCAACGAGAATATTCCGGGCGGATATTCGAGAATATTTGCGTACGTACCGTGCTTGTTGGTTTTACTACTATCTACATGTATAACCACTTCCTCGCCAAGGTGAAGGCCGCTGCATGGCCGTTGGCTGCCGGTCGTTCCGTGCTAGCTCACTACTGACACTCGTCGGTGGGGGGGGGGGGGGAGGATACTTAACACATTGCTGGGGTTTTTTCCGACGACAGGTGTAGGCCTGACCTGTCCTACATCGCCCCATCGCCTTGCACGTAGAACAGGCCGAATACAACCCATGACGCGGCTTGACCATAACCACACGTTACACCAGGTTGAAGGTCACTGTTATTTTGAGGCGCAGTATAATATAATAATCAGTTTATTGTGCACTGTAGGCTCACAGCCTCAAAGTACAAATATATGTATATACAAATAACATCAAGTAAATAAGGTAACATTGTGAAACAGTTTTTCCCTTAATTTGTACGCATCGCGGAGAAATAGCACGATGTTATATAGGGTGGGGGTATCTATTGACATCATCAAAAAGGTAAATTCCCAACTCAAGTTCTGCTTCTGGTCTGTGACTTCAGGTAGGTATTTTTTTCGTGACGCTTGATACAAAGGGCAAAAACAGATTAGGTGTATCTCATCTTCTATAACACTTTCACCATTATTTTTACAATACATACACAGTCTTTCTTCCCTAGGGATTCCTAAATGTCTGCCTTTCTCTATGTTTAGTGGATGTGTGGAACATCGAAATTGGGCCAAGAGTTTTCGAAGATAGCTTTCCTTAATAGCAAATATATACGGTTCTGTTGTCAAGGTTCTTTTATACTTTCTATATGTGTCGAGTCGGTTATTTTCTTCTAAGCAGTTGACCCAATTTGTATGTGCTCTATACATCAATTCACCCTTAGTTGTTTTTAAAAATAGATCCTCATCTCCTTTTTGCTGATGCGTCCAGGCTTCTTCAAATCCGAGCTCTAACAATATTATTTTCACTTCAGGGGCCCATGTGCGCCTCCCCTATAATCTAATTCAAATAGCATAGTATATGTTTCTCTCGGGAGGGACTGGTCCTCATTCCTGACGAGCTTCATCCAGAACTTTAGCATCTTCATAACGCACATTATTTGGACTGGGTACGTTCCCACTTCTCCCATAACAGCTGCATTTGATGTCGATGCAGGTAGTTTTAATATCCATTTGCAATATTTCACTTGGACACTCTCTATGCCGTCCTTCACCCTATATCCCCAAATCTCTGCTCCATATGTGAGAATCGGCAATACCATTTTATCAAATAATTCGAATTGGATCTTAGGTTCTAACCCACCACATTTGTTATCTACAGATTTAATAAAATTCACAGCCTTTCAAGCTTGTGCGGAGAGAGTTTGCTGAGCCAAGGTCCAGACTAGCTTAGGGGTAAAAACCAGCCCTAGATACTTATAAGATGATACAGTCTCTATCCTCTTTCCTTTCAAGAACCATTTTTCATTTCGCTTCTGTATCCCCCCATTCCTGAAAACCATAACCTTCGTCTTGTTTAAATTAATTGCTAATCCCCAGCTTTCACAGAACTCGCTAAGCTTATCAATAAGTTTCTGTAATCTACCCACAGTATCAGCTGCTTCAATCATATCGTCTGCAAACAGTAGCAGGCACACATTATCATATATATGGCTTATCTGAATCCCAGGGAAATCCTTCGATTTGCAACATTCTATGAATTTGTTCAGGCAAAAGTTAAAAAGAAAGGGGCTCAGTTGGCACCCCTGTCTGGTTCCTGTGTTGCATTCAAACAAATCAGTTAGCCCCTCTGGTGTTATTACACGTGACCTAAGTTGGCCATACATTGATTGCAAAACCTCTAGTATTCTCCCATGGACACCTTTTGTGAGCAGTCTATACCAAATGAACTGATGCGGAATAGAGTCAAATGCTTTCTCTAGGTCAACAAAAATGCAATAGAATCTTCCTCTTGCCTTACTAATATATTTCTGTACCATACCTTGTAATACAAACATGTGGTCTATGGTTGATTTTCCTTTTCTAAATCCGGCTTGTTCCTCATACTGCTTATTATTTAAATCTGCCCATGCTACTAGTCTATTGTTAATTGCCTTTGTAAACACCTTGAGGCGCAGTAAGCTTGGAAGTGTCGGGGTTTTTTTGTGTAAATGTGGGGGGGGGGCGGAGTGGGGCGGGAACTGCAGGGGAGAGGGAAATAGGTGCCAGACGTCACTTTATTAATAATAAAGTTGTAAATAATAAGTTGTAACGCGAAATGGTTTAGTTTCATAGAAATTACAGGTGGGTATATTTATATACCACGTAGACCTAACGGGCCCTACTTGGTTATAATTTACTAGCTAAGCTATATACAATATCGTTCTTCTGATAGTTCTTGCTCTTGGAGTACCCCCCCCCCCCCCCTTCAATATAATCGGAATACTCCCCCCCCTGTCGTCTCTCCCCGCGAGTTTACTGCCGATAGGCTGATCATCTGAATAGTTATCAGCCTATAGGGCTATAAAGTCTCGTTCGCTTAGACTTCCGGTTTACTCATTTTGGGGACAAACAAACGAAGCACGTGTTCGGAACGAGTTTAGAATCTCTGCGCACACTGGTATCCTGACTATCTGTGACGTAGGGGTGACGTGTATGTTACGCAAAGAGAGAGAGACTGGGAACCAGAGTACCTGCGCAAAAGCCAGGCGCCG
Source organism: Arenicola marina (assembly GCA_964019135.1). NCBI lineage: Eukaryota > Metazoa > Annelida > Polychaeta > Arenicolidae > Arenicola > Arenicola marina. The sequence continues at coordinate 40,986,744 of OZ025254.1, read as the reverse complement.
AGGGGTAGGTCCATTGCGGAAGGCCTAGCGTTATGATTAAGAATATTTAAGAAATATAGCTTCACAAAATGGATAGATGACATATTTTTTATTCGTTTGCGCCATCAAAATGACGAATATTTGTCACGACGGGACAATACGACTGACAAACTAACGTTTTTTTGCATTTCCTACGAAAACGAGGCATTATGAGGTCACACGGATTCTCCCCGGTGACAACGTTGGCGCAACGCTTCAAACAGAAAACTTACAAAAATGAAGAAACTTGGTCTTTTCGTGATCCAAAAGTGATACGAAAACATCCAACTGGTCTTATTTTATCTTTACCATGGGGTTTAATGACGCATCCGTGTGTTGTTACTCCATGCACTGCACATTTTGACAGCGGAATGGTTAAGTCGCTCACTTGCTCTCGCCATTTTTGTTACCGCGGAGGCACGCGAGACTCTGTGACGTCACTCGCTGTTTGGTAAACTTGCGAAAGCCCGGGTGCAGGGCTAAATTTAGAACGTTATTTTTAGCTTTCGAGTGTTTTGAAGACGGATTTTTCCTTGTATATTCCTAAAGTTCTGCGCTTCATCGCCTCCAAATATTTTAACGTATATCTCCCATAGTCATGTTTAGTGAAATGGTACTCATAGTCTTTAGAATAAACCTGGAAAGAAATTGACTTAGAGCTGCCTATACTTCAACATGGAGCACGTGTGTTTGTTTGTCCCCAAAACTGCAGTCTCGCGGCCCGATCGCGAGAACTGTATAGCCCTATAAGCGTCAGGCCCAGCCAGAGGCCCAGGGTGGTTATGAACGTTCTCCGCCAGTTGACTCCGCTAGGGGCTGCGTCGTTCCTCTGTGCAAATAGTACAAATGTGCCGCGGACTTATACAAATCAGTGCCGGGGACCCAACCTATGCCTAATAACCCACGGTATCAGGTGAACGGAGGAAAAAGTTCGCACACAGTTATCGCTATTTCAAAATGATATACTTAGTAATTTGTTGTATTAAGTAGACAAACATCCGTATTTACTTTCTTATTCCGCGTAAATAATTATTATGACAGCAATCATAACTAATTTGACCGTTTTTCAAGAATCTTGACATATAGACCCAGCAACGGGGTACCAGCTTAACTGAGCGGTTTATGAATGGGACGCTAGACGGCAGTGAGACGGTAGCTTTCTCCCACGATGCCTCAGTGACGGCCGCTAACGGAGTAGTGGTAGTACCACGTCGTCGGCACAACTCTCTACGGAAAACCCCACGGTGAGTTAGTTACTATCATAAGGTGAGTTACCGTGCCGCACTCGTGCGACGGACGTTTTCTGATGTTGTCTGGTTTTTCAAAGCGCTGTTAGGGACCGGTACGATAGCTCAGTGGGTTAATTAATAGCTCGCCTTGAGCGTTCTGGCCTAACGGCACGTGGGTCGATGGTTCGAACCCCGCTGTGGCCATATCTGTATGGCCGGCGGATAAAGATCCCATATCCTTCTTCGCAAAGAGTAGGGGGTTATTCCCGGGGACATGGCTCCACTCTCCCTTCCTTCTCTCATTGACGCGATATGACCAAAAGTGGTTAGAGCGTCCAAACAAAGCGCTGTTATAACATACATTGCAGAACTGAGGACATGTCTGGCTCGGTTGGTTTGAGGGCAACGCCATTCAAACAGTTGTTTCCCACCAAAATCATGGCAGTCAAGATTTAAATTTGTCACATATTATGTGCAGGGAGCCCCCCCCCCCCGCCCCCTCTGCATCCGCAAGTGCCGGCTAGCTTTAGCAAAGCTAACTTTGCCTATATTTAATACATGTATCTGACGGAATCGAAAATAGCCATAATTAGCTTCAAAATTTACGTTCAAAAGTCTCTGCTTGGCTTGAAATACGTAGCGAGACTATCCCCATGCATTAGTCGCCAGTCATGTGTCATCAGATGTCTATGTTCGCCATAGGCTTTAAGCCGCCAGAACGATGTCCCTTGTATAAACATCTTGAAGGCGCCCAACTAAAACAGCGAACTAAGCATGTGCTCTCAGTGACCCTTGTTGGATCTGTGTACATATGTAGGCCAATCAGATGGTGAGTGTACGGCCAAGTCAGATGACGGCGGCTTGAGGCCTTCGATCAGTCATTGAGCGCTGCCTGCCTTAACTCGGCTACCATTTCGTTCTGTGGACCAGCTAGCTCATTCTTCACCCAGGGCGACGTACAGCATACATGTTAAGGGGACACACAACACGGCTTTATACATTCTGGTGAGTCCAACTGTTACAGATAGTCACTTTTATACTTGCCAGTTATATCTTATATCTATGCTGGTAAAATTAATCTGTCTGTCTATGTAACTGGGGACACTTATGGACACTGGTGGAGATGGGGACACTGGTGGAGATGGGGACACTGGTGTATGTGGGGACACTGGTGGATATGGGGACACTGGTGGAGATGGGGACACTGGTGTATGTGGGGACACTGGTGGAGATGGGGACACTGGTGGATATGGGGACACTGGTGTATGTGGGGACACTGCTGGAGATGGGGACACTGGTGGAGATGGGGACACTGGTGGAGATGGGGACACTGGTGGAGATGGGGACACTGGTGTATGTGGGGACACTGGTGGATATAGGGACACTGGTGTATGTGGGGACACTGCTGGAGATGGGGACACTGGTGGAGATGGGGACACTGGTGGAGATGGGGACACTGGTGGAGATGGGGACACTGGTGTATGTGGGGACACTGGTGGAGATGGGGACACTGATGAAGATAGGGACACTGGTTGAGATGGGGGCACTGGTGTATTTGGGGACACCGGTGGACATGGGCATATATATATGTAATTATATACTTATAAATATATATCATTTAATATTTTATTTATTTAATATAATTTTGAATCTGGAAAAATCACAAAATCCGTCATAAAAAAATGCCTAAATTATGACACTGAGCTGGTTGACTCAAGCTTATCCTTGGACCACGCGTTAAGGGTTTTCCGCGGGAAAACCCAGCGCCTGACACTATTGACCACGGCGTGGGTGCAGGTGGGCCAGGCGGCGCGCGCAGGCCCAGCTTCATACCGCAGGCTCAAGCCATTCACCCACCCACTCACAACCTTCGAGCCTCTAAGCAGGGCCACCAACCGACTTTCGCGTCGCTTGGCGTTCTGCCAGAAGGCGGAGCTTGGTTTTGTGACCGCAGTCATTCGAGCTATTATCGTGGCGTTGACAAAGACCCCAGTCGCACTGGCTGTCACCAACCACTGGATGGTGGTTATATAGACGTATAATACATACATATATATATATATATGTGTGTGTGTATGAATATAAAGCCACGTGGTTCCCAGTCTGAGATACATATCGAAATATGTCTCAGCAGAGTATAGGCCGAAATGTCAGCGCGCCGTGAGTCATTTGGCGTATCGAAGCTTTATAATGGGATCGGCCATGTTAAATTTTTTTGTTTTTTGGCGTGCAAAGCACTGGTCTGATTTGAATGGTATGTGGCACACATGATGTCAGTAATATTGGTACCTATTCCACGACATGCAGAAAGTCTATCTGCATTTATGTAGGCACACCGATTTTTCTCGTTTTTTTATTTTTATTTTTATTCGGGTCAAATTTAACCATCCAATAGGTCGAAAACTGTAAATGTGAGGTAAAATCTGAGACCACACTTCTTTCGTGCCTCTCAGAAAAATACTTTGAGACAAAAACCGCGAATCTCTAGAGCCAATAATAACGGAGCTACGAAAAAAAATACGATTCGTGACCTTGACCTTGTGACCTTGACCTTGGATGCGTGACCTCAGTGAATATAGTCATTCGCGTCCAAATACTAATGGCATGTAATACGCAAGGCACCGTTTGTCTGACTTGTCCCCATCACGGAGGCATGGAGGGGTTTTTTTCCCGCCAAAATTCTCTCATAGGGTGCCATGTTAAAGTTTTGGAATTTTTTACACAAAAACTATTCGGGCGATTTGCTAAATTTTAAAGACCGTAGTTAAGGTACCCTTAGACCCAATACGTGAAATAATCTGCAATTAAATGTAAAAAATGTGAACGCTATAGCTATTTTTTTCGACTTTTGGTCCTATCTCCCAATGGTTAAGCGAATTTCAATTCGGTTCATATTTGACCATCGAATAACTCGAAAACTATTAACGAGAGGTGGAATCATTTGCGCCTCACTGAAGAATACTCGGAAACAAATCGCGGATCTCTAGACCCAATATTAACGGAGTTACTGCTAAAACATGTTTCGTGACCTTAACCTTGCTGTGACCTTATCATATATTTTCGTCTTAACTATGTATTAAATTTCAACGGCCACATAGCACGTTCACTTGTATCTCTCATTACCTCTGCTATCTGACGCTGCACGCGTTCACTTACATATGTCCCTCCCACTCCGCCAGAGCCACCCTGTCGATCCGCACGCTTTACCTCCTCAACACCGACCTTCACCTTGCT